>JAHLJT010003656.1:125194210-125655861 GCA_031308135.1 Acheta domesticus | reverse complement strand
CCCCCCCGGATATTTTTAAAAATTTGCTCAAACATCGGCTCCCCAATTTTTCTTTCTATATTTCTCTGTAAAAATTGAAAACAAAAACACATGGCTAGGTCCGATTTCACTGATAACTGAATTTTCGAAAATTGCAAAAGATTGAATTTTTTCGGCGTTTCCTACAACTACAATATTGACGATAGAGACTTTTCCTTTCTAAGAAATTTGTTGTACATAATTAGTTCTTTCATTAAGATCATGAATTTTTTTAAAACAATTTTGTAGTTATGGCGCAATCTTGTGTGCAATATATGCAACTTTAAAAGATAACAAAGCAAGATTTTTTCAAAATCGGCTCCATTTTTTCCCTTTAAACTATTGGTAGGGATATTGCGAAATGTACTTTAAGAGATGACATAAACGCTATTTTGCTCTATTCTTTTGTTTTTGCGAAAATAACACAAATGAAACTTTTTGAATAGCCTGTCACGTCGTTTATATTTACATTATCGGCGATTTGTTCACATTATTAGATTTATGAGCACACGTACTTTAAATTATATCATATAAAGTTTTTCTAAAACTAAAAACTTTTTTGGAAATGACCTCGAAATTTCGCATTTTCAGAAACGCTCAAACGCCAATTTTTTCTGAAAAGGTTCCAAATTTTTTGTTCAAAGTTTTTGTACGTATAGTGCGAAATTGCACTGTCTAAGGAAACAAAGAAGTTTTGTTGTATTATTTTGTTGTTTTTCTTCAAAATTTACACAAATGTATTTTTTAAATATTTCGCATGCCTTGTATGCACATTTGCAGCGATTTGTAAACATTATTGCATTTGTGAATGGAAGAGCACTTAAAATATCTTAAAATAAATTTTAAAAAAAACTCAAGATTCCTGTGAAAAAGGGCTTCATATTTCAACATTGCCACAGACGCTTAAACACCCTTTTCTTAAAAACGGTATCAAGTTTATGAATGAAAATTGTCGTAAAGGACAAGGTTTCAGTCTTCTTTAATATTCTAAAAGCAATATTTTGAATCTTACCATTAGGAACAACCGAATAATTGAGAAAACCTAAAAAATAAGTTGGGTGCACTTAAATGGCAGGTGGCAAGATGTGGGCAAGGCCATAAATCTAGCCATGCCAACAAAAATAGTAAATTTTACTACGACAAAGTCCGAATAGCTGGCTGAGACTATAGGAAATTGAAAACTAATACGGGAAAGTCTGTGCCATTCTGTAGCACCACCAGTTACTTTCTCGTGTTAGTTACTCAAAGGTTATGTAATGCTGCGGAAAATCTATTTCGAGATATTAACGGAAGTACTCGTTTTGGCGGTCCCCTGACTAGATCCCGAAAGGGTGTATGTGTGTTTTGACTTTTTAACGTCCGTTCGTCCGTCCATCTGTCTGTGTCTGCCTGTCTGGGCGTATGTGAACACCACTAGCGCCTAAACTATGTGTAGAATTTTTGCTCAACTGATAAACCACTGTCGATCTGGTCTGAGTCGAAGTTCTGCGATTTTTAAAAACACATTCATTCAATTTTTGAGATACTTTTTATTAAGCCCAGGGACATTTTCACACATTTTCTCAAAAATGTCAACCAGGGATGATGGCTTCAGTGCATCAACTGATGTCACTGCAATGCCTCTGACCGAGAGGTGCTAGGTTCGAGTCCCGACGGTGGCAGGATTTTTCAACACTAGCTTGTCGTTAGATGTAGGAATTCAACCGATGTCTGACGGAAAATTCTAGCGACCGGCTGCTCTGATTGAAGTTTTCCGTAGTTTCTCCGATCAACATCAAACTGAATGCCGAAGAAATTCCCTAACAACGGGACCTCGCGCGATATTTCCTTCCTCTTCCTTGTCCTATCTTCACACACACACACACACACACCAAACTTGCACACACTACCTATATGCTGGGAGACCAGTGGGAGGATTGGAACTTGTCCCGGCTGTGGGCCGTGCACTGCTGGTGGGAGATACCTTGTTAAGAAAGAACCCGGCAAGCAGACAGGTAAATCGGGTCGGTGATTTAGAGCTTGTTCCCGGCTGGGGTGGTGCTCCGCTGGTGGCAGATACCTGGTTGGGGAAGCCCCGCTAGTGGACGGAAGGTCAGCTCCGGGATCTCGCCATCGGCATAGCGGGCAACATCTCTTCCACCTCACGATGAAATAAACATGCATTGCACTTACGGGACTAATGACCAAAGCAGTTGACGCGCCCAAAATCACTAACAATCAATCAAACATTACTCCAAATACTTTCCTTAAATTAATTGTAAGAATAAAGTAAAATACACTCAAGGTTGGCATAGCTCTTATTTTCATTGCTGACTGATTTTGGGAAAATTGCAAAAGTTCGAATTTTTTTTCGGCGTCTTCCACAACTACAAAATTGAAGATAGAGATTTTCCCTTAAAATTATATTTGTTCTCCATACTTAGTTCTTTCAATAAGGTCATGCACATTTTTTTGAAATTTTTAGTAGTTTTCGCGCAATATTGAGGGCAATTTGTGCAATTTTTAAAAATTACAAGAACAAGATTTTCTCAAAATCGACTTCAACTTTTTTCCTTAAACTTTTGGAAAGGATAGTACCTAATGTACTCTGAGATGACATAAACGCCATATTGCTCTATTCCTTTGTTTTTTCAAAACTTACAAAAATGTAATTCTTTGACTAGCCTTTCATTTAGTAAATATTTTCTTTAACGGCGATTTGTTCATATTAGGGAACTTTTGCCACCTCGAACGTTAAGTACTATCGATCTTTGCGCATGCGCAGATGCACCAAAGTGATGCGAAACTTGCACTGCGAATGAGCAGAAGATCGATAGTACGTAACGTTCGAGGGTGCAAAAACTCCCTACTATTACATTTACGAGTACATGTGCTTAACATTATGTCTTAAAAGTTCCTCGACAACTCAGATGTTTTCTGTGAAAATGAACTGAAACTTCCGAATTTGTACAAATGTTCAAACGCCATTTTCTCAAATTGCTTCTTCAAACTTTTCGTACAAATGCTATTTGCATTCTTTAAGTTAACATAAAATTAATTTGGCTGTATTTTTTGATTTTTCAAAAAATAAATAAATGTATTTTTAAGTGTCTCTCACGCCATTAATATTCACATTTCCAGAAATTTTATACATTATTACATTTGTGAGTAGAAGTGCTTTAAATGTCACCAAATGAAGTTGTTCGAAAACTCGAAAGATTCTTGTGAAAATTCCGAAGCTTCCATTTTCGCATTTACAGTAACGCTTAAACGCCATTTTCTTAAGAGCGGCTCCAAATTTATCAATGAAAATTCCTATATAGGACGAAGTTTTACTCTTCTTTAATATCCTAAAAGTAATATTTCGTATCTACCATTAAGAAGCTGAAAAATGAGAAAAGTTCAAAAAATGTATTTTGGGCGGTGATAGATGTCAGCAAGATGTCAGAAGATGGGGAAAGATGGTAAAACTGGCCCAGACCAAAGATATTAGATTACTATGAGAAAGTATGTGCAATTTGTCCTAAAGTACGAAACGTTTTAAAAATTCGATTCGGTTATTTTACTGGAAAAAGGATTAACCAGGTGAATTCTATCAAGGTGACAAACGCCGTTTTGAAATGATAAATCGAATCGTAGGATAAAAGAGCTCTTGCGTTATCTCCGCTTGTTTTTTCCGGTAGTGAAATGGTAATGGAAGATCTTAGAAGTACAATATATCTAAAATACGATGTGAGGAGATGGAATATGGGTGATATTTACGCAATTAGTTCGATTTTTTCTTTTTGAAATCAGCACCAAAGCGGGATCGGTGTTTTGAGTGATACCTCAGACATTCTTATGATGGTATTCGAAGGAAGATGGAATATGTGAATAAGATAATAGTTTTATACTACTATTAAAGATGATACGAGACCGTTTACCCCTATTACAGCATCACTAGTTTCATATGTGGGGAAAAAATATCTTGAGATGCGAAGTGACGGAAGCATCAACGAAGTGACGGGGTGTCTGGCTTGCTGCCCCCGAGAGTTCAGCCTTCTTGCCCGTCGCCGCGCCGCGGCGGCAGCCGCCCGGCTCGCCCGTGCCGGCTTGACCGCGCCGCCGGCCAACAATGTCCCGGCGGCGTGGAAGGGGAAGGGGGAGTGGGGTGAGGTGTTTTTCGAAATTTCACTTACCGTCGCTCCTATTTATCCGATTTGCATGTTTGACACGGCGTTGGATTCTGGAAGCGTGTCGCCATCGCGCTATAAGCCCACATTTTTGAAATTGTTCCCGGAAGTACGAGAAAAATTTTAAAAATCGAGTTTCTGCTAGTTTTTTTTGAAAAAGGGCTTCGTAGCGTAAATTCTATTATAAACAGGAGTCAAATGCCGTTTACAGATCGAAAATCGGACCATTTGTTCAGACGTTATCGGTAAAGTAAATTCCGGCTGATGGTGCTGCGATCTATTGAATTTTCCTACAAGTTTTTTTCGGTACATTTAGCCTTAAGGTATCCATGTTTATGTACCTTGTGTGGCCACACAAAAACACCTTGTAACCATGTATTAATTTTAATATTCCCTACATATTTGCATTTTTTCTGAGTATTTTTCAGTATTGCACAGAATTTTTAATTCTGTAACTTTTCTTTTTCTAATAACTTCGTAATACAGTCTTAACACTGGTTGTCTTAGGTGTTTAATACTCAGTTAATAATGTAAATTGAAGATTTGGTTATAAACTTGAAAGGTACAGCCTCTGGAACTTGTGAAATAGCAAACCAGAAATTATCTTAAGCCTGTTTTACACGGTCAGTTTTTCATAATTTTCTGTACAAAAAGTGGATGGAAAAAGGACGTTCGTTTCTACAGGATATGTTTCGATGCCGAAACTGGATGAACATGACTCCAGCGTTTCACACGGTCATTTCTGGTTTGTGTACGTAATCGTGATGAAAATACTTCCTCCGGATGCCGCAAAAGCGCTGAAGATCAAATATTTGAACATCGCATCCATGGTAACAAATTAAGTTAGGTTATGTTAGGACTGACTAAGGAACGTGACAACATTTGAACACAGTACATAATTTATTTCTCACTGCATAATCATTTCACATTACAATTCAACACGTCAGAACGCTCTCGAAACTGTGCAAAAGGAACAAATCGCACCACACGCATAACAAACCAGAGGACGTTTCGAAAAGTGACGCCAGGAGCGCGGTAGTCAAACTCGATGAAATCTGTACCGAAAAATGAAGAAATCTGTACCGAAAAAGAATGAAATCTGTACCGAAAAATGACTTCATTTTTTCGTACAAATTACATCCAGTCTGATCGGTCCCGTTTCTGTACCAGTGAAAAAGGATGAAAAAATGATCGTGTAAAACAGGATTTACAGCATGTTTATCATATCTATAGTTCCACTGGTCGCTCCTAGATAGCGCCCTAATCGAGGGCTATCACTGCACCTGATACATTCGTACGTCTTTGATAAAGCAAAGAAGCATTCATGTGTATACCTTGTAAGACATCTGATTGGTTTTCCTCTGTGTATTGGTATAACTCCGCTGCATGATGTAGTCCATGCGAAAGCTCACTAAATGTGTAAAATGATATAAAATGGGGCCGAGCGATCCTTCGCATTGCTACTTGCGCGCGAGATGTCACCCTAATGTTTCGATTTGTTAATTCTAAATTGTCGAGCGGCAAGTCAGCCCGGTCTGCGGGTCGTTAGGTCTTAACGTTTATACTCTCAGTGGTCTCTCTCTCTCTGTATGTCCGACTTGGACAAAAGGAGTATTTGTGTTATGGCAGTGATGCTTTTTGCTTGATTTGCTGTGTTGCCTTGTTTAATTGTATTTGTTGTATGTTGACAGCCTGGCCGTTCTCACCTGCGGGTGAATTTATGTAAAGGAAGTCGTATCGTCGTACACGCAAGTTGTTAAGTCGCCGTTCGGCGCATGTTGGATTGCCAGTAGGCCTCTTGCAGTGTCACCAGGCGGGGCATTCATTTAATGTGAATCCGTGACTGGTTACGGATTAAAAATGGCAGCTTGTGCGGCCGGTACTGTTCTGCAGTGGTCGTATAAAGCAAGTCAGTCCACAACGGGCTCCGTGGCAGACAAAGTGTCTGTTGAGCCAGGGTTCAGGTTTGTCTTTCATTGTCGTGCATCTATGTCTTGTCAGGAAGAGCTGGCATTGTGACCCGCAGCGACGCCTACAAGGCTATTGTTTGAATATTGCCACGAGAGGTAATTTTAGACACTAAAATATCATTGCCAATACTTACATAAAGGTTTTAATGTGCTATATGCTAATGTTTATGAGAGAGAGAGAGAGAGAGAGAGAGAGAGAGAAAGAGAGAGAGAAAGAGAGAGAGAAAGAGAGAGAACCACTTTTTGCTCTGTTTTTCGAAATTGTTCATGTTATTTGGAATTTAATGTTTTTAAAGTGTAAAGGTATTTTTCCCTGAGGGGTTTTTTCAATACAGTTTATAACTCAATTTGTTTTTGATTATTTAAAGGTGTTTGGCAAAGGGCCCTCCTTTACAATGTTTAAATTGTTTATTACAGCGTAAGCTTCTACCCTAGAGTGGGCTATTTTTCAGCTTGCGTTATGCAGTGTTAATTACTGTATAAACAATCTTTTTTCTAGGTTGTTAATTTGAACACGTCTTGTCATATTTATCGTAATTTCTTATTGTAATTTCACTATTTGGTCATTTATTTAAAATTTCTTGGTAGTTCAGTGTTGCTTTCAGATGTCTGTTTTTTGGGAGCAATTGTTGTTCAAAGATGTAAACTCAGATTGTATATTTTGACTTTGCAGGTATCAACTTCAATATTTTGTACATGCGTCGGCATTTTTTGACTGAATAAATGTGATTGTCATGTTGAAGTCATATTTCTGATGTGTGATCTCCTCCTGATAGGGATCCTCTCCTTTCATTACATCACCGTTTCTTACGTACCTGCATTAAAGTAAATTTTGACTCTTCAAGTCTGAGGATGGGTTCGATTGCTTAGGAGGTTTCTTGTTGACTCCGCAATCTGCCGTTAGGTACACGTGTCGGATTCGTACCTCTAACTCCCTATTGATATTGAGAGGCAAAGGTATTAATAAACGTAATTGTTAAATGTGCTACTTCTGTGGCTGGCGACCGTAAAGATTAAATAAATTAAATTTGCGCCACTGTAGATTCAACATTCAAAGTGGCAACCTTGACAAATTAATTTTTCGCCCTTTCAAATGCAACAATAATCATTAGTTCAAGGTTTGCTCTCCAGCAACAACTAGAATACTATTATAGTTGCTTCATACTATGAAGATTGTTCCTTATGCGTGTAGTGAAACCATTCAATTAACGTTTTACCGGTATGTAAGTGCTGTGTACCTAATTGTAGAGGGAAGTGGATGTATAGTGAAGAGTGAAGACTGTGTTTTACGTGTACCAGTATTTTCGTTATCATTTGATGAAATTTTGAAGTCAGCGGGTTTGGACACGTAGCTTTCTCAAAAGTAAAAAGCTTTTCTAATATTTTTATGACTATCGCGAAAAGCTTAAAGCTAACTGTCAAAATATTTGAATAATTACTTGAAATGTTGTCTTTAAGGAAGTGTTGTGAATTGTTTCAAGAAAATTCTCTATGATACTGAATAAATATTTATTGAAAATTTCTTTTAAACATCAATTGCGTTGTTTTTATTTTATTTGATATTGTGTTGGTACATTGCAAGTTACCTTTATATATTTTTAAACAAATAAACACATTGCTAATTACTTTCCCTCTTAAAATGGAAATAGAAGGATAGAGATAAGTGTGGGGTCTCACATGTGAGATTTCTCGCACGGGTACGCGGAAGTAGTAGGGTAAAACTTGTGTATGACACACCTCAAAGAACAAATGTTTCAAATTAGCTAAAGTAAAACAGCTTGAAATAGATGAAAAACAAAAATCAAATCGCGCTGGCCTACTACGCAGAGAGTAGGGAGAGTAAGGAGAGAGTACTTGCTCGATCCGGAATTTTTGCACTAATTTATTTTGCTTTCTTAAGAATAAAAATCTTTTCTATTATTTTTGTGACTATCAAGGAAAGCTAAAACCTAACTCTCAAGGAAGATTGAATAATTTCTTCAAATATTGTTTTCAAAGAAATATGAATTGTTCCAAGAACATCTCTCTACACTGCTGAATAAACGTTTATTGAAAATTTGTTTCCAACATCAATTGCATTGTTATTTTTGTTTGATATTCTGTAAGTACCTTAGAAGTTACATTTACATTTTTAAAAAAATCAACACGTTTCATTAACAACTTTTCTTCTTAATGGAAAGGGTAGACAAATAGATAGGGAAAGGGTGGGGTTTAACATGCGAGAATTCTCGCACGGGTACGCTAGTTATTATTATTATTATTATTATTATTATTATTATTATTATTATTATTATTATTATTAGACTCGTATTATTATAAGCCTATACAATCCCAAGTGGAGCTAAGGCCTCCTGATATCGGGGAAGATTTTTGCTGTGACAAGGTGACATACAGTAGAACAAGTGACGGAGGATAAGTGGGTCTTGGAGAAAAATATATATTACAAGCTTAATAGGGAAATGGAAAAATAAGGAAGAGGGGGGAGTATAGCATACAAGAGTTCTCGCACGGGTGCTCTAGTAAATTCTAATTGTGTAAAAGTGGTTTGGTGGATAAAGAGTAACAATAGGATACATTCATGCAATCATTAATATCCTCTCTTTGTGTAATACCTACACTTAGGAAACTGAAGGTTGTGCACCTTTCGTAAGAAATCGTCGTGATCACATATAACAACCTCGTAACGTAAGTGTGCTGCTGCTGGATTGGGAATTACCCCCTGTCCTAAGGCAAACACTTATGACGGAACAATAAAGTTAGCAGATTGTGATTTGAGGGGATACAGCAGGCGAACATGCTATCCGCAACATACGTTATTCCAAACGCTGTCTTTGTACATTACTAGGAAACGATGTGTTCACTCTACGTCGTCCAATTATGATTCCCATGCCGGAAACTACAAAAAGAGCTTTTCGGGTGCTCTATTACATTTTAAGGTAAAGCTTCGCATGGATCTGCACAAAGATCTTTTTGGATATTCTATTGCATATTTAAGGTACACCTACACATTCGTCATCGCACGGATTGTCAGACACAATTGTATTTGGGTTTGTATGAAGCTACATACAAAGTGAGAAGTTTGGTCGATTTCTCTTAGTGTGTTTTTATCCACATAAAAATCTTGTCGCTTTCTTACCAGCTTTAATTTTCCATATAACAAGCAATATGTGATTATAGTGCTAAACATTAAAATCGTTAACCACCAAACATAAACCGTTAACCACAAAACTAAAATATTAAAATAATTTATATTCTTGGTTCACTTTCCTCATTCTTTTTGAAGAAGTTGTGAGTATTGACTTTCACCTTTTAACCTTGTTGATTGACATTATCTATATATTACTCTTAAGCCGATCTTCTCTACTTTTCTCTCTTTTCTTCCATATATTCTTCCTACAATATCCCAATTTGTTTCGCCAGCATTTTCTTTATTACTTTTTGTCTGCTCTCGTTTGTCACGCACTCATGAATACTTAAAAATATTTGAGGGAAATTGAGTGTGGGGAACTAACTATGAACGTTCATGTATTCCTTTATAAGCAACGTGTTAATTTCAACAGGAATGCAGGTTATCAGCTTTAAACACTTGTGTTTGCTGTGCAGACAATATAAGCAGAATTACCGAGTGGGATAAACCTGGCGCATCCATTTATGTGAGGTGCGTTAAGTTTCTTTAGCTACTGGATTTAATTGATGCAATGATTAATTTTGACAAAGTGTGTCCCCTCGAAATAAAAATTTCCTAAAAAATGTAAACACCTCAAATCATTAAAAAAGTTTGCTCTTCTCTGCTTATTAAAAGACGCTCAGATATGAAATATTTCATTAAATATTCAAACAGAAACAGAATTTCAATTACCGATAAAAGAAACTAAAAACAGTAGTTTTTAACATTGTATTAAATAGGTATTCTCTCTTACACTAATG
Source organism: Acheta domesticus (assembly GCA_031308135.1). Taxonomy (NCBI): domain Eukaryota; kingdom Metazoa; phylum Arthropoda; class Insecta; order Orthoptera; family Gryllidae; genus Acheta; species Acheta domesticus. Next base: position 125,645,795 of record JAHLJT010003656.1, on the reverse strand, counting down.
GCATGTTTTAGTTATAACTAGGCGTGTTCGATGCAAACAAAAATATTGAAGGAACCGTCTGAACCGCAAAACATTTTCTCTAGAGGGGAGTAGAAATATAAGTAATAGGAACCTGTATTGCAGAAAATTAAAATACATTGGGAATTTAACATTTGTGATTTATTTTTTGTTTTTTTTCATTCATACACCGACTTCAATGAACACATTGAAATTTTGAAAAATTCGTAAAAACGTTCATTCTGAAAGATTTTGAAGGCTGGGGCCATTTCTTTTTCACATCCACATTCAAAGGGTAGCAAGGCCGGTGGCGCTACAGTCGCAACATTTTGGACAGTTACGGTCTGATCTTCGAGGGCGTTGGAGCAGTGATGTGTTGCTCGCCGCAGCGGTGGAGATGGCGGGACAGTGCGGGTGGATTCTGGTTTGCGCAGTAGCGGACACGGCAGATGGCGCCAACTTGGCACGACAACGACGCCAGCTGATCGCGACGCCTGACGTAAATTCTGTAGGGATTCGTAATTTGCATTCACAGGTGAGTCAGGAATACAACGATAGGTTTTTACTTGTGCAGTTACTTCTGGATATTGTATGTATCTTAGTACATAGTAAGTATGATAGTATGCGTACTGACTAGTTATTTAATCAAATCGTCAAAATTGCCTATCTAATTCGTTATTTTATTTCCGCGTCCTTTATATTGTACGCAAAATGACAGTGATGAAAACCAAATTCGGAAAAGACTTTATTTCATGCTCTATACGAGTTAAATGATTGTTGACTTTTATTTAGAGTTATATAATATAAATTGTCGACAACTGACCGACACATAGCTATCCAAACCTTTCTCTGACTTTATTTTAAGCTATCTAAAGAACAATATCAACAATTTATTGATGAATTCTTCCACCAATTTGTCGTCTGTTTGGTCCCCCTCTTTTTGTTGGTCGTCAACTTCCTAGGCCATTCTCTAAACTTTCAGTATAAATAATATGATGCGAAATAAAACATAACTGGTACTCTGTCAGGAATGGTTTACAATTCTTTTTTCGTAATTCTCAAGCTCGAATTTAAGAATAAAATTCCCGGAATTGTAGCGTAAATTAACATTATCCCAGACAAGTCAATCTCAACGTTCGAGTTCATCAGTGTTGTCGAAGTCTATGTCCGTGGCACGAGTGCCACGACGAAGTCGCCCCTCCACGCAGTTCATTACCCCGCCACCAGAGACAACGCCATCCCTATTGTAAACGGCGGGGTTACTACTAGTTCCCTTTCCCGCGCTAGTTGCGCAGAGAAGCTCGTGGCATTCTACGGTGTCTGAAAAGAATACTCTGCTGAAAAGAATATGAGACGGTTAGGGAGCAGTCGAAAGTCAAGGTTTGCCACGATTTCGCTTCGTCGAACCATGGCCACTTGCTCCGCCTCTCATCGAACTGACTGTGCTCGTGCATGCTGACGTGACGCTACGAGACATTTAAAGGAGAAATTTCGTAGTGGTGGCTGATGACCTTTGCCGTTAAAAAGCGACCTTTTTTTAATTAAAAAAAATTGAAGGTATGAGAAATTCAAGAGTCAATCCGCTCTGCCGTTACTCGCTGCATACTGCGACAGTGTTTCGAACGCAGACGACCCCCACGGATGCCTGCGAGGTCAGATGTCAAAGTAACAATTTTCCGATTGCCTCGGGATGGTTATTTTTGTCCGTTGTGGCACTAGGCAACAATAATGGAACACTTTTAACAAGATGTTTCAAAAGACGACCATGGCAAAAAGGATTCGAATGGCAAAAATTCAGTTTTTAATAATGGTGTAAATATATTTATCTAAGAGATTTATTACAAACTGTCTAAATGTAGATAGTTGCCACTCGGAAACCAATTCTCACTGATGATTCACTTACAATATTAATTATTTTCTCCAAGAATCACACAAAACACTAGAAAACTAGGGTAATTCAAGTCTCACTATTCTTATTCGGATGCTTTAGTAAACAAGAACTTGACTAAACAAGAACTACATGACAACTATAAGTGCTAAAGCAGCACATACTTTCTTGCATTATTGGAATGGTTACTTAATTTTATAATATTGAATTTTCTGCATTCACCCGAAAAAAGTATAAACCAATTTAAATGAAGCGCCATTGCTGGATATCTATCATTTCAATAGCCATTATATAAATAAGCAATGATAATTTCACGTGAAATGAAGAACATCCGTTATATCACTTTATGAATACATATATAGAACAAATCTATGGTGTCATTACAAAATTTACAAGTTATGCAAAAATATTTCTTTATTTCTGTTAAATATATTTTTCCTCTATTCGAGGGAAAAAATTAAAAAGAAATTTGCAACGATTTTTGAAAAAAAATGGTACATTTTCCATGTATCGGAAAAAATTACCCAAAACGACTCATATTTTGGAAGATTGATCTTAATTGTTAATGTATAATCTTAATTGAAGATATCGTGTCGATGAATGGATTTCAAGAAGGAAATTTTTTGTCTTCATTATTGTAGCTGGAGAAAGACGCCGAAAGATGCCTTGAAAATGGGATGAAATTTCCGAATCATGTTTATGGACAATTATTAATAAGTTACATATTTTTAAATAAACTTAGTGGTTGATACCTCCCGGATCCTTCACCAAACCTTATGCCAGCTTGACGGAGCTTCCGCAAGGAGAGAGAGGAGCGCCAAAAGTTCAGGAAGTAGGGTATCGCTGTGCTGCTACGGGGCATCGCCTGCACGTGGCATCTTCGCCCCATCCCACCCCCCGCCCCCTCACCGGAAGTACCGCGCGTCACAGCACGCCCTCCCCCTTCGATCAGCTCTGGCGGTGACCTACAAACGCCGAAGGGCGGCAAACCGCTCCGCTGCCGCCATTTACTCTTGCCCTTTGGCCCTGTGGGGCGATGTATTGATCGCTTCGCCGCACAGGACCTCCACATGCCAGTCGAGGAGGAACATTTAAATGGCCTTATTAATAGAGAATAATGTACGAGCACATGCACTCTCGTATCTCTCGATATAAGGAGTGAATGCAAACGAGATGTAATATTTTAAAACGAGATTTGTGGTTCATACCATTCTGCAGGAACATTGGTAGAGTTCATGCTTTTTAGTACGAAATACTGACGGTCGTACAGCATGAGTAAGTATTAACGTCTGTGATAATGTATGTGTATGTGTTCGCGTATTAACATATTAAAGAAATTATGAGGGAAAGAAGTCTGATGGGACACTTTAAAGTATTACGCTCCTGATTAATTCGTTGCATACTCTTCTAATAGACAAAATTAAATTCGGAAATCCGTTCTCTCCGAGTAAGTGACATGAGGGTAATTACAGTATAATTAATCTTATCAGCTAGAAACTAAGGAATGAAAAATGAAGTGCATATTAAGTTGAAACGGATTGACCCTTGCCAGCGACTAATGATGTCCTCTCGAGTATTAGTAAAGTATATTATTCCAGACTTAATTTGACTCATTTATCTCAGAGTTCAGGGCAAACATTACGTCATGAATATTCAAATTTATATCGCAACTTAATTAGTTGGCGATGAAACAATTGTAACTAGAGTCGAAATGTTCCTTTAAACTACAGAACTTGAATAAAAAAATAAATCCTCAATCAATTAAAGCAAAAGAGATTTGGAAGTAAATTTTGAGTTACACAATTATCCTTTTTCTTCTACTTTCCTCCATTCTCCTCTTTTATTTCTTCTCTTTCCCCCTTTCTGCTTATTTCTCCATTTTGCCTCATCCCCAGGATTCTCTTTTCTCCATAATTATCTTTTCTTCACGAGTCTCTTTTCTCCATGATTCTCTTTTCCCCATGATTCCCTTTTCCTCATAAGTCTTTCTTCCCTGTTTCATTTCCCCATGATTCTTTCTTTCCTTCTAAGATTCTCTTTTATCCATGATTCACATTTCCTTGTGGTTCTCCTTTCCCCGCACTTCCCTTACTGCGTAGCTTCCTTTTCCCCATAATTATCTTTTCTCCATGATTCACTTTTCCCTGTGTTTTTGTTTTCTCCTTGGTTCTCTTTTCTCTATGATTGTCTTTTCTCCATTGTACTCTTTTCATGTTTGTTCTAATTTCCCATTTTTCTATTTTATTTTCTCTTTTCCCCTCTTTTCCCTATTATCATTTTCTAGCATTTCCCCATCTTTCTTGTCTTCTCTAAATTCTTAATTTTCTCATCTAACTCATACTTCACCTTAATTTCATTACGTTGCTTCATCATGTTGCCGCCTTTCTTTTCTTGAAATTTTTCTTTTCTTTTTCTTCTCTTGTGTTTCTCATCGTGCCTTTCTTTCACGTCTCTCTTGTACTGCCCTCAATGGGAATAGACCAAGTTGTCAGAAAGTGGAATAGAAATTGTGAATGTTTGAGAAATGCAAACAACTGTATGTATGCAAGCTCTAAAAATACCGAAAAGCGTGCAACTGTTATTCAGGCGTAAAAATCGATGTTTAGAGAATCTTCAATGGCACCAACATGGACACGAAAATATAATATGCATCAGAAAAAACTTGGTGAAATTTGAAACAAGTCATTTGAAGTTTATGGATCCCATAAGATATAATATAAAACCAGTCGACAGTGAAGCACTAATTTATGTCTAGAGTAATGTTCTAAAAGCGTTTCAAAATCAGCGACAAGAGTCTGAAAAAAATCTAAAATACACTCTTGGACTTTTCTGGAAACGCGATTAGCTGTGTGTATGCCCAGACACCAATAAGCGCAATTTCTCAGCGCGGCCGCGGCCGGCGCCAGAGGGCGGGGGAGGGGGGGAGGGGACAAAAGAGGTGCCGCCTCCAGGCACAATAAATTAGCGTCAGCCGCCCACCCGCCCGCAATCGCCCCGCGGCGGAGCGGCGCTCCGCTGGGGCCAGGCCGCCGCCCCCGGGGCGCGGCCGCAACAACCCCCTCCGGACAAACGCGCCACGCCCTCCCCCTCTCTCTCTCCTCCCTCATTTCACCCTTTCTACTCTTCCCATTATTCCCCTTCCTCTTGTCTTCTTTACCCTTTGTTCTCCTTTCGCCTCCTTCCCCCTTTCTTACACTCCCTCCTTTCTTTTCCTCCCTCTTTTTCTCTTATTCCCTTCGCTCTTTGATCCCAATTTTTCTTTACCTCTTTTTTCTCTTTTTAACTCTTTTCTTTCTTTCCGTTTCTTGTTAAAATTCTTTTTCTAACTCACACCCCTGCTACCTTTGTCATTTTGTCCATCTTGCCTCTTTATTGTTCAGTTCTCCCTAAAGTTTTCCCTCTTCGTGTATTTTTCTCGTGTCTTTATCGTACTGTCTTTCCCTTTGTATCTTTCCCTACGTGTCTTTCCCTTCATGTCCTTCTTTTCGAGTTCTTCTTTTCGTCTACTCTTTGTGTCCTCGTAACTTTCTCTTCTTATTGTGTCCCTATCTTTACTTATTTTCCCCTTTGATCATTTTCCTTTCACTTTCTCTTCTCTCTTTTTCCTGCACTACATTTCCACTTCATTACATCATCTTCTGCTCTTTTTCTCAATCCACTATTTTCCCACAGTCGTTCTCCCTCTCCTCCTTCATCTTTCTAGCAGAGATACCGTGCAGATGAGCATTCCCTATCACGCAAGGAATATCATCGCACCCATTCGAAAAAGTTTGTAGTTGCATTCTACCGATCTTGTGCAACTGTCTGTTCGTAGCTTTGAAACGAATTTGAAGATGTGTAGGCGATAAGTTCGTAATCGTTGTGTATATTTCCTCGTGTACAACACGCCGTCAGTTCTTTGAGTCCGTGGTCTCTCTGAACAAATTGATTAATGACTGATGCCCGTCAACTGCTATGGTCTTTGGTCTCTTCACCGTACTGAATGCTTTGTCTTGGAAGGGAGCGGCATTCCTCTCCCGCTGGATGGCGAGATCCGGCTCTAACTCACTTATCGGATTCCACCCCGGGACTCTCCCCCAGCAGAACACGACCCGGACGAGCTCTAAACTCCCGTCTGGTTTCCCGACGTGTGTAGTAGTGTAGTGCATGTACGTTCAAGTGCGGGTATACTGCCATTTCTCTAACTTCTCATCTTCGTGATCGAATATCACACGGCATTTCGCGTCTTTCTCGGTCTTGCCGGTACAATCGCAAGCACTGCTTGATACGGTCACGATCATGCGAAATCTAGCGGAACGACTGAGAAGGATACGAAATACCGTGACGTATTCCATCACGAAGATGAGATTTGAGTGGCAAAGTCAGAAAAACCGCAGTATAAGCAAGGAGAGAGGACAGGACAAGGAACAAAATGTAAAGAATGCGTGTATTCCGTGGCCCGTTTGTTAGGGTACTGCTCCGGCTTACGGCTAGTGCAGATCGGAGCAACCACGGAAAACTACCGATCAGAGCAGTCTGCCGCCAGAATTATCCACCAGACAGCTGCTGATGCCGGAAATGTGGTGTAGTGCATGTGAGTGTAAGTAAGGGGAGAAGGTAGGACAAGGAAGAGGAAGGATAGAACGCACGTGGTTCGTGCCTCGTGGCCGCTAGAATTTTTCTCTACCTAGCGTATGAATTCGACCTAGCTATTTAGCTAATGTCAAAAATTTGCGACCATCGGATCTCGAACCCGGCTCGGTCACAGTCGCCGCAAAGACAGCGGCCATGTTTTCGCTGTGAGCTAAACTCAACTTGTCGTCTGAACTTCTCGAGTACATGTCATAAGGGAATTGTTCATTCAAACTACTGTCGCCAACATCCTGGTATGGTAGTAGGAGTAATATAACAAACAACACCTTAAGCATGCTGCAATAAATCTCCGCCAACAAATTATGTTGTGTCAGTTACTATCCAGTGACGTATATATAGTAATATTTCCAAAAAATGTTACGACAAAACATCGGTACGAACTAACATGTTCAATATTCTTCGTTTAATTGTGTTATTCCTTCCTTTGTCGTATAGGTGGCTGAGAGTGATCATTCAGATGTATGCAGTCACCAGCCGTATTCTAATACTTTTAGGGGATTTGTTTGATGTCAATTTTTTTGGTTGTAGAATATATTCAATGGAAATACATTTTGACGTTTTGCATTTCATTTTGTGTTCACAGTGCCATCCGCCACAATCTACTGTATAATTCACCGCTTTGAGAAGTATTTCCGTTGTATATGTTGCATTTTTTATTGCCTCTCGACTAAATGGAAGAAAAACTACCCTTTCACAAGAATACAAAGAATGAAATACAATGAATTTACGACCCAAGAACGTGGACGTAGTTGACTGTTAATTCAATTACGTTCATGAAATGTTGTCTGAATATTTCAAGCTATTGTTCTCCCCTATAGAGATTTAACCTTACAGTACTCGCGTTATATTCTGTAACGCAAGTGATCGCGCGATTTTAGTTTATATCAGAAGCTAAAAACGTATGTTCTAGCCTTTGTGGGCTTCATAGAATCTTTCTGAACAAATAACCTGTTATCTAAAAATGTTTATTTGAATATAATGTGAAAAGCATTGAACTTTAACGTATGCACTGGGACTTCCCGGTCAGAGTCACTGCAGTGACATCAGTTTGTGCTGAGCCACCTGTGCGAGTATTCGAAATTTTAGTCTTCTATAATCCAATATGCTAAGGATAAACCAAAGAAAGATGGAAAGAAACATTTTACTCATATCCCTAAAAGACAAGATTTAAAACTCCGAAATCCGAAAACGAACCGGCGTCCAGGATGTGGTGATGCAGACAACGGACAACAAACGTAAATGGGGAGGCCATCTCCTGAGAATGGAGCAACAACGACGGGCGCAAGCAGCGACGGTGGGGAACCTGAGGTTGGCTAGAGACGTTTGGTTTGGGAAAACAACGGGGGTATTGTAGTCCAGAGGGGAAAAAGTGAGGGAAGAGTGGAAACGCATTCATGAGAGTAGTTCAGAAAATCAGTGACTATGGATTGTGTAATATTGTAATGTATCGACTTTGATTGTGTAATATTGACTAGTGTAATTTAACAAATCAATGACTAATAATGTATAATTGTACTCCTCCGACTACCAACTACCACTGCCATCTCTAATTTTAATCTAGGTGGCGTGGGGAACTTCCTTGCGTTACGCAGGAGGCCTTTGCCCTAGTAGGGATGACTAGGCTTGTAATAATAACAAAAAACATGTGTGGTTATGTACATGACGTCCTGTGACGTCGTAAGCCCAATGAGTCACACTGTGGCTCAGATACACATGCTATGCTTTGCTCGTCCCCGTTCCAGACCCTCTCCTTCGCCCCTGAACTCCCATTCGCTTTGCAAGTCTACTCGTTAGAAAATTGCCCGCAGTCCCTGGCACGCCGCTTTGCCTTTTTTGACTTCTGACTACAGCTCTTGCTCTTCTTTACATTCCACACACCTGCATCTTTTAATTTCATTGTTTACTCTGTTGATTCACTTACAAGAAATTTACACACATATTGAAATATATCTTCCTAACGTCACTTTCACGATAGTACTATAAAACACAAGATTGTTTCATTTAATTTGTATTTACTTTTACTGCACACTTCCTAATAGCTATGAGTACGTTACAATAAGTGTGTCATAAAAAAAACAATAACGTTCTTTCTAGAAAGTTCCATTTCCGTAGAAAGACCAGAAATTTGAAATTAATGTTAAATTATTATACTGTTTTAGCATTTTAATCAAGTCATTATACATTTTTAATTTCGAAAATATGTGATTTGTTGTCATTACGTCCGCAGAGGCGTTGAAAATAATTCGAATAATTTAGAAACTGTAAACAATACTCAATTACTTCGAAAGTAAGTTTTTGGTATTTTAATGAAATTAATTATAATTAAAATTTTTATGACAAATATATTGATTTTCGTATGAAAGCCGGTTATTTGTACAATTTGTAAGACTTTTTTGAGTTCCAAAAACGAAAGCAATTTTCTGCTATGACTTTCCTCGACGTTTCCTTCTTCACTCTTAAATTTGAAAGACTTCCATTTTACAGCATATGAAATGAAATTGAAGTTGGATAGTAAAAATATCAAATATCTACGTTAAGGAGAGAACTAGAAGAATCTGAGAATTGGCTGCAATAAGATTAGGTCTTGTGACGTTAGCAAGTAGTACTTAGCGTTAGCAACATAATTTTGTAGAATGACGAACTTGATCTTGAGATTCAACTTCAAATTTCTCTAACATTAGAAATCCTTTCCCTAATATAAGAAAATATTAAAAAGCTACATATGTTGGTTAGACTTTCAGTAAGAAGTTGGAATGTAATATAGAAATTCCTTAAAAATTTCAAATTCATAAAATCCATCTCAGCCTACGGTTGTGCATCTTGAAAAATGTAATGCAATTATCGGCAAGGCTATCGGAATGGACTACCTCTGCCTAGCATCAATTAAGACCACTTCGAAAACCCATTATAGAGAAATTAAAAATATCAATCTTCGAAATTTCATCACGGTAAATAACACGTATTTTTGTCAGCGTTTATAGGAATCATGCTCGATCGAAATTTGCAACTGCTAACTTTAATACAAGGATATTCCGATTGTTTCTAAAAACTGTTGTTTTTCATGTATATCGTCAGAACTTGGGTCCTACTTCAGTAACGTAAATATATAGTATATAAATGGACAAAGTATATAAATATACTTTGTATATTTATATACAAAGTATATAAATATATTTATATACTTGGACAAAGTATATAAATCTACATACAACTTATTTAACTGCAACAGTTCAATATTCCATAAAATAAAGAATATAATAATCATTTCGTTTTCGACAATATTAAATTGAAAATGCAGTAGGGAAAATATTTGTTTTATGAGTAAAAATATCAATAAATTGGTTTGAACACACGTATACGAAAAATAGATCAGATTCAAATTTATTAAAAACTCGACCAAGCCTTAACATCTATTATTGTACGTTATAAAATCAAGGATCGTGTAAAACTTTAATTGAAATACCTTCAGCAAATAAATGCAAAAATTCTCGGTAAAGTTCCAAATCTTTTTAAGTGCGTTTAGCTACCGGCATGAACTGGCAATTGTATGATAACGACATACGGAAAATCCGCCCCGCTTTTGGAAATCACAATCCGCTCCTCTCCAATTCCCGGAAGACACAATGGAATACAGCTCCCTCTGGGTTTTAAATAGAAGGCCGCGCAAATCTCGTTGGTGCAATCACTTCCGCTCGCGGAGGGAGGGGGCGAATGGACAGCTCTCTTGCGTGGGGCAACGGCGGCGGAGGGGGGGGGAGGGCTAAGGGCGAAAACGGAAGGTGTGAGGGGCGTGGGGAAGGAAGCGCGGGTAAAATATATGCGCGGCGATGGTAGGTGCGATGGAGTAAATGGCGATTGTGACGTAGAGCATAGGGTGCAAGGGGGAATGAGTGAAGGTTGGGAGTTGATTTGTGGGAAATGTGGGGAGGGGAATGTCTGTGAGGCATGGAAGACGGGAATGGGGCAAGGGACGCGAGCGGTGTGAGCGCAGGGATAGCAGAAGGAGGGGTGGTTGTCGAGTAGTCGGTAAGGAGAGTGCTGGATGGCGACGAGCAGGCGAAGTCACGAGATAGGGCGGATGGGCGAAGGGCTGGTACCCGAAGGGCGGATAGGTGAAGGGCGGATAGGAAAAATGCGGGTGGGTGAAGAGCGATCTCGATGAGCGTGGAGAAGGGTAGATATGAGAAATGTGGGTGGGGGAAGGGCGGGCTGTCAATGAGCAGGTGGGAAAAGGGCGGGTAGGCGAAGGGCGTATAGGAGAAATGCGGGTGGGCGAATGGCGGGTGGGCGAAGTGGAGTTGGGCGAAGGGCGGGAGACGAAGGGCTGATAGGGAAGGGCGGGAGGGGGGCGTGGGCCGGCGCCGGCCGCCACCTGAGCTCGCGCGCAGGATCACAGCCCCGATTCCCGCAGGCGTCGCGCGCGGCTTTTACTGGGATTAAAGTCCGTTATTATCGCGCCGCCCGCGCCGCCGCCCTCAGCGGCCCCCGCGGCGCGGCTCTCGGGGCCGGCCCGCGGCGCTGCGGGACTTGGTGGGGCGGGGCAGCGGCGGCGTAGCGGCGGGGCGGGGCGGGGCAGCGGTGGGGCGGGGCAGCGGCGGAGCGGGGCAGCGGCGGGACGGGGCAGCGGGGGGGGCGGGGCAAAGCGCGGGGCGGGGCAGCGGCGAAGCAGGGCAGCGGCGGGGCGAGGCAGCGGCGGGGCGGGGCAGCGGCGGGGCGGGGCGGGGCAGCGGAGGGGGCGGGGAAGCGGCGGGGCGGGGCAGCGGCGGGGCGGGGCAGCGGCGGGGCGGTGCAGCAGCGTGGCGGGCCTGCCGGGCGGGGCGGTGGCAGGCAGAGAACGGAGCGGGGGGCGGGGCGGCGGCGGGGCGGTGGCAGGACGGGGGGCGGGACGGGGGCGGGGCAGCAGCGGGGCGGCGGCGGGGCGGTGGCAGGACGGGGGGCGGGACGGGGGCGGGGCAGCAGCGGGGCGGGGAAGCGATGGGTCGGGGCAGCGGCGGGGCGGGGCAGCAGCGAGGCGGGCCTGCGGGGCGGGGCGGTGGCAGGCAGAGAACGGAGCGGGGGCGGGGCGGCGGCGGGGCGGTGGCAGGACGGGGGGCGGGACGGGGGCGGGGCAGCAGCGGGGGCGGGGAAGCGATGGGGCGGGGGCGTGACTGGCTTGCGGGGCATGGCGATGGCGGGACGGTGGCGGAGCGGAGGCGGGGACGGGGCTGGGGCGGGGTGGGAGGTGGGGCAGCCGCACAGGGCAATGCAGGCTGGGTGGGTGATAAGTGGGAGTTGGGGGAAAGTTGGAGCGAGGGAAATAATGCTGCCGGATCTGCGAGGAGGCAGTTTTCATTGGGCGCGGGAGTCGGCGGTGGTAACAAAATTGTGAAACGGAGAGATATTGGTTCCGCGTAATGGTGGGTGATGGAAGTTATTTAAGAAGCTATATGATCGGTAAAGTAGGTTTATATGGGGACGTTGGGTGTTTTCGTAAGTGGAAAAGCGATCGTCGAAATGTCTGAGCTGAAACATTCTAGTTTCTTGTGATGATGGGATGTGCCGAATCATGGGGTGAGGTATGTCAAAGATTTTCAGAGTAGGAGTCTTGACAGAAGTTGAAATGCATTGGAGAAACGAAGATTGAGGGAAGTGGTAGTCACAATCCAAGAATGTATGAATATAATTCAGGGAGAGACGTATAGAAATTTCGCGGATACACTTCGTGCTTTATTAATGGAAAACGTAACAGAAGTCGCAAAAGAAATGTGTAGCGTGAAACACGCTGCCCTGACGAGTTTATAACATCAACAATAGCATCATAGGCTGAAAAACTAACTTACGAGTCCGACAGGGCGAAACTCTGATTGTTGCTAATTACTCTCTCTGGACCCTTTCCGGTTTACACTGAACCAGATGTTCGGCCAGGATTGCACAAAAGCAAAAATCCTTAAATGCGAATATTAAAAATTAAAATGATGTGTAAATTCATATATTTTATTACTTGTTGAAAATAAATAACTGACAGACAGATCCGGTCACATTCCCAAGAAGTTGTGAAAACAATGGTTTGTGGTCATTGGGTGTCTGTACAATTGTAAGGAAGATAGTGCACTTGTTTGCGATATCATTGGAGAAAAACATATCAAACATTAAAAATGGTTATTCAGTACTTTCTAATGCTATGTCTATATCACTAGTAATTATGCATTTATGGTCCTGTATATGTTTTTAGACAATTAAAGTTTTCGTAAGAAATCGAGAAAATCTCATAATTAAAATTTCTTACGAAAAATTTGCCTATCTGAAAATATATAGAAAACCATTTTTGCTTAATGATTAAAATATTAGTTTCATGCGTATGAAACTGTTTAGTGAGGAACAACTTGGAGACTGAAACAATCTCAAAATTCAATATGTCATTTAACAAATCACAAATTCATTTAGAAAAAACTATATAGAATATATTTTAAATTGTATGTGAATGTTATTATAATAATGATATAAGCGAATACCATTTACTCTGGTGAATCCCCCCCCCCCACCTAATCAGAGCCTGCAAAGCATCATGTGGTTCGTGACAGCTGTTCTGAATGAAGCGATGTGCAATCTGAAAACTATCTCTATCTCTTTGGTCGTGGTTGAGATTCGCATGACTGTCGGTAAGATCTGGCCCATAGTAAACAGAGTGTTTGGGGAATCGTGGGTTCCGGTAACTGAGGACAGGAAGAAAAGCGGTAGTTTGCGGTAGTGTCCCAGATAGCAGCGATAACAGGTGGCGAACTATCTTAAGGAGAGAACGGTGTCGGTTTGAGAGAGAACGGTTGTGTCGATAGCGATTGGTGTTAGCGAGTCACCCTTGGGAGGCGGTTGATGGTGGGAGTCACCCTTCCTTGCGCATGCGCATTCGAAGGGAGATTTGCAACTTGTCATACTAAAGCATTATTGATGAACGAATATCTGCAGCGACTTTGACCGGAAGATCCTATGGTTCGATTCACGACCTTGTCTGATTTTCGGCATTATCTATATAGCCTCTGTCTGGAGGAGAATTCTAGCGGTCGGCTGCTCTGATCGGTAGTTTTCCGTGGTTGCTCCGATCAACACCAGTTGTATGCCGGAGCAGTACCCAAACAAACTGGTCAAGGACTGCACGTTTCCTTTACATCTTGTTCTTTGTCCTGTCCTTTCTCCTTGCTTACCCGCACTTGAACTAGCACACATGTTGGGAGACCAGACGGGAGCTTAGAGCTTGCCTCGGCAGGGGCGGTGCTTCGCGCAGGTATCCGAAAAAATAAAACCTGGCAAGCAGGAGGTCGGCGCTGGATCTGACATTTCAGCGGGGAAGGAACACCGGCACCTCGCGGGGTATATCATCACTACACTTAAGGGACTAAAGTTCATGACAGAACACGCGCCCGGAAATCCAAAAGAATCAATCAATAAAATAATCAACATCACTCGTTCGTCAAACCGGGAGAGATGGCTCAGTGCATCAACCTGATGTCACTGCAGTCCCTCTGACCGGGAGGTCCTAGGACTCCACTCCCCCGGCTGCACGATTTTCGACACTAGCTTCTCAGCTAGGTCGAATTCAGTCGCTGTCTGGAGGAGAATTCTAGCGGCCGGCTGCTCTAATCGGTAGTTTTCCGTGGTTTCTCCGATCAACACCAGGCGAATGCTGGAGCAGTGCCCTAACAAACGGGCCACGGACCGCGCGCGAACTTTCCTTCCCCTTCCTGGTTCTATCCTCTCCTCTTACACGCACAGACACACTAACATGCACTGCACTACCACACATGCCGGGAGATCGGTCGGGAGCTTACAGCTTGTCCCGGCTGGGGCAGTGCTCCGCTGGTGGGAGACACCTGGTTGAGGGGAAAACCCCGCTAGTCGACGGTAAGTCGGCGCCAGATCTCGCCATCCAGCGGGGAAAAGATCACCGCCACCTCCCGAGAAAAAGCACGCAATACACTTACGGGACTAATGACCTAAGTAGTTGACACGCCCGGAAACACGTATCAATCAATCAATCGTTCGTCAAAACCCAGGTATGTCAGATATCAACGCCCAGGCAGTGATGGTGTTAATAAAAGCGCAACGCAAGGCGAGAGCGTCCCCCAGCGATTGAAGCCGCGCGTGAAGCCCCACAAGCGAAGTGGAGCGGCCTGGCTTTCCCTGCCCCGCCGTCTGCGCGCGCCGCGCCGCGCCCAATGAAGACACACGCCCTCGGCTCGGCTGCAGGCGCAGCGACCAGAGCATGGCTCAGCCCCACACGGCGCGCCGCTGGCGATGGCGAGCATCGTATGGCGCCGGGCGGGGGCGGGGGAGGCGGGCCCACAGGGCGAGGCGAGCGCCTCCCCGGGGCAGCAGCGGAGACGCACTAAAGGGAAGACAGCTGCCGTTTTCGTAATATGCACGCCGCCTCTGAAATGGCCCGGTAGAATAAAGCAACATCTAATCATCCCGTATGAATTGATTGATTGATAACTCCAGGCGAGTCAACTGATAGGGTCACAAATTCTATAGGTGCATGTTTTTTCCTCGAGATGTGACGATCTTCCCCCGCTAGATGTTGACATCCGGGATCCGACCTATCGTCCTGGACGTCCTGGACCGGCCTGAAAAAGCTCTAAGCTCTCGATCGATCTCCTAGCATGTATGGTAATGTAGTGCATATTAGTGTGTGTGTGTGTGTGTGTGTGTGTGTGCATGTGTGTAAGTAAGGGGTGAGGATAGGACAAGCAAGAGGAATGAAAGATAGCGCGCTGCTCTTTTGTTGGAATAAACGATCGATGCACCGTTTGTTAAGGTACTAATCCGGCATTTGCTTGGAGTTGATCAGTGAAACCCCAGAAAACTACCAATAAGAGAAACCGGCCGTTGGATTATTTTTTTTTCAATCTGCTCGACCAGGAGGTCCTACACAGTTGTGAATACATATACATAATTCTTGGAAAAAATTTTCTAAGCTGATATAGTGCCTTACTCAGGTGTTAAAAATCACAGAGAGAGAGAGAGAGAGAGAGAGAGAGAATATTTGATGAAGTGAGAAATAGCGGGTTAATTATGTATGATATTAGGGTTTAGTGGGGATGAAGGGACTTTTAAATCTCGGGGGTCTAAAGATATCTTTGCGAAAACGAGATTCAATTCTGTTGGGAGTATTGGCTTGTTGACTAAGGTGAAAAAATGAGGCGCTTGGACAAGATGGGAGGAGTGAATAAAATTTAGAAGATAAGTTAATTAAATAGTCAGAAACAAAAGACATTAGAAGCTCTCGATGGATTTGACTGTTAGGGATATACCAGGGGCCATTAAGACGTTTTCGAAGGCATTTACATTATTTTCCAGACAGCGACTGAACTCGACCTTGATATGTGGCGTTATCGAAAATCCTGCCACCGTCGGGACTCGAAACTAGGACCTTCCGGTCAGAGGCCTTCCAGTGTCATCAGTTGATGCCCTGAGCCATCTCTCTATCTGTATAAAACAATATAATACAGTAGTAGAATATAATAATTAAACATCGAATGTTTGTACAAAACACATTTTACTGTTTTGATTACACCCTTGACATTCGAACCATGTTACATACGAATACATACAAACCGTACACGATCCATATTATGAATACTGGCCTTGTCATTACGAGTTTACAGGAACTAAATCTATGATTCCTAAATTACCTATTAGTTGTAAGAAAATGATTTTCCCGCCAATTTTCGATTTTTGTAATTATCTTGACTTTTTATGCGCATGGTGTATAATTGCAACATCGCAAGCAGTTTCAGTGGTACTCATTATTCAAATTAGGATCCAACTTACCCGATTATGATAACTTCGTAGAAATATTCTGGAGTTGGTCATTTATGCTAACTTCGATAAGAGGGGCCACAGTATTCGTCCGACCAATTTACCAAGTTAAATCTTTCTTTTCTCTCCCTCTGCGAGCGAGTTTTAATGTAAGTGGGCTAACTAAGTTCTAGGATGCCGAAAATTAAAATCAATAAAAGCTCTCTTCTAACATTGTATAAACTAATTTGATTTTTTCAACGCAAGGTGTATTCCCTTTTAATGATCCACACAGGAAAGGCACAGGTCAATGGTCCACACAGGCAAGTAAGCTCTATTGTCCTTTAACAATATGTAGAAATTGATTCTCTCATTGCTTCCGTATTTCGTGTGACGTAGTGTCATTTAATTGATAGTGTCAATAAAACGAGATAATATTTTCAATAAAATCTCGTGAAGTAAAATAAAATGTATTCTGAAAAGTTTTTTATCTCGAATGATATATAAATGTATACATTAAAGAAATTACAACGCCTATTTTCGCTATTTAAGAGCCTAGTTGAGGCGTCTAGAATGGGAGGTTGAAGATCCCAATTATTTGAAAGCTAATAATAATAGTAATAATAATAATTACAATAATGATACTAATAATAATAATAATAATAATAATAATAATAAAAGTTGTTGTAAAGATAAAATAAGCTACATATGTAATACACATTCGAAATGTTATCTGCAAACTTTCCGTCAACTTAAATATTTCCTTCATAGCAAAGTGTTGCCAGATAGTGAAATCTTTGACATGAATTTCAACTAAACCAGTTACCGACTAAAAATATTCCCCACAGATCAGAATGGCCACCATTGAGGCATGTGTCACGTAAGCGTGAATGCCTCGCATATTTGGTGGTGTAAATAATAATATCTGGAGGTGCCAATGTGCAGAAAACAAGAAAGAATGACCCACAATATATGGGCCAAGATTCCTGATCAACGAGTCTTTAAAATACAAAATTCAATTGGCAACTCCTGAAACAGTTTTGAAATTCATTGGTCTTCCCGAGTGAGACTTGAATTGGAGTTAAGATAAATTGAAAGTGGAGAAACCTCGTATGTCGATATGCCGATCAACAATGGAGAAAATGATAATGCTGATGATTAATGGATTTCATTAAGAGATCTCTCTTGATTCTGAACCACACTGATGAAACAGTGTCTTTGTGCCTCGCTTTGGGGAGATATTTCGGAACAGCCTGTATTTCGCTTAATAAACGAAGCTCGAGATGGGAAACAAGTGTTGTATTTTAACGCTACCTGGAAATTGTTTCCGGCCTCTATTCTTTCGGGCGGAGATATTTCCTCTGCTCCCTGCTCTTGATGTTCCACTTTCTTCCTTCGCTTCCCGATCTTATTCCATTGTTAATTCCAGATGAACGCGAAAACCAATAACCGGCTCTTTCTGCTTCACCCGGGAGTTTCGGAGGCGCCGCGCCGTTCCTCCGCGTGCTTAAAGCAGAGCTCTGGCTCGTCCTTCGCGCGGGGCCGGTTGCTTCCCCGCATTCAAAATTTAGAATGTTCATGTTTGCTCCAGTTTCGCCTCGAAAAGATATTCATACGAAACAGAATTGCTTCGCCTCCAATCTCTGTTATTTCTGGGTGTCTGAGGCAGAAACGTTTTGCTCATTTGCGCAGGAAATTCTCTTAGTAACAAGGTATAATTAATAATTTTAATTAAAAAGAATGTTACATATTTTTGGCACCCTGTAGCACATGTAACGTAGATACGTTTTGTTTTGTGAACCCACTTGGATGTATCTACCAGTTCTATCAATAGTAATTATTAAAATGCAAAATATGCCTCATGTAAGTTTTTCTCGTCTTAATAGTTTTACTGATTTTATAGCTTAAAAAGTAAATTAACGAATATCCTACCCTAGTGACTTTGAATTCTATGTGGTTTTGAATTTGTCCCAATAACAACAAATTGCCTGTTAGTAAAAGTTCTAAATGAC
This sequence comes from Acheta domesticus, assembly GCA_031308135.1. Lineage (NCBI taxonomy): Eukaryota > Metazoa > Arthropoda > Insecta > Orthoptera > Gryllidae > Acheta > Acheta domesticus. The sequence goes on along the minus strand of JAHLJT010003656.1, from coordinate 125,627,495 downwards.
ATAGTTTTAGACAAAGCAACTAGAACCAAAAATTTTGCATGTTGGGGAAAATAGTTTTCCTCCGGTTGAAACTGTATGTTCGTTTAAAAGTTTAACGACTTTGAAACACTATTTTTGCTCGCTAATTTGCGTTTCTAGTTCTGAAGTATAAGAACTGTTTCTTTTGGGCTTCTTGTATGCTCAGGGTTGAAATCGACGCAATTCTCTGACTGTGGCTGAAGCAGGAAGTAGAAAACAAACTTTTCCCTCTCGATCGCTTCCCAACTGGAGCTCGGTGTGCATTTTTCACGCAGACGCCTCGAAAACTTCAACACGATGTTAAATCTCTGCTCCGACTGCTCCTTTCAGAACAGCTAACAACCCGCTGACGTGGTTGGTGAATGATACACTTTTTTACGTCCAGCCGTCAAGTCTTTATATTTTACCTACTAGAATTTCGGACAAATACCTGAAAGAGTTATTTCAGTCAGAGTTTGTATGTGTGGAAGTTAAACACGCGATGTTTTATCAGTTGCATTTGATTTTAATTTTTTTCCTTATTTATTTTACCATTAAAATTTTCTGTTCATTTATCTATTTGGTTCAAAATCTGTTGTTCACACATGATTTATTTTTCTTTGATTAGCAACATTTGAAGATTCAAAACGCTTGAGGGTAAAATAAGTGATTTGGGGACAGAATAATAAATTAAATTATTTTTTAGTGTAATTTAATTAGTATGCATATAAAACACTCAAGTGTTTAAGAAAACGTTTAACCACCGTATTTGTATTTATAGAAGTTATTAGTTGACGATTAACAAAACAGTAAAATAATTTTAAAATAACATTCACAATGAATTCAGCGTAATTCTTGTAGAAATAATATTCGCCTGGGAAATAATAATCGGGGGAATGTATTGTTTCACTTGTGTACTACTCTTTCAATATCTGTTGGATGTTTCAAATATTACCTAACTTATTTAATTTTTTCATGCAGTACACTACAGTTGGTGAGGTCTATACATTTACTTGCATCATTTCAAGAATATCGGCTGATCATCAAAATATATGGGGGAAAATTGCATACACGAAGATAAATCTTGGAGTCGAGACAGTCAACTCTTTTAAAAATGTCCCCGGAGCTGCCCGGAGCAGAGACGTATTTAAAAATAGTTAGAGGCATGTCACGTATTCTAAGATGCCAGAAAGGAAATTTCTTGAACTGAATGAACAACACAAAACGCACATTTTCCTAAATAAAATTGCGCATTCGAATCCCAATTGGGCCCTTAAATGCTTCTCATATACGTGAATTCGCCCAGAGGACACGACAGAACCCACAGGAGCAGCTGGTGTACAACTTCGTGGACGACAACAATAAGCCAAGAAGGCGAAATCGAAATACCAGTCCGAGTATTACAACTGGATGGTTCCGCCAATGGCGGATGCAGATTAAATGTTCCAAGACAATGGTGCCTCCTCCCCTCGTCACAACTCGGCGGTGATGTAGTTGGTCACAATCTACATGTACACTTTTTATTTATATCCTTATAAATACTAAGAAATCATTTCACTGGATTTTAACGGAATGAATGTGGATTTATTAATATTCAAATTTCATTGAATATTGTAGTATAGCTTTCTTCTGCTAATGTAAAATGTTTGGAGAAAGAATATGACATTGAATGGCAACTATAGGTGAGCAGCACTATCAGGAATGTTTTTTTTGTTAGCATCATTACAACAGAGATTGCATCACAAAGATGTTATCTAGTTTAGACAGCTATTTTTCTTTTTGAGGAAAATATAAGAACTTATTAAAGCATATGTTATAATTAAATACAAAATTACATATTCTGCACTCCAATTTCTAATAGAGATTTGTAACGGTTTACATAGCGGTTTTACACAACAAATGCTCATATAACCAATGCTTGGGGAATAAAATCGCTCGAGTCGTATAACTAACAACAATCAAGTTGCTACTAGATTGTTGTAACAATGCCCCTGCGCCCACAGGCGCGATGACAATAAGTGCAATGGCTTCATTGGCGAGTCAATGAAGTGGCTGGGAATCCTGAATAGCTACAGTACTTCAAAGAGCGGAAACATTTAAAAGATAGAATAGAAATGCTCCACAAATTTTTCTCAAAAATATTGTAATATCCAATTATAATATCAATTCGTTTTGAATATCAATTTCTTTTCTTTCTTCAACTTACTGGTTTCAAAGTGAAAATAGTTGGAACCCAACTTCTCGCGGTTCTCACACTCTTGTTATAGAAAGAGAAAAACTTTCCAAAACCGTAACAGAACGTCTAAAATTAGCTAATGTTGTTCATTTCGGCATAGAAAACGTTACTCCTGTCGTTTAAATAACTTTGATGCAGAAACGGAGGGGGATTCTTTTCCTAATAGTATTTATTTTATTTTTATTTTATTTACGTCAAAAACAGTTAAAAACTGCGTATGACGAGCTATGGGGAGAAGTGAATTTTGTGCACATTTTCATAATTCTGTGGTCTCTATCCTAAACCATATTCTAGTCGAATTTTGAATACAGAAAAGAGAGTTTTTTTTCGAGTTTTGTTGACAAAATATTCGCTCCTATATAATAAAATAATACCCTAACCGAGTTTTGTGTCCATGGTTTCTTATAACTAGGGGGCAGATTTTGATGATCGAAAACATCGCCAAAAATGATCTATGAAATGCTCTTAAAATGCTCTAAAAGCGAAAAACGACGTAAAAAATTTAATCAAAACCATCAGACGAACAACTCAAGCAGTTGGATATGCTTCTGATGTAATCCTTTCGTTCAAGTGAACTCGTCTGGCAAACTTTTAGTGCTGTTTGGACTGTTCTCTATCAGCCCAAAATTGACTGAACCAAAAAGAGCGCTGAAAGGCATTACAGGATTTCTCACAATTTCTGAGGGAAGAAGTCAAATGAGTTTCTTAGGAATTTTATGGAGATTTTGTTGCATTTCAAATATTATTTGTAGCATGTAACATTAAAATTTGAGAATCGATTACGTCAGCAAAAAATGCTTTAAAAGTGGGGAAAAAAGGTTAAAAAATGACTTATTAATGGCACTCGATGAAAAATGCAAAAAAGTCACATAAAAATGGGTTATTTCCTTTCATCATAACATAAAATTAATGTCATAACATTTAAAACAAAACTAAAATGCAATGTTCTAAAGTGAAAAAATGATATATCATTAAAACCCGACCCTACTTATAACTGTCAAAACCATCTTCTCTTAGTGAATTAAACTGAGAGGGGAAATATCTTGGAGCATGTATCTTTAAGTCAAATGATGTAACATGTGATTGATAACTCAGAGTTTTCTTTGAAATATTTTATTATTTAAATTAGTAATATTAAATAATAAATAAGATTTATTATATTTATAGTAAGATTAATATTTATTATATAAATATAAATAATTATATAATAAATTAAATTATATAATAATTATATAATAATATAATAATTTAATTAACAATTATATAATAATATAATAATTATATAAAAATATAATATATATATATATTAAATAATAAATTATATAAACATAATTTATTATTTAATATTACTTTACTTATTTATTTAATATTACTAATTATCTTTTCAGAAATAATGTTTAAAAATTGCTGGTAATGTGCATTTTAAAGATGTGAGAGATCTTTCAAAAATATTACAATTATGTAATTTTTGAAAAAACAAAAAAACCTCAAAATAAACTTTATTCCATAGTAAAGAGTGTAATTACAAAAGTTTGTTACAAAAGTTCCGTATAAGTTACATCCGTTACAAAAGTTTGAAGAAAAAAATTTGCAGCCATATAAGAGAAAATGGCGGTTGAGCATTTCTGAAAATGCGAAATTTTGAGCTACTTTTCACAGAAAACAGTTGTGTTTTCGAGAAACTTTACTTGAAATTATTTAAAGCACATGTTTTCGTAAAAAGAATAATATGGAAAAAATTGCCGCTGATGTAAATATTATCGACGTAAGAAACATGTGAAAAAATTTAGTTTTGTAATTTTTGAAAAAAAACAACCTATAGAGCAATATGGCTTTTATGTCATCTGGTAGAGTACATTTACCACTATCCCTACCTAAAGTTTACAGAAAAAATTTGGAGCCGTTTTTGAGAAAATTGTGTTTTTGTAATTTTTTTAAATTGCACATATTGCACGAAAACTACTAAAATTTAAAAAAAAACATTTACATGACCTTCATGAAAGAACTCAATATGTGGAACCAATTTTATTTGAAGAAAAAATCTCTATCTTCAATTTTGTAGTTGGAAAAAGACGCCGAAAAAATTAAAACTTTCACAATTTTCGAAAGTTCAGAGTTATTCGTGAAAATCGTACCTATGCCACCTTCATAAGTGTATTTTACTCTATTCTTACAAGAAATTTAAAAAAATTGGAGCCGTTTTTGAGAAAATGTTGAAAATGTCCGGGTGGCTTCGTGTGAAGTACCTCCAAATTGTACAGAATCTTTTTCAAAATCTCAAAGCTGCGACTAGAACTAGATCGACCGGGGAATATCCATTTTGGAAGAAATGATATGCATGGTTAAGGCACTAGCAGTGTTCATAGACAGACGGACAGACGGACGGACGGACAGACAGACGGACGTTTTCTTTTAAATTGGTTTTTCGGTATCAAGGACCCACAAAACAGGGTTTCTGACTAAACCACGTGTTAGGGTTTTTTTCCTTAATTTAGCAACTGGTTTTATCCACTTCTTCGTGATCACGGCCAGGCAATTATTTTTTTCCGCCGAAAATTGGCCATTTTTTCGCAGCATTACATAACTTTCCCTATACTACGTATATCACTCCGTGTATACGTACGTATACGGGAAGGTAAAAATTTAATATCAAATATCCTTTACACCATAATTTGCTTATAGATAAATTTATTTTATAATAGTATTATTTTTATGAGTCTCGGTAACAGAAAAATTTAAACAATGAAAATATGAATATTGGATCAAATATCCTTAGATTTAGTATATCATACGCATTGATCATGTCAACTTCATGAAGCCGGAAATACAAAATTTACTGATCGAATTCTCTATTATTCGCGTTATACGAGTCAGTCATTGAGCTGCAGGTAATAAGCTTCGCCGCTGTGAAAAACGAATACATACCCACAGCTTTGTATGTTATCCGTCGAAGTGAATAGATTCTTTAGCGTTTAGATCAATTTCTTGCACGTCTGTACCAATGCAAAACATTAAATTATTAAACAATATTGAATCCTGGGGTGTTTACGAAATTTATCTAAGAAACTATTTATTTTACTTAGTAATTAGATGAACGTTAAACGGACTACAATAGAGGGTCATTACATATTAAATCACACAGTCATTTTACATCACCACTACATTTTACATGACCCTAGAGATAATAGGGAGAGTGCTATTATTTTCGGAAGAACTGTAGAATGATTAACGCCACGTATTAATTGAAATTGCGGGTTCTGAGTTTTCGATTAGCAGCACTTCATTTGCCGTTCCATTAACACTCAGAACATTGAAATACTTGGTTTTGAATGTTCCTGAGTTTTTAAACGTAACAATAAATCTTCTCTTCGATTGTTCGTAAGGCATTGCAGGGCAAAGTCGGTAACATATTTGTCTCTGTTAGTTATCTTCAATTGTCGTGACTCCGCTTATCTTTCAGGCAGAATTCGAGTTAATGGTGTTCCCCAAGGCGTCGTTTTCACCCTGTCCCATTTCTCGCGCTTATCAAATATCACGAGATTTCACCGCGTCGTTGCTCACAGAAGTCTTTTCTCGAGTCTGTGATGGTGCTGGTCATTGATTGCTCCGTCACAATGCGCTCCTTTCGTGAGAAACGAAAACCTTTAAGTTTAATGCTCTTTTGACTACCTTTATCGTAAAGTGGAAGATAAGATTTTCTTGAAGGTGACTTATTTTGCGCTTTTAATTATATAGACTTTCATGCAGCAGTGACTGAAAAAGTGTAATAAGCACTTTGTGTGAAGGAATATTTTTAAATAACAATGGTCACATAGATTTTTGAAGAATAACTCTTTAGTAAATTGAAAGTTGCTGCTACTTGTCGATTTAATTGTAGGATTTCATTCATTTAAACTATTACTACTACGTAACATTTACGTATACGTATACGTATTTACGTTACTACTACGTAACATTAAACTAAACTACTACGTAACATTTTGTTATGTATGATTTCTTCTATTTTCATTTTCACACAGATTTTAAAACTACCTGGAAGTACAGTGGACATATTTTTTGAATACCGAACCAAACTTTGAATATTGTAAATGTTTAATTTCTCAACAAAATGTTAATGTTGTAAATGTGTTGTATTGACAGACTATTATGAAAATGCATCCTGGATTGGACAGAAATAACGCTCATGAGTTGTTTTTGATTTTATATAAATTACATAAGAGGTAAAAGATACTATTGATATCCTCGTTCCGGGAATAATTTAGTCATTTTTAGTCAACAAATATACATATTTCACTATAAATTCTGAATGGTTTGGCAGACTTAATATGTGTAAAGCGTGGGTGGGCTGGCCTCGGTCCCACAAATCATGCAGTATTAATACTTGCTCCTGCAAATGATATTTATTTTGTCATTCAATATATAATAAAACTTATACTGTGAACCTAAGTGATTTTTAACTGTTCATATAACAGCAAATATAATTTTTGCTTTTCTGTTGACTGATTATTTCTTCATTTTTGGTCTGAACAGTATTCGTCTGTAATTCTCGAGAGCCATAGTGCATATTAAAGATTAGGCCTGTCGTGAATAGGAATGACGAACATCAATTTTACATAAATACCATACTTTTTGTTGAACTGCTATGCTGTGCATGTCAAGATTTCGTATCTAGCAATGGCAAATTTACGGGTTGCGTGTCTATGGCATAAATTATAGAAAACCGTCATCTTGTCTTAGCGTATTTCACAGAGGGTGAGTCATTTCAAGGAAAAAATACTAGCATATTTCTCATAATGCTAAGTAGGGACCGAAAAGGTATTGAATACCGGTAAAAATACCGGTAAAATACCGGTATTTTTTCATACCGGTATAAAATACCTTTATTCTTTTATACCGGTAAAATACCTTTATAGGACGTCTATATCGGTATGGACGTCCATAAAGGTTACACCGGTATTATACCGGTATTTTCAATGGAAATACTGCCGCGTGCCCCACACACGCGCCACAAACACGCGCGCGCCACAAATGCGTGCCACACACGCTCTCGCGGCAAACCCACGCGCTCGCTAACCACACGCGCGCCAAACGCACGCGAGCACCCACACACGCGCGCGCCAAACACGCGCCCCAAACACATGCGCGCGCCAAACACGCGAGCGCGTCAAACACGCGTGTGCGTCAAACACGCGCGCGCCAAACACGCGCGCGCACCAAAAACGCGCGCGCCTACACACGCGCACGCCCACGAACGCACGCGCCGAACAAACACGCGCCCAACAAACGCGCACGCCGAACAAAAGCAAGCGCGAACAAACGCGCGCGCCGAACAAACGCGCGCGCCGAACAAACGCGTGAGCCGAACAAACGCGCGCGCTGAACAAACGCGCGCGCCGAAGAAACGCGCGCGCCGAAGAAACGCGTGCGCCGAAGAAACGCAAGCGCGAACAAACGCAAGCGCCGAACAAACGCGTGAGCCCAACAAACGCGCGCACTGAACAAACGCGCGCGCTAAACAAACGCGCGCGCCGAAGAAACGCAAGCGCGAACAAACGCGCGCGCCGAACAAACGCGCGCGCCTAACACACGCTTGCACCAATCACACGCGCGCTACACACTCATGCGCTATACACTCACGCTCTATACACTCACGCGCTATATACACCAGGGACCGAAAAGGTATTGAATACCGGTAAAAATACTGGTAAAATACCGGTATTTTTTCATACCGGTATAAAATATCTTTATTCTTTTATACCGGTAAAATACCTTTATAGGACGTCTATACCGGTATGGACGTCCATAAAGGTTATACCGGTATTATACCGGTATTTTCAATGGAAATACTGCCGCGTGCCCCACACACGCGCCACAAACGCGCGCGCGCCACAAACGCGTGCAACACACGCGCTCGCGGCAAACCCACGCGCACGCTCACCACACGCGGGCGCCAAACGCACGCGCGCACCCACACACGCGCGCGCCAAACACGCACCCCAAACACATGCGCGCGCGCCAAACACGCGCGCGTACCAAACACGCGCGCGCACCAAACACGCGCGCACACCAAACACGCGCGCGCACCAAACACGCGCGCGCCGAACAAACGCGCACGCTGAACAAACGCGTGAGCTGAACAAACGCGCGATCCGAACAAACGCGCGCGCCGAACAAACGCGCGTTCGCTCCCCAAACGCGCGTTCGCTCCCCAAACGCACGTTCGCTCCCCAAACGCGCGTTCGCTCCCCAAACGCGCGTTCGCTCCCCAAACGGGCGTTCGCACCCCAAACGCGCGTTCGCTCCCCAAACGCGCGTTCGCTTCCCAAACGCGCATTCGCTCCGCAAACGCGCGTTCGCTTCCGAAACGCGCGTTCGCGTCCCTACACGCGCGTTCGCGGCCCCACTCTCGCATTCGCTCCCCAAACGCGCGTTCGCTCTCCAAACGCGCGTTCGCTCCCCACATCCGCGTTCGCGGCCCCACACGCGCGTTCGCGGCCCCACAGGCGCATTCGCTCCCCAAACGCGCGTTCACTCCCCAAACGCGGGTTCGCTCCCCAAACGCACGTTCGCTCCCCAAACGCGCGTTCGCTCCCCAAACGCGCGTTCGCTTCCCAAACGCGCATTCGCTCCCCAAACGCGCGTTCGCTCCCCAAACGCGCGTTCGCGTCCCTACACGCGCGTTCCCGGCCCCACATGCGCATTCGCTCCCCAAACGGGCGTTCGCGTCCCTACAAGCGCGTTCGCTGCCCAAACGGGCGTTCACTCCCCCAAACGTGCGTTCGCGTCCCCACACGCGCGTTCGCGTGCTCAGACTATTATAATAATTCGTTCTCAACCAACAACAGAACTCGACCTAGGTTGAATGTCTGGTGACGAAAATATGCCAACGTTGAGACTCGAACCCTAGAACCCCCGGTCAGAAACTCTGCGGAGTCCATAATTGTTCCTCTGAGCCATCTCAGCGTAAAAAATCAGAATGTCTCCCCACCGAAACCTGTATGATTATACTGAAATACCGGTATTTTCATGAGAAAAGACCGGTATTTTCATAAGAAAAATACCTCCAAATAGAGGTATTTTACCGGTATAGACGTCGAATAAAGGTAAAATACCTCTCAAAATACCGGTATTTGACGTCTTATACCGGTATTTTTTAAGGTATTTTGAATAAAGGTATAATAGAGGTAAAGGTATTTCTATACCGGTATAAATACCTTTACCGCTATTATTTCGGTATTCAGTCCCTGATGCTAACAATAAACACACAAATTCCTTTACAATTTTGGATTGAGAAACACAATTTTATGGAAAATTACTTTTTTTTAAATTCCAATTTTGTCGCATCCTGGATGACACTAGAACATAGAGCACATTTCTAAGTCTTCAAGTACTGCTATAAACTCGAGATGTCACATTTGCATACAGCATATGAACTGTAATTCTGGCGAAGTCAGACGCGAATTCAGGGCCGACGCATGATACTGGACCATTGCATTGTTCTCCCCGCAATTTCACCTATTCGCTAATTTTGGACTTGCATTGTTTGAATCCGAAAACAGAAGTTTTGTTCGCCGGAAAGATCCTCGGTGTTTCGACTCACTTCATGCACAACATTCTGTACTTTATAGAAGAAGAGAAATAGCCACGAAATTGCTGTGCAGTAACTGAAGTTTTTTTACGAAACTTATATTTCAAGCATTTGTCCATCGATTTGAAATCAAGTGGTGTGATTTTTTCCATTTCTGAAATGTATTATCCACGGAGCTAGGAATACAGGGAGAAGGCATGACGTCATACACTTGAGGCCACCTGAAGCAATGATTTGCTGTGTCCAAAGTCTTGTATTCTTTGTCCAACGAGAGAACAAAGTGGATGTAAACATTGCCACGTGGGTAGGTATTCGCTGATTCGCTGCGACTCCACGACACACATTCTTCCTCGCACTTTTTATGTACACGCGTAATAAAGTAGTTCGGTGCAATTCAAGTAAATGCTCGTAATACACAGTAGAAAATCAGAAGTAAGCGTCTCAAAAAAGTGTACATTTACTTTACATGATATGTGATACATTGGTGATACGTGTAAATTCAAAGGAAAGGGGTAAACAAAGACACAAACCAAGCGGAGTTTGTTCGGAGAGGTGGTGGTGCGGGCCGATCTTCTGTGGCGGTGTTTGATTTCAGAGGCTGAAGAGGCCAAAGACTGGATGGAGAAGATGCCCACGCCAGGAAATAAATAGTTTAGAAAAAAACTAGTAGTTTAGCATGTACTTCTCTTCTGACGGTAGGTTTTTCCCCCTTCAGGGATTTTTTCTTCAGCCGTCCCTTATGGTCTCCTTTCCGCGGCTTTGATGCGATGAAGAGACCATTAGGGGTGAATGCCAGAATTCGAAAGGTTAGAATGCGGTAAGATCTAGGTACTGTAATGGCTTAAAGGCCTTCAGTTTAGCCACATAGTTAAAAGAATTGAAATTATGTATCAATGTGTTATAATTACCTATTAAATAAAATAATAATAAAATACAAACCAAAGAAATAGTTTCGATGTAACGGTGGACCGTGAAACGCGTTTGTTTATAAAGGAGTGAATCTATTTGAGTTGTGCAGAACGAAAGCGTAAAATAAACTCTTATTACACCGTCAAGATCGGTTGTTTAAAACTATGGGAGATTGCGTACGGGACTTGGCTATTGAGTGTATTCTGTGTAGTGCTTTTTTCATTGAATTGCCATGACTGAACTGTTATCTTCATCATTATCAACGTGTGCATGTTTGCAACAAAAGTCGACTGAATGTGGCGAAACAACTGCTGTTTTAAACTTATTTTAATCGTATTGAATTCATTACCCAGTGAGAATACAGAATTTGCAATTGATAGACGATAGAGCAATTGTCAGTTTCAGAATAAACGAATTTTTTCATGTAAGTAACGAATAAATTTCATAGAAAATAAGTGATAGATTACTGCAGTGCTGTACTAACTTTGGATTAACATATTCTATTTAAAAGCCTTGAGCAGTTTAACAAGCTTCCGTAACTGTTCGTCATGGTTACTTGTATCGCTTTCTGCGGTACAAATCATTCGGGGAAGACATGAATTCCTTTCCTCATGTAAGTGGTTACTTTATATGGTTTGGAGAACGTAGTAAAATTTGAAGATATTGGTTAATTTTTGTACCGTACCAAAGAGGAGACCACGTGTATTAGAGTTGTTTGAAAAGACAACTGGCAAGATAGTACATACAAGTTATATTCGGTTCATTTTCAAGAACAGGATTTGATAGAACTTCTTCATGATTTGTACGTTAGCGGAAACTCTGTTCCAACAATTTTAGCAGTATTTATACCACACAAAAGAGAATTAAGTTTTGCAGGCCTTCACTTAAGATGTCTTGAAACATATAATGCCTACAAAACACTAATATTATTCTATGTCAAACATATTTACATTTAGAATGTAGGCAGTTTTTTGCAAACATTATAGTTTGAAGGCTCAATTAAAAGGCATTTGCACACAAGTACTTGAAAAACTGATGTGATATTCAAATTGTCAGATGAAGTGAGGTGATGTCAACTCACGTCAAGATAACTAATCTTTTGAACAATTATTTTATGTTAAAATATATATGAATTAAATTATACCATTCTGTATACCATTTGTTTAATTATAATTTCACTTTAAAATGAGGGTCAAGGAAGTTAGGTGTAAGCTGGGGATAATGCATGTATGCACTGGGCATTTCGTGGTCCGCGTCGCCCGCCTTTTGCCAGTTAGCGGCGTTCGCTGGACTGGCCCTCTTTAGTTATTACCCGCGCCTGGGGGGGGGTGAGGGAGACATGCGGCGAGCATGACGCGTTCCCTTCACCGCATCAAGCGATCAAGGCGTCCTGCCTGAGCTTCTGTTTCGCGTTCAGCTTAAAAACCGGTTGGTTTTATTAGAAGCCACAGGTCTATTTAGGACCCGACGGGAAATCGAACCCGGTATCACATCACGGAAAGCCAGCATGCTGGCCATGGCCATTCCAGGGGTACGCCGGAAATGATGTATTATAACCTTCAGTGGTCGCGTGAATTACTATTGTACTCCAGTCTTATTCATTCACTGCTTATAGCGAAAGTTGACAACTTTTGCTATGGACTTTTTAGCACCTATTGTAGAAGGCCACAGCTATTGAATTATAGCGAAATATGACTTGCTTGGATTACAATAGTAATTCATGCGACAACTTGCGGTTCAGTTTATTACTTACACGGCCATCTTTAATAACGCTGTAATCAATGCCATGCATGTTTACGAAAAGAGCAACAGTGGAGAAAAGTTGACTAGGAGGGGATTTCTAAAGGGTCTTCGAATCGTAAGAAACTATGAATGAAAAGGCCGAACGAGAGAAAAAGTGTGCCGGCAGCAATAAGAACACGCGAGAGACTTCTGCTGGGAATCAGATAAGGGACCGAGGGGCCCTCGGAGTCTCCAAAGGGGGGCGTTGTTATCTCGGTGGACTTCAACGAAACTAGAGCACTCGACAGTGTTGCGTAGATTGTGTCGCGTAGATGTGCCCAGAACACATTAAAAAACATGAGTGAGATGTTTGTCTGTTGTTGACATTGAATCACGTTCAAAATACAGGCTCCAAACGTTTAAACAAGTCTGTGAAACTGCTTTATTTAAAAATCGTAGTGGAAAGTGTATTAAGTGCACAAAACATATAGAACACAAACGTTTCAAAAACAAACATATACTTGCATAAATTTGAGTAAATTTATTTAAAGGCATAATACATGCATTTTTGTGTAGCATTTCATAGAATTTGCAATATATTAACGTTCTAAATTAATTTTTATAGTATTCTGTAACTGGAACCATTACTCGTCTATTTTTGAGCTAAAAAATAATTTTTTTCGTAAAATGTTATTAATAAGAATTTTTTAAAAGAACTGGATTGCAATTGTAATCCACGCGACCAAGGGTTAAAAATCAGCGTCTCATCCAGAAAGGATGGCCCTCCTTAGGCCGAGGGCAGGCGCGCCCAAGGCCCGGCGTCTCGGCCTCGCGCCCAGGGTGGCCTCTTTCCGCCAGGTGCCGGCGCGGCGGCCGGGCCGGCCCCATATGCGAGTCCACATTCAATTTCCGGCAAGGCGCTCGCAATTTGCGCTCGGCTGGCTCGCGAGCCCAGGGCCTGGCGGAGCAGGGCGGACGACAGCCACGGTGGCGCCGGCGGACGAGGCGGGGACGAGAAGGTGCGGAGGTGGGGACGAGGCGATACTGGGGTCGAGCCGAGACGGAGCAAAGGCGGTGACGAGACGGAGCGGAGACGAAGACGGGACGGAGGGGAGTTGGAAAGGAGATGGCGAAGAAGCCGTGACGAGACGGAGGGGTGTCAGGGGTCAGCCATGGCCGAGAGGGGGCCGAGAGGGGGCCGAGAGGGGGCCGAGAGGGGGCCGAGAGGAGGCCGAGAGGGGGCCGAGAGGGGGCCGAGAGGGGGCCGAGAGGGGGCCGAGAGGGGGCCGAGAGGGGGCCGAGAGGGGGCCGAGAGGGGGCCGAGACGGGGCCGAGACGGGGCCGAGACGGGGCCGAGAGGGGGCCGAGAGGGGGCCGAGAAGGGGCCGAGAGGGGGCCGAGAGGGGGCCGAGAGGGGGCCGAGAGGGGGCCGAGAGGGGGCCGAGAGGGGGCCGAGAGGGGGCCGAGAGGGGGCCGAGAGGGGGCCGAGAGGGGACCGAGACGGGGCCGAGACGGGGCCGAGACGGGGCCGAGACGGGGCCGAGCTATTGTTAATGATTAAGGAAGAGAGAGGCCGGGCGGTGCAATGGACATGTTAGAAGCCTGACGACTCAGTGGCAGCATGGGAAACGCAGCTTGTACATTAATTTTTTAGCTATGAGTTGAAATTCCGGACGGTCCACGTGGAAGCTTTGGCGAATTTTTTGCGTTCGAGTCACTCAGCTCACTTCTGACATTTGATTACAAAATTACTGCCGACCGCCATTACAACATTTCTAAACTTTTATTAACGGAAAGACTCAGACCGGGCGATTACGTTTTACAGAATACCAATTCAATGGACGACTCTCCAAAAGTCAATGCAAGTTTACTAGTCAATTCAACTTTACTGGAGATTTTCAGATTCTGGACATATCCGCACAACCGTGGTAAGGAACCGCTTGGTGAACGTAAAAAATAAAAAATGGTCCAGAAAGAACTAATTTTGTATACTTCCGTGTACGTAACTTAACGCTACTTTAGGATTCTATCCCGGAAAAAAGTTTTAAGAGTCATCAAATAATAAAATGTGAAATTGTTTCACTACTTCATTACTTATAGAAAAGCTTGTAAGTAAAGATAATATTTCAGATAAATGTAAACGATCTTAAACATCATACGGACGCTTCAGGTTCTAATGGAAAATTCTTGAGGGTTGGAAAGTAGACTATAGTTTTTAAAAATAAATGCTTATAGCTGGATTTTAACAATCCAGTAATACGTTAATAACTATTGATCATAGTTTATTTGCTTCTAAATGTCTTCTTGCATTTACATAATTTCTAAATGTCTTCTTGCAGTTACTCATGTAATTAAGTATATACATGTCTATTACATGTAATATTATTCTATATAACACTTAGCCATAAGATCTTCATATTTTATGTGTATCTTTTGTACTGTTACTTAAATGATATATCAACTACTTAACCCTCTGCTACCGATTGGGAGTTCCTGGGACTCCGACTTCGCGAAACTTCGAATACGTGCATGTAAGCTTTTTTATAACATTGATTCTTCTCATACCTTTTTCTTCTACAGTTTTAAGTAATGGTTCGCGAGATTACTCTTGTAGAATGCCTTTCAGGGAAATTATCAGCCTTTTTTGGCGCGCAGGAGACCTAGGGACTCCACGTCAGTAGCAGTATCACTTTCACTGAGTGCCCGTCGCACTTTGCCAGTTTGTACATTTTGTTCTCTTGCGTCTCTGAAGAAAGTGGAATGTACAGAAACACAAGTCTAGCCTGTTAAGTGAGTGTGTAAATATTAGTGACCATGATTTGGAAGAAAATATTGCGCAATGGGTAGAGCTAATATACAGTACCCTTGAGAGTATCTTTGGAACATCAAATTGAAAATGACCATTATTTATCATTCGAAAAAATCTGGGGTAGAAAACGATAATAAATAGGAATTTCTTAATGAAGAACTCGAATAAGAAATAAATCAGAACGCAATATTCTATTACGGAAAGAATAAACAAGTGTGCAGGAATTGTGCAGAAAAATATGACTAAAGAAACTTGTGTCAAAACTACAGTGATTGCGATTGTAACATTTTTATACATGATTTTTAGTTCTTAAGTTATAGTAGTTTTCATTAATATTTCTTTTAATGTTGAATCAACTTTTATTATAAAGGTACATTTGTTAAATGAAAGATCTGCAAACTTTATTCAACCATTCCTAATCATATGATATTCTCTCATTAGGTAACTTATTAACAAATATATCCTGATTAATGTTTTCTTTAGCCATCATTTATCGTAAGTTTCAATGTTTTTCACTCGAAATACAAATCAATACTGTAATATTTGAAACAACATGTTATGAGTCCACGGCACTCTACATCGGTATCAGTGTGACTGAATTTCCATGTCGGCGGCTAATGGTTAATACGGGTTAAATTCGTAATAGAATTATACTCCATTCAACACATTTTTTCAGGTAGTATCGTGGCCGAGTACTAGCGTAAATTCATTAATTCTACTAGCGTAAATCACGGTGGTGTCCTAGTGTGACGGATGTCCTGCGAATCTAGGTGCAAATGGATTGCACCCCCACCCCGTTGCGCAGCCTCCCAGCTGATTGCGAGTGTATCTCTTCCCGGCCGCAGCAGAGCAGGCCGCCGGGCGCAGCAGTCTCCTGAGCCTCGGAGCCAATGGGAGCGGCGGGAGAGGGCGCGCTGCGGCGGCCGCGGGGAAATGCGACCTGAAAGCCCCGGACGCGGCCAGGGCCAGGGGGCGGGGCGCCGGCAGACACCAGCCGCCCCCTCCCGCCGACTCAACACCCACCACCACCTCGCCGTCCTTCCAAGCCCCAATCTCCGCTGGACCTTCTTCATCCACAGACTTTGTGAGGGCCCTTCAGCCTGCCCTCAGGGCGTCGCCTTGCAATGCAACATGGCCCGCGAAACGAGTCCACGTAACGTATACTTGTATTTGTCTACAGAGGCCGATGACAGGAGGTCATTGTTACACCTCCTGTCTTGTAAAACGAATATTTATGACAGTCTACATTTCTGATGCCACAAGAACGTTGAGACGTTGAGAAGAACATTGGCGAATTAATTAAAAATACTCATTTTATAAGGTAGGAGGTGTAACAATGATCGAATGTCATCGGCTACCATAGAAAAATTCAAATATACATGAATTCGTTTACCATTTAACTGGTTCAAAACTACTTAGTCGTTTTGAGTTGTTACGGAAATTCACTTCTTTTTAATACTTCAGGTGTTTTTGCAACATCTGATTACTCAATAAAATTCTTCAATAAAATACATCTTTCACAATTACTTCTTTTCAAATTATTATTTAATTAATAAAACAAGAACAATTCATCTAGCTAACTAGTAGATTTCAATGTTCTTTCATAAACACACCATTTTATTATGTATTTTCTCGTCATAAATTCCCTCTAATATATTATAGTTTTGTGCAGTTCCCATCATAACATAGGTCTAGCATGGAGCAATGTAATTACAATGGCACTAGTCGGAGTAAGTATATCTCCCTAACAAATTCTGTTGCTTTGACGACCTACACGTCACTCTCCAAAGCCCTCTTGCCTTATATGTTAAATCTTTTACAGGGGGCCAGAAGACCTCTGCAGCATTACAGAATGTCTGGAAACGCAAAATTCTAAGCAGTGGAAACCATTTTATTATATATAATACGTTTAACATATTATATTTACAATAATTTTAATATTTACAGCAGTATAACTTTCTAAAATTCCTGTACCATTACAACGATGTCACAGCTAACCTTTCTCAGGACATCATGTCACTGCAATGTCTGTGACCGGGAGGTCTTACGGTATGAGTCTCGTCGGCGAGCCGGCAGCATTTTCAACACTAGACAGATAACTAGGACGAATTCAGCTGCTGTCTGGAGGAGAATTATAGCAACAGACTCATACCGTCGGTATGAGTCGGTTCGATTGGTAGTTTTCCGTTCTTTCTCCGATGAACATCAGGCGAATGCTGGAGCAGTACTCTAATAAACGGACCAAGGCCCGCGCCTGTTGTTTTCTTTTTCTTCTCCTAAGCACACACTTCTTACTCACACAAACACATACAGTACACTTCAACACATGTCAAGGAGACCAGTTGGAAGCATAGAGCTTATGAGCCGCTGTTCTGCTGGTGAGAGATATCTCGGAAACGGTCGCAAGGCGACGTGTAGGTTGGCGCCGGATCTCTCCATTCATTGAGGGGAAGGTCACCGCCACATCCCGCAATGACAGCATGCGCTACACTCACGGAACTAATGACCTCAGCAGTCGACGCCCCGGGGAACTCCTTCAATTCATCTTCATCGTTCACACACTTTGCGAAGGCCCGTCCTCCCGCCCTCCAAACGGCTTCACGACGTCGCCTTCATTGTCCTCGCCAGGGCCCTGCAACTCTCCATCAAAACCGGGGACAAAGCTCGATGGTGCTACTATAGGAAGCGCTAGTGTCGTCGGGTACAGGCTCGCCAATATCGGCACCTAAAATTGGCTAAATTGTGAGAAAAACGAAAAGTGTTCTATTATGTGTTCTATCTACTAAATGTTCAATTATTCATAATATATACATATAAGAAACCGCTGAAGAAAGCGCGAACATGGACGCTATCTTTTGTAGCATGACGCGGCTGCTTGAGCGCCATGCGAACCTACGTAGCAGCCACACACGTTTGAAGTACCGTTGGCAGCAGTTGGTATTTTAGTTCCTGTAAGAAGGTGCTGCTGGAGAGGGCGCCACTGAAATGGTCTCCACCACGTTATATGGGAGTTGAAGGGCCCTGGTTCTCGCCCAGCGCCGTTCCCGCCCCGCTTCGCAGCCGACAGCGCCCTCCACTGCTGCGCTCGTCTGGTCGAAGACGTAGCGCCAGACACTGCCAGACACTGCCCTTCCTCAGGCGCGCCGCCAAGCTTGCGGCCCTGCCGTGGCTCACTCTATCGTCTCCGCTCATGCCGTCTCTACTCACGCTGGCGCCAGCTTCTCTATTGCGCTTGCTGGTCCGGCCTGGGTACGCCTTTGGTACTGCCTCCGGCATCACTGCTATAGCCCCTACCTCTGCCACTCTCTCTCGCCTCCGCCAACGCCTCCGCCTCCGCCAACGCCATTGCAACTGCATCTTCCCGCGCTGTCCCTTCTGACTGCGTCGCCTTCGCCACCATATCTGTGACCGACTGCCATCTGCACGTGCATTTCTGTTTGTATTTCCATCTCCCCTACTAAACCCTGCCATCCATTTCAACTTGCACGATCTGCCCCGCATCTTCGCATGCACCACAGTTCCGACTTTGCCCTCTCCCTCACTTTCGCCTTCGCCCTCACTGTTACCGTCGCCGTCGCCCTCGCCCTCTCTCTCGCCCTCGCCCCCGTCCCCACTCTCGCCCTCGCCGCCACCCTCGCCCCCGTCCGCACCAGCGCCCGCGTCTACACCCTCGTCCTCGCCCTCGCCCTTTTCTATGTCCTCTCTCTCCTCCTCCCCTTCGCCCTCCGCATCCACCTCGCCTCGTCAGCTTTCACAACTCCGCCTCACCCCTCATACGACTACTCTCCGTCCTAGACCCCTCCCTGTTTCCGTCCCGTCCACACCAACGCCTCACCACCTCTCCCCCCACCTGTCCTACCCAGATCCCATCCCCACCCCCACCGCCTCCGCCGTCCACCTCTTCCCGATGCCGCGGTCCTCGATCCGCCGTCGCTCTTTTCCCCCTCCCCGCCTACCCCCCTTCCCCCTCCCCCTGTTGGCGCCGCGGGCGCGCCCGTTCAATTTCCTCGTGGGCCGCCGCCCGCCCGCCTGACTACGCCTCGCGCCCGCGCCCTCGCCCGCGCCCGCTCCACGCCCCCAGGGGACGGCGCCTCAATCCCATATTCGGCCACCATGTGTCCCGCGTTTTTCGGCGCAATCTCATATGCGAACGACGCCTCTCTTTTCGCTCGCAAAGGCGAACACGAGCTGGCCTTTTCAACGGGTGGAATTGATTGCGAAACGAGATCGAAACTGACTCATGAACATAATGGAGTCAAAAGTATTTTATTACATTCGTTTTGAAGCCATTTTTTCCATCTATATATAAAATTCAGTTTTGTAATGAGTTATTTTTTATGGTCTCATGGATTCAGGTAATAAGAAGTCGTGCTTTTTTTAATTTTAAACTTTTTTTGGAAAATTGGCATTTGATTATTTCATTATATTGCTCAATACTCAATTACGTATCCTTCAGATTAACTCAAAATGACTTCACTAACGAACGTTACTTCACTAACTTAACGTTACTTTACTAACGCACTCGATTATTTCAAATTTTGCTCATTCACATATACACAAGCATTGAAATATTTATGATAAATTATTTTCTAAACAAATTTTAATAATAGCCGTAGTCATGCACACTGAGAGGCCACGGTATACTGTGGTCTTCCTAAAAATTTGCAAAGCAGAGCCCCTTACCTTCACATAATGACACATTTTATTTCCTTAGAAATCATTAATTTCTGATTTACCCATTTTTTAATATTGGGGAATTATTCATGACATGACATTTGGGGAATTATAAATGTCTTTAGAAAAAGAGGCCCTCCAAATCATTTTGCTACTCTGTAAACAGTTCAAGATAAAATTAAATGTATTTAATAATTGCATTATTAAAATAATTCCATCCTCCTTGAAGAGTGTTTAATTTCCTAGAAACATATTATATACATAGGCGTTTTACAGGGAGGGGGGCAGGGGGCGTAGGTTCCTGATGACAGTCAATGGTAATCAAATAATGATATTGATAAAAGATTTACAAAGATATGTATATATATCCTCTCTCTGTGTTTCATTATTTTATACACGTACATGTTATAAGTTTTAATATTATTTTGTTTTACTGCATAATTCCCATATTGTCTTTGTCCTTTCACATGATTTAGGGAATATGTAGAAGAATTTTTGCGTTAAACATCTAAATGTTTATGTGGAAAATATTTTTTTGTAGCAGTTACAATGTAACACACAATAAATATTTTACAACTAAGATAATTATGTTGTGCTAAATGTAGCTATTGAGTGCGCATAATAATCGTTCACATCCTCATGCAGGATCGCAAATGCGCACGCACGTTGCGCTAAGGAGAAAAGCTAACGCGTCCCGTAGAGAGCTCGCTTAGGTATTAACTAGAGAAGCCTGGAGGCAAATTTGCAAACAGTCTATGAGTTTGCGTTGCTGAAAGTTTCAGCGATATGAGTTGACAACACTAGTTCTCATGAAATGTATGTCTCCGAAAATCCCATATTAGCGGGAGGCTGTGCTAGACATTCATGTCAGTACGCGCAAATTATATGTTCACGTACTTTCCAATGCTAGAGGATGTGTTAAAGGTATAAGTGGATTATACTTGATGTGATAAGCATCTACTTCCATCCTCATTAATCATGAATCACCATAGTTAACACATAATTTAATTTTGAACAACATATATTTACTTCTCCGTTACCAAACTCCACCTCTTTGAATTTTAAGAGTATTACATTTTATACTTAAAAACTACATCAATGAGAAAATGTAACTATGCAAAAAATGCGAAAAACCTGCTTCCCCACATGAGACCAATCGAGCTTGTTCGTTAAACATTGGAGTGAATTATTGATTTACTCACGAGGTATCCTACAACACTCAAGTTTCGATCTCTGAAAATAATTTAAACATTCCTCATTATTCTATATTGTTCAGTACCACACCGAGCACCTCTGTAATATTTATGTTAGTTGACTCATGCATAGAAACATGTGACTGACCAGTCAGTTCCTCTAACTAGTTTCGCCCCATCTGAATTAAACGCAGAGGTATTCAGCAACACCTCTGCTCCGAACGTCGCTCCAGCGCATAATTTCCCTGCCAACGCCCGGAGCCACTCGAGAAGCCTACGGCCCTCAAGCGAAGGGAGAGCAATAATTAATAGAGCCCCGCCCCCTTCGCGTGCTCCTCTGGAGGCCTCTGCGGAATCAGGCGTGTTTTCCTCGCAGGGCGTGCAAGTAGAAACCCTATGAATACGCGACGATGGGCCGGTGGTGCGTTTGCGGTGGGCAGAGCAGGCGGCGCAGAGCAGGGAGTCAGTGGGCGAAAGTCAGCGCAGAAAGACACGGAGAGAAACAAGTGAGGGGGAAAATGGAAGTGCGAGAGGAGAGAAGGAGAGAGAAGGAAGAAGAGAGAGAAATAAGGGAGAAGGTAAGTAGAAGACGAAGAGAGGGAAGAGGAAGCGTTTGATTGGTGATTTCGGGCACGTCAACTGCTTAATCCTTCAAATGTTACGCATGTTTTTATCGCGCAGTCAGTGATCTTCCCCTATTGGATGCCGAGTTCCCACACCGCCCTGCCCACTGACTTGTAGGTTTTCCCAACCAAGTATCTCCTACTATCGGGGCACCGCCCCAGCTGAGGCAAGCGGTAAGCTCCTGACTGATCTCGCGGCATGTGGCTCGCTGGTCTCGCGTCGCGGTAAGTGTATGTATGTGTAAGTAAGGGGTGAGAATAGGTCAAGAAAGAGGGAAGAAAGATCGTGTGGTCAGTTTGTTAAGTTACTGTTCCGGTATTTGTATGGTGTTCCATTGGAGAAACCATGGAAATCTACCTATAAGAGCAGCCCGGCGCTAGAATTATCCTCCAAACGGCGGCTGAACTCGACTTCGCTATGTAGGTTGTGCCTAAAATGAGGGAAAGAGAGACGAACTGGGAGGAGGTAGAGAGATAAGAGGAGAAATAAAATAAAAAGGTACCGGCTAATTGTATAACACTGACTGAAATTTGTATTTGCAAGACGAGGGGCAGCACCCAAAAAAAACTTCAAAGTAAACATTTTAAAGGACATGAGAAAATTATCCTTTTAATGTATTGATGCAAAATAAAAATTGTATTTATTTGTGAATGAAGCGTAAGTCAGACCACATTGTGTTGAATACGGCGCCCATCACAATCCACGAAGATCTGAAAGCCTAGGACAGCTTGATGCACAGTTTCACAAAGCGCCTGCGCGGGTAGCCCTAATACCTCCCTTGTTGAGCTTCTATTCAGACCCGCACGTGTGCAAACGTTCTTCCCTTCCCAGTAGCCCCACGACTTGAAATCTCATTGGGTAGGAAAGGATGATCGTGGCAGCCAAACATTTGGAAACGATGTGCTAACACTTTGATCGCCCCCAATGGGCTGAGGAGAAGCAGGTGAACCGGACGAGCTCAGTGAAACTCAATCTTCCGTAAAAAGAAAAGCAAGTAATGCAGGCAAAACGGGTAACAACATATACTTAGAGAAAGCAGGGGAGGGAGAGAGAGAAAAACAGGAGTGATCAGCAAAGAAAATACAGCAACAAGAAAAAAAAGGGTTAGTAAAATATTAATTAAGTCAGTTAAGGTAGATGGAAGAGAGAGAGAGATAAAGAAGAAGAAGAATCAGAGAGTGAGAGAGGGAGTGACAGAGAGAGAGAAAGACGAAGAGACAAAGCGAGAGAGATACAGTGAGAGAGGAAGATACAGGGAGACCGAGAGAGGAAGATACAGGGAGAACGAGAGAGGAAGATACAGAGAGGGAGAGAGAAAGGTAAAGAGAGTGAGAGTGGTAGAGACAGAGGGAGAGACAGAGAAAGGAAGACAGTCAGGGAGAGAGACAGCGAGAGTGAGAGAGGTAGAGAGAGCGAGACAGAGTGGCAGAGAGAAATAATGAGAGAGACAGAGAGAACAAGAGTGAGAGACAGACAGAGAGGGTGAGAGAGACTCAGTGTGAGAGGTAGAGAGAGGGAGAAAGAGATATGGAGAGAGTGGCAGAGGTACGGAGAGAGTAACAGAGGTATGGAGAGAGTGACTAGGGAAGAGTGATAAGAAAAGAAGAAAACTCACTGAGACGGGAGTTGAAAGGCCAAGTTTATGTTCGTAATAGCTTTCGGATTATAATAGTTTGTGCAAAAGAGTAAAAATCGGAAATATTCTGGGTTTTCAATATCGAAACTTTATAGGTATTCAAATATTTAAGAGTAAAATCCCTTAAAACCTGATTAGTAGTGAACGAATTCAAGAATGGCATCGATTACTTAGTACTTTTCATTTGCACATTGTGAAATAGTAATAAATATCAAAACTTCCCTTTCCTTAAAGAACAATGTCATAAGCAAAGGAAAAATAAAGACCAAATATATACAATGACGGCAAACGTCTTTCAATTTGTACTAGCCATATATTTATTCCTCACTGTTTTTATTTGAACATTGCTAAAATCAAATTTGTGTCTGCTGCTCAATGCATGTTGACACGAACATTTACATCAAATAATACAGAACTGAGAGAATATGCCACATTCTTAAAAGCATGCTTCTTCGTTATGTGAAAAAAGGAACCAGAACTAACTTTACTTTTTTAGACAAATAGAAACGTAATAGCCGATGTTGTAAGAAATTTAAATTGTTAATTTAACTCCTGAAATCGCTTTGAAATAAACGCCTGGATATTTTAACAGGAACAGGTTGGCTTCACTCACTTTCGGTTCTAAGGCCATGGGATTTTCTGAAAAGAAGATAGAATTTTCAGTGGTCCGAACTTGACGAATTATAGCGTTTGTTACAAAGTAAAATGATGAATATATAGGATAAAAAATAATTCAGAAAGTGAATAGTTATTTACGAAATACGTATTGAAACGAATTATTGTAATAATACGTTTCGTATTAAAGATGCAGCGGCCGACACGGGTCAGACGCGGCCGGCACTGTTTGAATTCAGCGGTAGTGCTGGCCGCGTCGGCTGACCCGCTCGGAACGACTCAGGGGAGTCGGCGAGCGAGGGGCGCGTGAACTTTGAGGCATTATCATAATTTTAAATCAACAACGCTTCAACGTGTGTGAAATGAATATAGACTAATGAAATCAAGTGTGCGAGCGGAATTCAAAGACAAATAAGATTGTGAGTAAATAAACTGGTGCATGTTATATGTCGCGTGCGAGTGATATTCTGGAAGACGAGCAGAGAGTGCTGTGTGTAGAGAAGCTTCGGCGGGCGTGGGAAACCGGCGGGCAGCCAGGAGCGGCCGCAAAGCGAACGGGACAAGGTCACGGGGCGACGATGGAAACACGACGCGTCAGGCGTCTTCCCCTTGACGGCAGCAGCAGCCAGCGAGCGTGAACACACGCACGACACATTGTAAGATTGTTCGTGAGCATAACTCATCATTTGAAGGGAAGTATGAAAAGCAGATAGGAGTAATAGAGAACTGGTCCAGAGTACCACATCGGATTGTAGGAAATATTAATTCAGTGTGGATTATTATGGGAGAGCTGAAGATAAAGGTTAATGAGATGCCCAATCCACATATCACTAGTTAAGTAAAATAATTTGTAATTATTGGGATCAGCATCATTTTATCACTGGACAGGAACTCCTGTAAAGAAACTAAATAAAACGGAGAGACGTAATGAGTAACATTGATGAGAAGTGATGTTCAAACTAAATAGAGTCATTAAGTAGAATCAATAAGTAATACTTAGAAGTATGAGTGTTAGGAAACTGCTATTTTTTAATGTTATTGAAATAAATTGTTTCATGTGTTGCATCAAAATTGTGTATTTCTAATGGATGTGCGTAAGTACCCAAAGCCTATTCACGATAAAGATCACCTGTCCCCTTTATCATTACATAATCATTGTACAGGACCGAAAAACCAGTACGTCACAGTATTTAAAACATGTTATTATAGTACGAGATTACAGAATCATAAAACCCGGCTGTTATGCCGAATTCAATTACAAATTTTATCAAACCTGGATGTTTCAAAATTCTAATGTTATGTAATTTTCGTTTAAATTTGACCATTCATCCTCCGAAAAGAGACCGACTGACATTGACTATATCTCTCATGTGCGGAATGTTCAATAGAAAGGAAAAATCGATTCATACTTCAATCAGTAAACACTATCAAATTTACTCTTCAGTGTAAATTACATTATGTCACATGCGCCTGTTTTTCTTTCATTGAATTAATACACTGGCTTTATGAATGCGAATGTCGCATTGTTCTGTGAAAACAATCATGCATTATAGATATTAAAGTCATGTAATACGTTTGGATGAAATTTTAGTTGAAATTTAAGAATTAAAACACGAGAAAAATAGATGAAAAATAAACAATTCATTGCCAAAAATTATTGAAAGAAACAACATCAACAACAGGGAAAGCGTTTGAAAATAGATCCAGCAGTTCTGCTATAAAATCGTATGAGCTTGCCAACAAATTTCCAAATACGAGATGTCGAATTTATTGAATGATGGGTTAGTGGAAATTGTTCCTCTATATTTGATCATTAAATTAGTAAATGTTCTTTCCTTATGCTTCTTGCGACTTTGCTTACAGATTTCTTGTTTCTATATACGTATTGTACAATATGAACAAAAACATTCTGGATTTGCTCAAAACGCGGGCTGGCCACATTTAGAATGTTCTGTTTTTCAGAGCGTGCGTCACAAAATTCGCGTAAGTTTGTGAGCTGGAGAAGAGCAATATAATAAATAACACCTCCTCTTCAAGAACAATATAAGAAATCAGTTTCTGAATGCTTGATAATACTCCATTATTTGTTACTATGTATTACAGTTAAAGCGTGATTGGAAACGTACTCTGACCAGTTTTAAAATACTCTTTGATGCATAGTATATGCGCGTCATGTGATCCGTGTATGTCAGCTGCACCGCTGAGAGACAAGCTCTGTTGGGCGCAGTGGCGTAGCGTGACTCGCACGTTTGGGGATGCTCAACAATAACACACAAACTGTCACTATCAACTACTTCATCTAACAGGCGAACGCAACACAAGGCAGATACACTGGAACTACTTCCACGATCTCGATTGCTTACGACGGTGTAGGCGCTTCCCACAAAATCCTCACAGCAGTCAGGACTGCCGATGTCTTGAAAGCAAATTATACAATGGCTCAGCTTTAATTCTTATACGCTAATGGCAATGAGATCACTTGTTAATTTATACGTTGCAGACTTCAATAATATGTAATCTATTTAAGAGATATACAATTTCTTGGATATTAATTAAGAAATAGTAGACAGGCTATTTCTACAGTTTGTGCCCATGACCAAGCGGGGACTCCCATGTGAGTGAGTGAGAGAGAGAGAGAGAGAGAGAGAGAGAGAGAGAGAGAGAAAATTTACTGACCGCCTGAAGTGTGCTGCGCTCTCGTGCACAAACGAGCTTCTTTCCGCAGTAGACGCTAGCGTAAAGCAGTCGGGTTTCTCTGGGCCAGGGATGAAGAGGGGAGAGGGGAGCCTCGCCATCTGCGCATGCGTCATTGCTCGTCGCAATCTCGCGGCAGACGCTAGAAGCATTTTAGCTTCCAGGCAGCTTCAACAGCCCTCCGAATTCAATAATAGGAAATCAATTTAAAATTAATACAAAACGTGTTTCGCTCAACAGACCACTTGTAAGATGATCAATACAGTATTTAAGGTTCATATACACGGGGATGCTCAGCATCTCAGCGTCCTCTGACGCTACGCCGCTGGTTGGGCGCCTCCTTCGCAGCGTGCTCACTGCAGCAAATCTTCTCCTGGCGACGATGTGCTGCGCAGCCGTTAATTTTTTGCGGCGTCGTAAAGAACGGCGCGAGGACACTGGGCGGGCGATTCCTGCGTTTGGCTGAGCCCCTCCCCCTCCACTCCCCTCCCCCGGCCAAGTGCTCATGACGCGAGCGACGACTTAGTAACTCAAGTGTTGCTCTCGCGGCTCTGAGGCTGTAAAAGGCGTGAAATGGCCCCACTGTCGCCTCGGCTACTCGGAGATATTGAGAAAAAGAGATGGGACTTGCAGTTAGTTGTTGCAGATAAATGAAACTTTTTCAGATGGTGTGGGAATGTGCCGTTAGGTCGGGACGTTGATGAGAGATGGAACCTGTTGTTAATGGTTGCAGATAGACGAGTCATTGTGAATTGATTTAACTTCAAAGATAAAATAAAATTCTTCAGGAAGATGGTGTTGCAGTTACTGTTAACATATACCATTAAACGTTAAAGATGGATACGTGTAAATAGATAGAATTTTCAGCTCATAAATAAATACAGTTAAGTATTTAATTTTTCAAATTGAACTTCTATGACATCAAAATTCTGTTATATTAAAGAGGAGAAGTGAAATCTCAGCACGATTTCTTAAGCTCTGGGGTTCCTACACTAGCTCCTATACTAGAAGAGTTAAATTATGAATACAGGAAGTAACGAGGGGCTCTGGCGAGAACTGATAATATTCGTAGTAACTTCTCTGTAATAAAAACTATTTGCAAAGGCGAAAGAGCTACCAATTTAGGCTAGTAACCCTTATCATGCTCACATGTATTAAATGTCTTACTACCGAACAAGAACAATTATTGTCCACTTGTCGACAATACTAGAGTCTATATCATATACTAGATTGGAGTTTTAAAGTTTTGGGGATGTCTGTTTAACATTAATGTAAAATCAAAAATTAATATAACATTAACATAACACAAATTAATTTTCTTAAAATTTGCCTCCAAATTTATACTTTAAATTTCGCTCGAAAAATATCAATATATTCGTCAAAAAATAGCGCAGCTCCTGTTTTGTGTACAACCATTGAAATTTTGAATATTGCGAAAGTAAAATATATTTTCGATACCCTCGTGCTACAACATTATTGATTTCGATACCCTCGTGCTACTACATATTGAAGACATAAGAATATTTATCGGCCACTTGCGCCTTTAATCCCTGTTAACATGCAACCCTGTAGGTCTGTTAACGCCACTTGTAACTACTTGTATGTTAAGAAATTTGACATCTTTAGCAACAGATTTTAACGTTCTTAGCAACGAAAATAAACAACAATCGATTCATGGCAAGTTAAATGTTTGTTAGGAAAAAAGCATGGTGATGTACAAAACTAGTGGTGCTACAGAATGGACTTTCCGTATTCGTTTTCTATTTCCTTGGGTCTTCGCTAGCTATTCGGAATTGCCACATACTCTTTCTTGCCAGCTACCATCTATATTGAATTGAATTGCATCTATCACCGCCAAACGTACATTTTTTGTCATTTTCTTAATTTTTCGGTTTTCTATTGGTAGAACGAAAATATTAATTTTAGAATATTAACCCGAGAGAGGTGGCGGGGTCTCTTGTGACTCCACGTACGTTTGCTTAGCTGCAGTTGCCTAATTTTGCGATTCAGAAGCTTTACATTCCACATACCTTTTACCACATTCTTTTGTTATTTTCTGAAAGATTTTCAAACTTTTATATGTAATAATTCATATATAAATATTTGTGAAACCAATACAAACATCTTAAATTTCGTACTTTTTCTAAGTTGTGCTGATTGGCTTCGAAGTATTTTCAATAAATTATTTATTTTTATGTGAGAAAAAGTTAGAAAATAAAACTTACTGAATTTCCTGATACCTTTGTCATTGAAATATTCAGGAAAATGTAAATGCCGTCACTACATAAAATGAAAGATAAATGATAATTTAGCCCTTTTATTTGTTTCAATTCCTCATCTGCATGTTTGTTTATAATAGTGCAGTAAGTTAATACAACCTTATAAATTACTAAAATAAGTAATTTCGAACTTATTTATTGCTAAATATCATTTTATAAAGAAATGACTTAAAGAGGTCAGAAATGACCCGGCGCCACCGCTAACGTAACTCCGGTAACCGCCACCTCTCCAGGGTTATAGAACACAAAAACCTGAAAAAAAACCCTCAAAATAAACTTTATGTCCTATTAAAGAGTGCAATTAGCACTATCCGATCAAAAATTTTGAAGAAATGTTTTTTAGCCATTTATGAGAAAATTGCGTTTGAGCGTTTCTGAAAATGCGGAAATTTCAGCTAGTTTTCACATAAAACGGTTGTGTTTTCGACAAACTTTACTTGGCATTATTTAAAGCACATGTACTCATAAATATAATAATGTGAACAATTTGCCGCTAGTGTAAATATTAACGACGTGAGAGACAAGTCAAAAAATTACATTTTTTCAATTTTTGAAAAAACAAAAGAATGCAGCAATATGGCGTTTATGTCATCTTATAGGGTACATTTAGCACTATCCCTAACAAAAGTTTTAAGAAAAAATTTGGAGTGGTTTTTCAGAAAATAATTTTTGTAATTTTTTCAAATTGACGATATTGCACGCGATATTGCGCGAAAACTACTAAAATTTTCAGAACAATGTACGAGACCTCAAAGAAAGAACTCACTTTGGAGAACACATTTTATTTGAAGGAAAAATCTCTATCTTCAATTTTGGAGTTGCAGAAAGACGCCGAAAAAAATTCAAACTTTCACAATTTTCGAAAATTGAGAGTTAGGCATGAAAATCAAAATAATAATCTTAATAAGTCTATTTTACTCTATTCATACAAGAAATTTAAAGAAAAAATTTTGAGCCGTTTTTGAGAAAATTTTGAAAATGTCCGGGGGGCTTCATGTAAAATTCACCCCTAAATTTTGAAGAATCGTTTTCAAAATCTCAAAGCTTTTACTAGAATCAGATCGACTGGGCAATATCCATTTTGGAAGAAATCGTACGAATGGTTTAGGCGCTAGCAATGTTCGCAGACAGACGGACGTTTTCCTTTCAATTGGGTTTTCGATATCAAGGACCCACAAAAGAGGGTTTTTGGCTACACCATGTGTTAGGGAATTTTTTTCTTAATTTAGCAACTGGTTTTATCCACTTTTTCGTTATCACGGCCCGGTACTGAATTTCTTTCCGCCGAAAATGCGCCATTTTTCGCGCAGCATTACATAACTTTCCCTATACTACGTATATCACTCCGTGTATACATACATATACGGGAAAGTAAAAATCAAATTCAAAGCATTCAAAATACAAGTAGCTCATATTGGTATATATATATATATATATATATATATATATATATATATATATACATATATATATACACTTTATGACGATGAGTGTATATATTAGTATATATACACTCATTGTCATAAAAAAGCTGCACCCTGAAGGGCCCTACTGATCCGCTGCAAACTCGGTGGGTATTTTGCACACCATTCGCTAAGCCAATGATTTCGTTTTCACGGCCGGCCACGTACTGGGGGGTCGGGGGTAGAGGCGTGACGTAGCTCCCACCGGTCTAGATAAGAGGGCTTCAAACGGCCGCACCGGCCATTGCGACATCGGGTAGCGTCGCCAGAACGTCATCTGCATGTACACTATCCTTCGGCGACACGTTCAACAGCCGGTTGTCCAGTTAGACGCGTTCGAGAGGGGCACGCCATCGTGGGTGTGCGGGAGGCTGGTTGGTCCTGTCGCCGTATAGAGCGCCACACTGGTCATAAAGACACCACCATCGCCTACTATTGGTGGCAATGGATTGAGGAAGGCACGCAAGCACGAAATGCAGGATCTGGACGTCCGCCACGCACCGCGAGGAGGAAGGACCGACGAATTGTCCGCCACGTGCGAACAGATACAACAGCAACGATAGATGCTATTCAGCGGGCTGTGCAGCCTGCACTGTTACATCCTTTAAGTGCCAGTACCATTAACAGATGGCTGCACAACGCAAGGCTCGCCGCACACCAATCGTTACGACGCCTGCCACTAACATCCCAGTATCGTCACTACAGACTCACCTGGTGTCGGGAACGACCGACCTAAGGCAATGAAGACTGACAACACGTCATCTTCAGCGACGTGTCCCGCTTCTACCTTGATGGTGACGACCAACGGGTCCGTGTGTGGAGGCGCAGTGGGGAGAGGCACGACGAGGGGTTTGTGGTATCCCATCTCACGTCGCGCCAGCCGGGTGTTATGGTGGGGGCGCGATATACCCGTTCACCGTTAGTGTTCCTCGGAGGTACCGTCACAGCTGCAGGGTACGGTCAGGAGATCCTGCAACCGGTGGCTTTGCCGTTCGTGAACCCCCACTCCCATGCCCTATTTCAAAACGACAATGCGCGTCCGCATACCGTAGCCATCTCCTGAGCGTGCCGTACAGCCGTGGATACTCTTCCATGGCCAGCAGCATTACCAGACCTCTCCCCGACCGAGAATGTTTGGGGTGCTATGGGGTGTGCAATCAGGATCCCACCCCTATCTACCAATATGCAAGAACTGCTCTCAGGTGCATGCTGCAGGGAATGGACTAGCACAGGACTCCATTCGAGACCTGTACAACTCCATGCCGCGACGTCTGGACGCATGTGTTCGCTAACATGGCAGCCCAACACCGTTCTAACACGTACTGTCTATGGCCGTGTATCGCAATAAATGTTAGTCCGACAAATGTGAAAGTGTAATTATTTTGTATGCATGGTACCCTCTACCTGCCTGCCAACTGCTTGATCGCAAGGTACAGCAACGTCGACAAGTACACACATTTTTTCTCCAAATCCCGGATAACTATATTCAGTTTGTTTGCCGTTATCGTGCAATCAATTTGAATTTGTTCCAACAGACTACAATCCAACAGACGTCACTGGTTTTGATGAGTGTTCGTACCTCTTGGGGCATGTGTTTGGAACTTCGAGGGCGGTACAGATCTGCCAGTGGATCCACACACCCTGTCTTTTCACGTGTCTTTTCATGTATTCGGTCTTTGTTATTATTATTATTATTATTATTATTATTATTATTATTATAGTGTTTTGAAGAACTGATGTGATGACTGATATAACTTTTTTTATGTAATTTGTTATAGGATTACAATCGGTTTAAATACGTTTAAATAAGCGAGTTTAGTCAATAAATTGAATAGTTTATATCGTTTACGGTTTAAAAGTGTAAAAAGTGACCATTATTTCTAAATACATAAATCCGATAGCTATATACTAATTCTTTTTATCAAAGAGGGTCAAGTTTCATTAAGTATGTCAAACATTTTTCTTGTTAAATGGCACTCGTAACATGCAGAGTGGTGGAATGATAGAATTTCGAATTAGAAACGAAGCCACAATACGTGGCCCCGAAAAGTTGTGTGCGGCCAAATAATGTCAACCACAGTGGAAAGCTTGTAGCGTTACACAAAACTGGATAATCGCTGTACAAATTACAGCAGTGAAGACCGTTGGGTGAATGGAAATGTAATGAGATCAGAATGGAATATGTACGAATCTCGTTAACCGTGTTTTGGAGTTTCGCCAGGAAAACGCGCTTTGTGTACGCATCGTTGTGCGGAGTAGTGATATAATGCACGAAAACAGGAAATACTGGAAATAAACAGTGCACGGGCAAGGACTCTCTCGTCAAACTCCTTTCGAAGAATTGAAATAAAAGCGTCTCTACAGGAAATGATAAAACAAAAATACAAAAATACATTTATATGTTCTGCTACATTGCATCATTATTCATTTTTTATTTGCTGCAAAACTATTTTGGAAATACTTCTTATTGATGTGAAAATTCGTTTACTAAGAAGTGATACGTGTTAACAAAAACAAATGTGCTCAAATATTTTATCGGAATCAGAGATAATATGAAATGAAGGTGAAAATAATTGTGTATGTTCTATTTTAAATTCCTGTGAACCATGTCGTCTCTGTATTGTTCACAAGAACGCGCGATCTCAAGCGTTTGCACTCTGAAGGGCGCTGGAGAACTCAGCGATGTCAGTTCGTTCGGCGAGATTTCGTTGGTCATCAAACTCGTTTCTCATTTAAGACCCCAGAACAATTATAACTATCAGACTAACCGCGACATATTCTGGTCTCTACAACTTAACATGCTGGAGTATATACGCATTGGATGTAGCGGCGTAAAAACTTATAGTAAAAGTTCAATGTAATGAAAGAAAACGTGCGCGTTGTTGCTACTGTTACTATATGTATTGCCTACATTGTATGGTATGTGTTACCATATTACCTACTGCATTACTACTGTTAACATATTTTAACAATTTAATTAATAATAGTTTGCGGATAATTTTAAGTCGAAGCTTTAAAACTATTAACTTACGTATCTGTTTCTCGACCTTAAAGATTCTTTTAGAGGAGATAAAGTTCTTTAGCAGCAACATACCTGCAACAAGAACGAATACGAACAATTAGATATATTAACATTACAATTAAATACACTATTTACATTTTAATACTGTAATTTATTTTGAATCACTTGAATGATACTATACATTTTTAAATGTTCAAATATTTATCCATCCTCAAACTAAAGAATACTGGGTGATGAAATACTATTTTTGATGTATTTCGCTTTTCTTAGTTCATTAATTTGTGATAAATAAATTATCGGAAAACGCAAGATTAGCTGGGAATCTACTAAGAATATACGAAGAGAAACCAGAGAGTACGCTGTCATTAAAACGAATAGATGTGTAAACTAGTGGTTCTACAGAATGGCATAGACTTTCTCGTAATAGTTAATTTTCTAATATATTTGGTCTGGGCTATGTCTTTGGCCCCATCCTCTTGCCAGCTGCCAGATATCATCGCCCAAAACGCATTTTAAAACGTATCTCAATTTTTCGGTTTCCTAATCGCAGAACTAAAATATTACTTTAAGAATATTGAAGAAGAGTAAAAGCTTGTCCTATATGGAAATTTTCGTTGAAAAATTTGGAGCCGTTTTTCAGAAAATTGCGCTTAACCGTAACTGTACATGCGAAATTTGAAGCTCTTTTTCACAGAAATCTTTTGAGTTTTCGAAAAACTTGATTGGAAGTCATTTAAAGCAGTTCCACTAACAAATGCAGTAAAGTATACATCAGTGGAGAACATATTGTTAATGTCGTCATTGCGATAATGTAACGAACTGATATGCTTTTCGACATTAAGTGTAGGCTAGAAATGTGCATAGTAAAGGCGTGTGAGAGGCTTAAAAATATTAAATTTGTTTAAATTTTTAAAAACCACAGAATACAGCATGATTAACTTCATAATCATCTTCAGCATTATCAGTTCGAAAATTTGGAGACGTTTTGGAATAAATCTCGTTTGAGCGTTTCTGAAAATGCAGAATTTTTAGCTCGTTTACACAGAAAAGTTTTAAGATCCGAGATACATTATAAAACATCTTTTGTAGCACTTGTACTCATAAATGCAATAATATGAAGAAATTGCCGTTAATGTAAATATAACGACGTGAGAGGCTAGTAAAAAAAATATTTTTTTGTAATTTTTGAAAAAAACAAAATAATAGAGCAAAATGTCGTTTGTGATCTAATAGAGTACATTTAGCACTATCCGTACGAAAAGTTTGACGAAAAATTTGGCGCCGTCTTTGAGAAAATCTTGTTCCTGTTGCGTTGTTGTTGTTGTTGTAAAATTGCACATATTGCACGCAATATTTTGCAAAAACTACTAAAAGTTTCAAAAAATGTGTAGTATATACATTAAAGAACTCATAACGGAGAATAACATTTGAAAACAAATCTCTACCTTCCATTTTATAGTTGTAGGAAGACTCCGATACAAATTCTAATTTTTACAATTTTCGATAATTCAGAGTGAAATTCTCACTTTACAGATTTATTCACGAATTAGAATATTTAAAGTACAAAAACACTGCGAAAAGAAGAATTGAGTGATTAGTGATTCTTCGTCCGCTGAGGTGAAAAAATATGGCGTTGGCCTACCGTCGGCTAGCGGGGTTTTCCCCAACCAGCAATCTCCAACCAGCGGGACACCGCCCTATCCGGGACAAGCCCTAAGCTCCCGACCGATCTTCCGGCACGTGAGGAAGTGTAGCGCATGTAAATGTAAGACTGTGTAAGTAAGCAATGATGATAAGGACAAGGAAGTGGAAGGAAAGATCGCTCGCAGCCCCAGGCCTATTCGTTAGGGTACTGTTGCGACATTCGCCTGGTATTGATCGGAGAAACCACAGAAAATTACCGATCAGAGCAGCCAGCTGCTACAGTTCTCCTCCAGACAGTTACTAAACCCTACTTAGCTATCTTGCTAACGTCGAAAAATCCTGCTACCGTCGGGACTCGAACTTAGGTCCTCCCAGTCAGAGGCACTGCAGTGACATCAGTCGATGCCCTGGAACCATCTCTCCCAATGCGGAACGAAGAAGTGAAAGAAAAGAACTCGCGTACAATTACCTCAGGGAATGTAAATTAGGGAACATCACCAGCAATAAAAAATTTCAGACATCAGCCGTCGTCCGGAGCGCATTCGAGATTTACCCTGGAACAGTTTCCCATCAGAGGCCGCTGAGGCGTCGGCCTCTGCGCCCAGCTCTGACCTCCGGCCTGTGGCCCGCCGACCTCTCCTCGCTGGAGTTCTGTGAGATGAGCCGTAACCGAAACTGCGGACACACTTCAGATGCAATCAGATGGCAGCGGCAGCGTTGAATACTGCGAGAGTGTCCTGCTGTGGCGGATACCGCAATCTGGCTTATGAGGCAGGCAGTAGTAATGACGCGTAGGAACTGGCTGATGAAAGTGCTAAGGCAGCGTGGTGGAACAGGAGTTCCCTACCCAGGTTCAGAACCCCCACTAGTGGACAAGCTTTTTAACAGGTTGTTGGAATAAATATTATAGTCGCAAAATTTTTAATTTCAAACACACCGTATGCAAGATCTTCCTTGATCGGAAGATACAGAACCAGGATAAATTTCTCTTATCAATGCAGTTACGGAAGTGTTTCCACACGTAATGCTGGTATTTCACCAACTAGATGTCATTTTCTCTCTAGACTAGGAAATAATATCAAAATATTTTGTAAGGCACATTTTTATAAGGTAATTTACCAATATTTTGTAAGGTGAAACAATTTTGTAAATTACTTTGTTTATCTAATATATTAAAGGTTGTTATTCACTAATCATAGCATAAAATAATGTTAAACTAATTAGCGTTTACCTCAATTAAATGAAGCAATTTAAAATAGATCATAAATGCATAAATATTATTCAACGTAATCTTACTTTTTAACATTCGATTCAGCAACGATTGCGAGTGGTGTCGCGAGCTTAAGATCGTTTCAACATAGTTTGTATTGACCCGTACAGCGCATACGTAGTAGAATGAGTGCCGGCATTGCCATAACTCGGAGGCTCTGAGTTCGGTTCTTGGAGCAGAAAAAGGATTTGCTGGTTGAAAATATTTTTGCTGCTTTATGTTCTAGTATAATATTGCATAGCATTTAGAAACAATGCGAGAAATTACGTGCTTTGGTAGCAACACTAGTTTATTTCAAGTCTTCCATTATAATACGAAGAAAGTTTTATGTATTTTAAGACTAATGTAATATGTATTTGACAAAATACTACAATCATTTTCTGCAAGTTTGTGTTTAAAAAAATTCAGCTTTTGAGCTGTGGTAAGGGAATGCAAATTATTAATGTACTCTATGAGATGACAAAACATTATGTTGCTCTATTTTTTGTTTTTTCAAAAATTACAAAAATGTACTTTTTTACTTGTCTTCCACGTCGTTAATATTTTCACTAGCGATGATTTGTTCACGTTATTATATTTATGAGTACATTTTCTTTAAATAATGTCAAGTAAAGATTTTCGAAAACTGAACCGTTTTCTGTAAAAACTAGCTCAAATTTTCGCATTTTCAGAAACGCTCAAATCCTATTTTCTCAAAAATGGCTCTAATTTTTTTCTTCAAACTTTTCGAACGGGTAATGGTAATTGCACTTTTTAATATGACGTTAAGTTGGTTTTGGTGTAATTTCTTTTGTTTTTTCAAAAAATTATACAAATATAATTTATTTGAAAGATCTCACACTCAATTAATATGCACGTTTCCCACAATTTGTAAACATTATTGTATTTGAGAGTTAAGGTGCTTTAAATAACATCAAATAAAGTTTTTCGAAAACAAAGAAGATTCCTGTGAAAAAGAGCTTCACAACTATTACAAATGGGAGAGGGTTCCCAAATGGGTCCTCTAATCAGGCTCCAGTTCAGCGAATTTGATGAGAAATAAGTGAAAGGGGTATTTGTTTTTAATTCTGGTCTGATGGATAGGATTTTTGCCGAGTCTGAAAGGCACCAGGGAGGGAATTTGGGTTAAGCTGGAGTAAAAGTTTGTGGAAAGATAAGTAATGTGCTGTGATAACGGTTCGAGGTTAAATTCCTTATGGAGTTGGAGGTTGGAAACGAACCATGGGGCGTTGGCTATTGTTCTAAGGAACTGATTCTGAATTATTTGAATTTTTTTAATGTTGGTTTTGGAGGCGTTAATCCATACCGGACAGGCGTACAGTAATAGAGGTCTTATGATTGTTTTGTATATTAATATGGCGGAATTGAACGGTATGGAACTGTTCCTGTGTATTAATGGTTTTAACTGCAGTAATTTTGTTTTAGCTTGAATTATTTTGTTGTCTATGTGTTGCTTCCAGTTTAGTTTGGTGTCTAGTTGGAGTCCAAGATATTTGACCGGTTTGTTGGGGGGTAGCCATTCTATTGTGTTGTTGTTCAGTGTCATGGGAGTGGGTGGAGTGTAAGGTCTTAGTGTAAAAATCTTGGCGGAAGTTTTACTTGGGTTTAACTGGATCTTGAGTTTGGTAGCCCAACTATCTAACATGTGCAGGTACAATTGTATTCTGTTTCTAATAAGATTAATAGATGAGTCTGAAGAGAATATGGCCGTGTCATCTGCAAATTGTGCTATTTGAATATTATTTAGTTTTGGAAGATCAGCGACATATAGGTTAAATAATGTTGGAGAAAGTGGGGAACCTTGAGGGAGTCCAGCGTTTATTGTTCTTGGGTTTGACATGTGGTTGTTGACATTTACCGAGAATGTTCTTTTGTCAAGAAAACTATTTATTATAGAGAGTATGTAGTATGGAGTTCCAATTTTGGTTAGTTTGTACTTCAGGGCCTGATGCCACGTTCGGTCAAATGCCTTCGTGATGTCTATGAAGATTGCTATAGTATGGTGTTTTTTTTGGAAGGCTGTGTATATATGTTCTGTGATACGGAGTAATTGATGTTGGGTGGATATTTTTTCTGTGAATCCAAATTGTTCCATTGGTATAGCTTTTGTTATATGGAGATGTTTGTTTAGTCTTTTTAAGATAATTTTTTCGAAAATTTTTGAAAGGTTTGGTAACAAGCTTATAGGGCGATAACTATCAGTGAAGGCTGCATTTTTGTTTGGTTTGGCGATGGGGATGATTATTGCATGCTTCCAAGTCAGTGGGAAATATCCAATTCTGAAGCATGAGTTTAGAATGTTATTTAAGAATGAAATTGCTGGCGGTGGCAAATTCTTTAGCGCTGTGTTGTTAATGCGATCATGACCTGGGGATTTTTTGGTTGGAAGGTTTCTTATGATTTTGTTGATTTCGGACGGAGATACGTATTGAATTTTGTGGTGAGGCCCATGAATACATTCTCTGTCTGCTTTTACTATGGTGTTGTGTTCGGGATGAAATTTTGTGTTATTTTGGGTGAATGTCGATGCAAAATAGTCCGCCAGTTCTTCGGCTTTATGAAACGACGAAAATGCTTTACCTGTCGTGGTTTTTAAGGGAGGGATTAAGTTTTTCTTTTTTAGTACTTTCTTCGTAAACTGCCAGAGCGAGTTGTTGGTGTTTAGTGAATTTAATAGATTGTGAAATTGTTGATTTTTGTGATTTTTTATGAGTTTTTTGACAATGTTAGTGATTAGATTCAGTTCCCTCTTGAGTTCTCTAGTTCTAAGTTGTATCCATAGCCTTCTGGTTTTGTTTTTCATAATTATTGCGTTCAGGATAGATTGAGGTAATTTGCTGTAAGTGTTTATGTTAGTGTTAGGTAATGTGGTGGGTTGAGACTTTTTAATAGTGGAGATAATTAGCTCGCTCAAGTAGTTGATAGATTGGTCTATTTCCAATGGAGTTTTCAGGATTTTTATTTTAGGGATTGCATTTCTAATTAATGTTTGGTACTTTACCCAGTTTATTTTCAAAGTATTTATTTTAGGGATAGGGACGTGTTGAGGAGTTAACTGTTGGGTGGTCAGTAATACCGGTATGTGATCTGAGTCGAGTTCGAAAATTGTTGACACGTGAAATTTTGCGTTTGTATTGGTTATGGCTATATCAAGTATATCAGGTTTGCGCAAACGGTCGAATGGGTAATATGTTGGTTCGGATGGGGATAAAACTTTTAAGTTAGCTTGATTAATTAAACTAGCTAAGATTTTGCCGTCGTGATTATTGTTTTGGCAACCCCAGCTTGTATGTTTGGCGTTGAGGTCACCTAATAATAATACATTTTCCGTGGGTTGGAAGAAATTGTTTAAGTTCGCATTTTGAATTTTAGCCCTTGGTGGTTTATACGCTGATATTATTTTCCATGGTTGATTGTTTATGTTTACATTGATAGCGATGGTTTCAATGCCTGGGGAGTCGGGCAGATTTATTTGGTAGTGATTATAGCTTGATTTTACCGCTATTAGTACGCCTCCGCCTTTAGTTTCAGATCTATCAGCTCTGTAAATAGTGTAATTTGGGATGAATAATTTATTCTTATGATTTAGGTGGGTTTCAACTATGCATGCGATATCTACGTCATAGTGGTATAGAAAATGAGCTAATTCTACTTTTTTATTACTAATGCCATTGGAGTTCCAATTTAAGCAGGTTAAATTTTTGTTGGATTTATCTGCCATTGTTATTAGTCCAGTACTCGGTTACGGAGTTTTGTATGGTACTGATTATAGATGGTATTAAGGAGTTGATGAAATTGAAGATGCATGATGTAATGGCATTTATTATTGAGTTGATTATCGGGTTAGTGGAATGGGGATCTTGTGAATGAGAATTTGGTGGAGAGGTGTTACGGGAGTACTGGGCGGGTGTGGGTTGGTTTTGTAAGTTTGAAATATGGTTGAAGTTCGGAATTGTGTTGGTTTGGGGCAAATTTGGGAATGATTCATTACCATTTAGGTTAAATTGCGAGGATTGGCTGGTATTGGATTGGTTTTTAATTCTATTACCATTCGCCGAATTTTTGGTTTTTCTTTCACTTAACTCTTTGAAGTACGCACAGTTTTGATTCCTAATGTCCGCCCGGTGGTCACCTTTGCAGAGAGCACACGTCGGAGTTTCATTTTTCTTGGGACACTTTACTG
Source organism: Acheta domesticus (assembly GCA_031308135.1). NCBI lineage: Eukaryota > Metazoa > Arthropoda > Insecta > Orthoptera > Gryllidae > Acheta > Acheta domesticus. Next base: position 125,586,937 of record JAHLJT010003656.1, on the reverse strand, counting down.
AATAATGGTTGCCCGCACAGAACGCGCAGCTGATAACGTGATTGCAGTTGTTTTTGGTGTGACCGAAGTCCAGACATCTTTGGCATTGCAGGGGGCCTTTTGGTTTTTTTCGTCTTTCTACACTCACCCGATGGTTACATATTTGATCTATTGATAGTATGGTATCTATTGGTTCTGATCCGTTGAATTCTGCGGCTACTACAGGAATGGGGTTACCGTCCTTTTGGAGTCTAGTCACTTTCAGAATCGAAGGGTACCGGTGTTTTAAGTCTAATATTATTTCAGATTCTGTTATTGATTGATGTAGGTTTTTAAATACCACAGAGAATTTCTTGTTTGAGGGGTCTTTGTATGAATGAAAGCTTCTTTGTGTTTCTATTAGATATTTAACAATATTCCGGAAGTCTGTTGGTGTTTTGGCATTGATCTTGACTTTATCGTATTTAACGTCTGATACGAAATTGTTTGAAACTTTATACTTGAGTTCCTTGGTGAAGTTACTAATGTTTGTTATATTAGACACATATATTGGGGGGATTTTGACTGTATGAGACAGATCTTCATTTGGAGTATTGTTTAAGTACGCAAATCGCGTATCATCGATCTCGGCATTGACATTTCCTAATAGACTAAATTTGTTTCCCGTAGGCACATTATATTGTAGTTCACTTGACGATTCAGGTGTGGCACTAAGTTTGTTGGGATCTACACTCAATTTCTTGTTTTCGTGAGAGATAGGAAGTTCACTGACTGACCTTTTTCTGGTAAGAGCCGTTGCCATTGAAGAGAAGGTTTGGACGTTGGTCGCATTTGCTGATAAGTCGCCAACCTCGAGATTTCCTTCGGGGTTAGGCTGGTTCTGGGCTGCGTCTGTGATGTACTCCATGTCTTCACTGGATGGTGGCAATTCCGAGTTTTGATGCACTTCACCTGTGAAGGAAGTATCGAATCCACCGTTGTTTAGGGTTAAGAGAGCATTGCTTATTGCTTGCCCTGTTGATGAGTCGATACCGAATGACATTCACTTATCACACGATATCATTTAAGTTTAACAGTCACTTCGAAGTTCACTCACTACGGGATACTAGTTAACAGACGAACTGCGGGAGCTCCGCTTACTAGGTCCGCACGGCTCGGAGTCGAGCACTGGAATCGAAAAAGAGCTTCAAATTTCGCATTTACAATAGCGCTGAAACGCTTAAAAACGGCTCAAAATTTTAAACAAATTGTCTTTTGGGATAAAGTTTCTCTGTTCTTTAATATTCTTAAAAAAATATGTCCGTTCTACCATGCAGAAACCGAAAAATTAATAAAATATTTTAAAATGTACTTTGGGCGGCGATATATGGCAGCTAGCAAGAGTATACGGCAAGTAGGAATAACTAACCGAAATCAAAGGAAATACAATATTAATAAGGGAAAGCCTGTGCCATTCTATAGCACCACACATTTCGTTTTCAGGGCCCGGCGAACTTTTTTCTGGTAAACGAACTTTTTTCTGGTGAACATTTGGCGTTTTTTCACGCAGCATTACATAACTTTCCCCTACACTTCGTATATTACTCCGTATATACCTATGTATACAGGAATATAAAATCAATAAACCAAATTGGAAAGGCCCAAAGCGTATGTGTAACTTAACACTGTTGCCACCACCAGATGTCAGGACCTTTTTTTTTTAATTATGCTTTATTTAAAAGGTCGCATGAACTACTAGGTCATTAGCGACCACATTCAAAATACAGTATATACAATGTACATGAGAGCATACAACAAAATTTAAGATTAAAGCGCAAATATATAATTTGTCAATATAAGTGTAAATTTACATGACGGCAATTTACAATCACATTCAACAGCAACAGAATATAAACAGAAAAAAAAATCAAAATACATGTGCATCATCAAAATACATGTTGGGCATTACTAATACATTATTTGATATAACATTGTGACAATATTGGTGTTTAACAGATTTTTGGTTTCTTACAGTTTATTGATAAGGTTAATTTCCTTTAAAAATTTAAAGACATTTTGAATGTGGTATTTGTTGTTAAGGATTTCAGGGAGAGTGAGAGGTATTGCATATTTTTTGCGGATATCTGTGTAAATGGAACAGAACAATAATATGTGTGGTATAGAAAGGGCAGATTGACATTGGTCACAATTTTTTTGTATTTCTTTTGTTAGTAGATGCTGATGGGTAAGTTTGGAATGACCAATTCTTAAACGGGTGAGCACAGTTTGATATTTTCTCTCGTGAAGGTAAGGGAGTTGGTCATCGAAGATACTTTTCCTGATCTGATGTAGTGAGTTTGGTGATCTTTTCCATTCAGTATTCCAAAGATCCTTGTTTCTTTGATGAAGTTCTTTTTTTATGTCATTGTGGGAAACTGGATGCTCTTCCAAAGGTGAATTAATAGAGTCTTTTGCTGCTTCATCAACTAATACATTACCGGCAATACCTCGGTGCGATGGTATCCAAATGAAAATTATTTCCTTGTTGATGTGTAATAAGTCATAATATAAGTCAGCTATTTCATTTACTATAGGTTCCTGGTTTTCAGAATTACTTAAACTTACTAGCACATTTTTGGAATCTGTAAAAATAATAAATTTGTCTTCGGTTTGTTCTTGAATATATTTTAAGGCGAGAAGAATGGCGTATGCTTCACAATAAAAAATAGAGCAATAATCATTTAGTCTTGATTGTAATAGTGTCTCTTTGATTTGTACAGCACAGCCAGCTCCGATCTCTTTACGGGAGCCATCGGTGAAGATGTGTGTATATCCAATGTATTTGTTATAGATTTCGTTGAAGTAAGCCTGGTAAATTAACGTATTAGTTTCCTTTTTTGGAAGATCATTAAGGCTGATGTTGATATTTATTAGGGAAGGAATCCATGGAGGTCTTTTTTTAATCATGGTAGTTCGAACAGTAGGAAATGTGAAGTGAATTTCTTCAAGATACTGGTTCAGGAGATAATAAACTGGTTTCGGAGCATACTTTTTTTGTGTGTACTTATCGTAATATTTTCTGGAGAAAACATTCTTATAAGCAGGGTTATTAGGAGTGGATGACATTTTACTGGCGTATGAAAAGCATAGTTTTCTTCTTCTGATGTGAAGAGGTTCTTCATTGGATTCCACAAGAATAATCGAAATTGGACTCGTTCGATATGCGCCAATAGCAAATCTTAACCCGGCTGAGTGGACCGGATTAAGACTATTTAATATTGTTGGCTTAGCTGACTGGTAAATAATTGCTCCATAGTCTATCTTAGAACGAATGAGAGCTTTGTATGTTGAAAGTATAACATTTCTGTCGGCTCCCCACGATGCAGATGAAATGGCTTTTATTATATTCATTCTTTGAAGACATTCAGCTTTTAACTTCTTAATATGTGGTATCCATATTAGTTTACTATCGAATAATATTCCTAGGATTTTGATTAGGCTAGAACATTTAAGTTGTTGTGGTCCTATAGTAAGTTTTAGCTGATCAGATAAATTACCCCTTTTATTGAAGACTATACATTCAGATTTGGTTTTTGAGATCTTGAAACCTGTCGTATTGGACCAATCTTGAAGTTCATTTAAAGTGATTTGGAGCAGTTCTTGAGATGTTTTAATATTTTTTCAACTTAATGTTATAGTGATATCATCTGCAAACAAATATACTTTCACTGGTCGATGGATGTGGTTCGTGATATCATTTATGGCAATCAAGAATAGTAGTACACTAAGCACAGATCCTTGAGGCACTCCGTTATTTATTGTATATTTGTTCGATAAAATATTATTGAATTTAACTTGTAAGGATCATGAACTGGGTTATGAAAATTAGTATTTGGCCATCTATCCCCTTTTCGTGGAGAATGTTGATGATTCGATCTCTCCATACCATGTCATATGCCTTTTCCATATCTAAACTAACAGTCACAAGATGTTGGTCTGTTATAAAGGCATCACAAATGTCACTATGGATGTTAACTAGATGGTCAGTTGTAGAACGGTTTCGTCTGAAACCACTTTGGAATGGTGAAATGTTATTATAATATTGGAGGTAGCAGGACCTTATAAGCTCTAGTGTAAGCGTTATGCAAAGACTCTGCCTTTGAGCTTCACACAAGATTCGACGTTATGTTAATTATAATATTAACGTTATCCGTTTCGGTTAAATGCAAAAACTCTCTAACATTTTCCAATCTTGCTGTCCTTATCACAAGGACCCACAATTACTTGTCCTATTTTTACCCTACTGCGCCAAGCAAAGGTAGGTCACGCTTAGGAAGATAATGCGTGTATGTTCCCATTTACATGATATCAACATTGATAACTATTACAAAATTCCGGCTGATAGAGAAAATATTAGGAGTTTAATTTAACACCACAACATTTTTTTTGTAAAATTAATTGCACTTCCCTAGAATCGTATTTCATGATTCGAACGCACATCATATTGCCTAGAGGTGCGTGAAATATGATTTCATCTAATTGTATAATTATTCATGAGAGAACAATATAAACCATGATTATAAAATTAGTTAAATAATGTTTAATCGTAGTGCTCGCTCATGACGTGAGTTATTTTCATGCGACCTAAAAGTCTCAAAAAACTAATGTCTTCCTCTTACAGACGCATTTCTTATAAATCACAGACCATCAAAAATTTGAATTATTATAAGTTTCACTTTATTGTTTCACATATAAATTATTAAATAATGATATTACCCTGAAGAGCATGTGGTGATTTGGCGTTGCTTTTCACACAACTCAAACATAATTACTTCGGATAAAGAATCCGGAAACACAAACACGACATCTTGGCGGTGTAGCTCTGGGTGGAGACCCCAGAACCGATTATCCTCTAGAGGCCTGAAGATTTACGTATCAATAGAAATTAAAATTTAATTACAATCATATTGTTAAAATTTGTGTTATACTTCAATAATGTTGGGTGCTTCTATCCTAATAAGGCTGTATATTATTTTAGGGCGTGTCCTATTGGGACTAAAACTATTTTTTCATCCAGTTAGCGATCCAGTTTTTCATCAAGTCAATGAAGAGTTCTGGAATTGTGATTGCCATATTTTGGTTCTATAGTGGTAATGTAGCCATTGAGGGACATTAAAAAGCATTAAGATGATACCTTCACATTATTTTGAGAGCTAGTGAGACTCGCTTGGAAGTATAGCATCATACTGTGAATCATTCCTCAACTGGGGACCATTATTAGAATCTTTGGAAGCCTTATAATTATTAAAATGCTATGATCAGAGGGTTCATTGTGATTATTGAATCATTGCACTTAATGGAGAATCATTAAAGGTCATTGTCAAGTCTTTGACGAGGACGTGGATATGAACGCGGATTAGGACGAGGGCGTTGACGGGGACAAAGGGGGGACAAAGACGGGAACGAGGTTGGGTTTGATTGATGTTTCCGGGCGCGTCAAGTACTTTGGTCATTAGTCCCGTCAGTGTAGTGCGTGTTTTTTCTCGGGCGGTGGTGATGAACTTTTCCCCGCTGGATGGCGAGATGTGGCGCCGACCTATCGTCGACTAGCGGGGTTTCCCCTCAACCACGTATCTCCCACTAGCGGGGCACCGCCCCAGCTGGGACAAGCTGTAAGCTCCCGACTGTTCTCCCGGCATGTGTGGTAGTGTAGTGCATGTTAGTGTAAGTGTGTGTGTAAGAGGAGAGGAGAGGACAAGGAAGAAGAAGGAAAGATCGCGCGCGGTCCGTGGCCCGTTTGTCAGGGTACTGCTCCGGCATTCGCCTGGTGTTGATCGGATAAACCATGGAAAACTACCGCTCAGAGCAGCCGGGCGCTAGAATTCTTCTCCAGACAGCGACTGAACTCGACCTAGCTGACAAGCTAGTGTCGAAAATCCTGCCGCCACGAGGATGGGGCGAGAGGGGAGACGCGAAGGAGGCTTGGGAGGCGCATGAGGATGGAATGGCGGGTGGAGTGGAGGGAGGGGCGGAGGGAGGGGCGGAGGGAGGGGCGGAGGGAGGGGCGGAGGGAGGGGCGGAGGGAGGGGCGGAGGGAGGGGCGGAGGGAGGGGCGGAGGGAGGGGCGGAGGGAGGGGCGGAGGGAGGGGCGGAGGGAGGGGCGGAGGGAGGGGCGGAGGGAGGGGCGGAGGGAGGGGCGGAGGGAGGGTGGAGGGAGGGGCGGAGGGAGGGCAGGAGGGAGGGCAGGAGGGAGGGCCGGAGGGAGGAGCGGTGGGAGGGGCGGAGGGAGGGGCGGAGGGAGGGGCGGAGGGAGGTGCGGAGGGAGGGCGAGGTCGGCGGCTGCTGGGCTGGTGATTAGGCGCCGCGCGACCTGTGACATTCTGCGGCCGTCTGATTGCGCGCGCGGGCGGCCAGCGCCGGGGAGGGCGCCCTCGCTCCGGGGCCTCCAGCGCCGCCGACGACCGCGCCCGAGGAAATTGCCCGACTCGAGTTTTCGTGGGTCGGAGCACCCCGAAGATCGTTTCGAGCGCGCCGTATCAAAACGGGAACGCAATGAGGACCGGTGCGCCTCTCAAAGGGACATAATTATTTCTGCTAGAGATCTGTAACATTTCCTTGGTACTGAGGTAGTATCGCCGAAACTCTTTGAATATTTATGGTGTTATTAAGAAAATTCTTTGGATAAGTATGAAATCTATGAAGACAAATTGTGTGGCATTTTCCTTTAATTGGTAAGTAACTCATTATGCACAGCTAATTGGCGGATCACGTCCTAAATCAGTTAAAGATATTTCGTGTACCTGCCGAACACCTGTGCGTAATAGGAGCGCTAATAATCAGGGGTAACTCATTCATACGTTTCTTGTACGAAATTGTACACCACAAATTCATTGGCAATAAATGTTAATTTTTGACCCCTCTTCATGCCTTAGAAGTTTGCTACATTTATTCTCAGACACTGTGAATGAGAGGTTCTCGAACTCCAAGCCTGCCGACAATCGCTTGGCAAAACATTTTTTAAAAAATGTAATAATATTCTCTATTTGAAAACGTGTATGACTCGTGTTTTCGAGAAGAGCAGATTAGGGCTGTATTTATGGCGATTACAAAACGTACCCACATCCATTTGAAGCTACTATCTGCGACGCCAGAACCCCGCTCGAGGGCGCCAATGCCTGTAATCCTCCTCGGCGGCTCACACCCTCTCCGCCCCCGCTGCCCCCGCCCCGCCCCCTAATAGCAGGAAGCACGGAGGCGCGTAACAGCGCGTTATTGCGGTAAGTGAGGTCGTTATGCAGCTCTGAGCCCCTCAGGCTCGTCCCAGGAGCAGCATCCCACGGAGCGGGGCGCCTGTCCAAGCCACCAAGTGCAGCTGACCTGATGTCCTTGCTCTTGTCCCTTTGTATCCTTTCCTTCTTTTTTGATTTCTTAACGTTTTCTCAGCTTTTCCTCTCTTTATATCTATCTCCCTTATTCACAATAAATAATTTCAAAACCTCACGTCAGCGCGCCACTTGTGTCTCAAATGGGTTAACACACGAAAACTAGTGATCAGAACTGTTGGATTCTAGAATTCTCTCTTCCATACGGAGGCGTTATTTTAATAATGGTACAACTCCACCTTTTTGAAAAATTGAGTTAACTCCATTTCCAGGTCCGCACAAGTTTTATATATTTATTCTGAAAGTGTTAGAACTCGAACTTTGTTCTGTGGACGACATAGCACATCACAATAAAAATGAATCTCAGAAAATTGCAATCTATTTATTTTCATAGTCGTATAAATCCAATGGTTCGGTTACGTAGTTTTCTACAGGTGTCATGATGAGTGATTTTCGAGATATTTATAGTGTCGACAGTGATATGATGATAAAGAGCTTCATCCAGATTTAATAGGAACAACAAAAATAATCTGAGAGACCAGACGAAGTGTGTCCTACGCCGACCTGTCTATACCAACCCTTACCCTGCCCTATCTTTGCCCCCATCCTGACATCCTATAGATGGGACACTAAAGCCATGGCAGGCAATCCATCTAGGAGAAAGGAAACCTCCAAAATAAAACTCTGGCCCTCCAGGTTGGAGGTTGTGCAGCGTGCTGGTAACTCACTCATGTAAAAAGAATATTACTCGTAATCCTCAATGTGAAAACCCGGCTGGTCTAAATACGACAAAATTGGCAAATAATAAAAGGTTAGGAATTAAGGATACTGTAAAAATAGGAGTTTGGAATGTCAGGAGCTTAACTAATAAAGAGAAGAAACTAAATAGGGAACTGAAAAGAAAGAATATCAACTTAGCCATAATCACAGAAACGAAAATGAATTTACTAGGAACTAAAGATATAGGTGAATACACTATGATTTACAGCGGAGTTAAATAACAACAAAGAGCTGCAGCAGGAGTGGACATACTCATTGATAAGAAATGGAAGAGTAAAATCCAAGATTACACAATTGAAAACGAGAGAATATTACAAGTAAGATTAAACATTCAAACACGTTATCTAACAGTTATTGCTGTATATGCGCCAGAAGAGAATAGGAAAGATGACTCAGAGACATTTTATGAAATATTGCAGTCTGTAGTGAATAAAGTCAACAAAAATAATAACATAATTGTTGGAGGAGATCTCAATGCATGAGTCGAGAATAGTCCTATAGAAGGCATTGTTGGCACAAATGGAGAACCTACCTTAAATAAAAATGGAAAATTACTAAGAGAATTTGCTGTAATTAATGATCTGAAAATTACAAATTCCTTTTTTCGAAAAAAGGACATACATAAATCTACATGGACAGCTCGAGGATCAAAATCAATTTTGGATTATATAATGGTAAACAAAAAACTTGTTCCAGATGTGATTGACACCACAGTTCATAGAGGCAGTGACTTATACGCTGACCATTTCTTGGTAATTTCAAAAATAAAAATACTAGCAAAATGGAAGAGAAGAATAAATAAAACCACCCAAAAAATCAGGCAGTTTATAAAACTTACCTTCTACAAGAAGAAAGCATTAAACATCTATATCAAACTAGATTGCAAAAATACCTATCAGAAACCTCAACTAGTGAAGATGTCAATGAAGAATGGATAAATATCAGCATGGCAATCAATAAAGCTGCAGAAAAAGCAGTAGGAATGAAAAATAAATTTAGAAGAAGAAATGGATTGAAGATATGGAATGACGAAATAGCAAATGCAGTGACAGGAAAACCAGAAGCATATTTAAAAATGCTACAGAATAGAACAGAAATTAATGTTAACGATTACAAACTGAAGAGGAATAAGGTTAAAACACTAAGTAGAAAACTTAAAGAAGAATCTTGGGAGAGATTAATAAGTAATATAGAAGATGACAATCATGGACGGAGAGAAATGGCTTACATATTAATGAAATTCTTAAACAAGGAGGAAAGAGAAACTGCCAATATAAACGTTATCCAAGAACACAAATGAAAAGAACATTATACAACACTGTGGTACAATCAAGATGTAAATGTTGTCAACACAGCAGGAAATGTCATGGTACAGGAAAATGCTAGAGGAGTAGATTTAATCGATGTAGACGAACTACAGGGGGCACTGCAATCATTTAAGAATAGAAAAGCTCCAGGACTAGATAACATAAATCTAGAACTAATAAAATATGGTGGCTTATTCTTGAAATTCAGGTACCTTCATCTCATAAACTTGTGCTGGCAGAAAAAAGACATACCAAATGATTGGAGAAAATCAAAAATAATATCTCTCTTCAAAAAAGGAGCAAGAAACAATTGTAATAATTATAGGGGAATAAGTCTTTTAAACGTAGGATACAAAATATATACTAAAATTCTTAACAACAGATTAAAAACTTTAGCAGATGTCGTTCTATCAGAGGATCAGTGTGGATTCCGGAAAGGCAGATCATGCACTGATAATGTATTTATTCTAAAACAAATTTTAGAGAAAAGAAAAGAATTTAATTACAGGACATGTATAGCTTTTGTTGACTACGAAAAAGATTATAGTGAACCAAGGAGAACGCCAAGGCTGCAGCTTATCGCCAACCCTGTTTAATATAGGAATATATATAACATGATTAAAAACTGGAAAACACAAATAAAACCTGGAATAAGATTGGAATAATACTCTGCTGTTTGCTGACGACTAAATAATCTTACAAGAAAATGAAGATGATCTGCAGAAATCATTGCTCCTCTTAAATGAAATAAGTAAAGAATATACTTTTAAAATATCGTCAAAGAAAACTAAACTTATGGCCTGGCGTGGAAAATATCCTCTCAGTATTACAATAGCCCTTGAAGGAAACCCTGTGGAACAAGTTTCAAACTTTTTATACCTTGGTTGTGAAATATCTTTTAGCGATGACGATGACGATGTGAAACGAAAGCTTCATATATTTCAATTTATGTGCGGAACAACAAGACGAACACTAAGGAATAGGGTAAAAGAAGAAACAATAATGAAATTTTACAAAACAAGGGCGGTACCAGTAATCATGTATGGGAGTGAGACATGGGAAACAAAGAATAGCTACGCAAACGCAATACAAAGTTCCGAAATGAGGTTCTTAAGAGCTGTTAATCAAACCACTTTACTAGATAAAATCAGGAATCAAGACATCAGAAATCAACTTAAGATATTTTCACTTAATGAAAAAATTATAGAAAGTAAAATAAAGTGGAAAGAACATGTGCTGAGGATGGAAGACAACCGCCATCCAAAGCAGGCTTTGCTCTACACAGTGAGGGGAAGAAGGGATCCAGGAAGGCCAAGAAAGCGATGGTGTGAACATTAAGGTCGGAACAGGCAATTTGCCTAATCCATGAAGAGGAAGTAAGTAACAAAAATAATATACACTCATCGTCATTAAAAAAGCTGCACTCCGAAGAACCATACTGATCTGCTGCAAACTCGGTGAGTATTAGCACACCAAGTTCGCCAACATGGCGGTCCCACGCCATTCTAACACGTACTGTCTATGGACGCGTATCGCAATAAATGTTGGTCCTACAAATGTGAAAGTGTAATTTGTTTGCATGGTACCCTCTACCTGCCTGCCTACAATGATCGCAATTCGCTTCGTCCTTCTTGGTGCAGCTTTATTTATGACGATGAGTGTAATTATATCGCACATTTTTGATTTAACACAGAAATTAGACTTACTGGTCTGTGTATTAAATACAAGTTAGCAAGTGAAACAAGAAGGAAGAAAAATGAACAAAATGGTGTTTGTAACAGGCTATAAAGTATATGGATTCGATGTATAAGAGAAGTCTTTAAAAAAAATATGTACAAGTAAACCTAAACTCAAAACATTGGTTTCTACAGAGTAAAGTTTCAAACCTCCAGTGGGTGAGAAATTAATAAGATTTTCAAAATCTTAAATATGCCTCTTAATCAGAGCAAAGGAAGGGTAATGAGAAGAAGGACATGTTTGATTTGTTTCCATTCATTTCAAGCATTAATCACGCTTATTTCACTGATCTGCAAGTAGGAACCCGACGATTTCAAGAAGATGAAGAAAACTGAATGTGTCTGAACAGTAATATTGAATTAACATTTAATCTGTTTTAATAAATCGATATTGTCTTCATTTCCAACTTTCCCTAGAACGACATTGACCGATTTGGCTCACCAACCTCATTGTTACGATGATGTAACTGCTTTACTCCCCCAATATTCCGCTAAGCACACAGTACGCTTATTCATATCATCTTCAGAAAAACAAATATCTTACACGAAAAAACAACACACATTTTTTTGTCCAACTCCATCCCCCATTTTTTATTATCATTTAAATTTAGAGCTCAATATCTCGAAATTAGTGTCAATGGAGTTGTACCACTATTAAAATAACGCCTCCAATTTCAAGCAGAATTTTCGCGAAAACTACTAGTTTTTTTGAAACAAATGTCCATGAACTTTTTAATGAGTTGATTGTTTAAAAAATACTTTGCGACAAAAATCTCTATCTTCAATTTTTAGTTTACCAACATCATTTTTGCAGTGGTATAACTCCTTTACACCCCAAATACCCCGCGAAGCACACAGCATGCTTTTTCATATTATCTTCAGACAAACAAGTAAATATCTTACTGGAGAAAACACAAACAATTTTTTGTTTAACTCAATCCCGGATGTTTTAATAATCATTTAACTTTAGAGCTCAATATCTCAAAACTAGGGCCAATGGAATTAAAACCCTATTAAAATAACGCCTCCTTATAATGGAATTGTGCGACCCAGCTTACAAAGCCACTGTTTCAAATCTTCCATCGTTTGTATTCATCTTAGAACTTCTCTGTCGACGGAGATTTGAACGCTCAAAAATTAATCTACTAACGCACTCGCTTTTTGCCCTAACTGAATATGATCTGTGTCACAACCAAAATGACACGAAAATCAAAGTTACAAAAATGTTTTCACGTATTTTACTATACTACAGTAGAACCTACATTATATGGAAGAACTACAAAAACAATTTTAAAATTTTCGTTTGCCCGTGTGCAAGGAACAACCGAGAAAATAGATTTCTAGCGTAATTCCTCTGGAATTAAATAGTAAGCGGGTGGTTTTTCTCTTGAATCAATTCGTAAGAAGGAGCTTAGCCTATTGTTTTTGTTTTCAAAAAATATATTTTTAACAAATTTATGTATTGATTTTCTCTTTCTCAGATACTAATTATGTTTTCAAATTTAATTTTGGAGTGTATAATAAGCAATAATATTTAAGTACAAACGTGAATCCATTCTCTTATTGGATGAAAGTAATAAAAATAATTTATAAAGTTGATAATAATAAAAAATAAAATAAATATTAATTAATTAATGTAATAAATTGTAATAAAAATATGTTTAATTCAATAAAAAATTCATGATTTACAAATCATTTATAAAATATCGATTTTGAAATAAATTTGATGTGTAAACGTAACAATGCATTTCTTTAGTAAATTTTAAAGCGTAAAACGGTGCAATTGTTCAACATTTATATTGTAAGTTAAACATGGAGTAATAGAGAAAATGAATTTTCCGGTGAAAAAAATATATTAAGAAGACCTACTCTTCAAGTTTCATTCCTCTCAGATCCCTTCAAATTGTTATTCTTCTGACTCAAGCTCATCTTCTGTACAATTTTTTTCAATTTCTTTATTTATAATCCGATCTAAGACTTTTGCCACAGCACTCCCAGCTACAACTATTTCATGGTTCTAGATAGCTTTTAAAATGTTGCAGAGTCTAGAAGAGCGCCTAACTAACGCATGGTGACACGGGATCTTATATTTTAAAGGAAGTTCTCCCTCGTGTCAGATAAATACGTTAAATTGGAAAAAATAGTCCCAAGGTACCGATCTAAGGTATTACTTTAAAAATGATGAAAATGACAGGAAAAAATCAATATTTTGACCAATTTCCTCTATGCACCACGTAAATGAAAGTGGAGCAACAATCATGCCAAGAGTTAACTGTGAAAAAATCTAATTTTTGGATACTTGAGAATTCTCTGGAGCTGTCTTATCTGAAACGAGGTTTCATTTCTCGACAAATCTGTGAATTTTATTTTGTTTCTTCTTACGTTTCGTTACAATACACGCTCAGACATCAAATCTGTGAATTTTATCCTGTTTCTCCTTACGTTTCGTTGCAATAAATAGGAAGATATTAATTTATACTGTTTTTTTTATTTCCACATTGCCAAATGAAATTAATCAATACAAATAGTGCACAATGTGTTAGGTGTTATTTCATTTAACGAATTATTCTGCATATTAGATAGTTACCTCGTTATATTTGAATTGGGGATTTATATTCCATTCTGTCGTTACTTAATTATACATGTATCAATTCCATATGAATTATTTTAATGATAGAATATTTTAATTTTAAAATTTCTGTAAATGATGAAAGTAAACATTACTATCATTATTTGAGTTTCACGGCTGGCTTTAATTATGAAATAGAGACGTATGTACGAACGTTTACGAATTAAATGGTAATAAAACTATACAGTTGATATGAATTCACCAACATTTGTTAAGTTTCGAATTCACGTTTCCTACATGATGAATAAAATTCAAAGTTTTGCTTATTATAATTTTACGACAAATTTTCATGAAAATACACCATAAAATTGTCTTCACAGAATTGCCGTTGTATTTTACCTCTCCAATTGCCGTTGTATTTTATCAATATTTACAAAACAGTCGAATACATCTCTGTTTTTCCTGCTGAAATTTCTCTTGCATAAAAACAGATGAATTCTAATCGCTTGATATTTCGTTTTCACAAGCCTAGTTCTAAGTCCTGAGACACTTTGCAAGAAAGGCGTGAGAAGCAATTAGTTAATACATCTATCAATGAACGAGGACGCAAGTACTTTCAAAAATGTTACCAATGATCTATATTATTTATGCAAAATATAATGCAAAATAAACTGATATAGCTATCTTTTTATCAAAGGACAGCTAGGACACAAGGAATAATCCATTCCTAGTGTGTTTGCCGATAGAAAAATATAAGTTAGAGAAACTACGAGTTTGTATCACAACTAACACTGAAGGAATGCATTATACATCTAAAATATTTTTCCCCGACCGGGAGAAAAAGTGGATATGGTGGCGTCGTGGTATCTAAATGAAGACACAGACACGAACTCTTATGTACTATCCGTTTATTTACTGCATTTCACAAATACGTACAGCTCTAAGGTTGTTTCTCTATTCTCCCTTCTGTTCCTTCCAGGCACACTGCCCCCCATCCCGTGACTAGTGCAGATCCTCCACTTGGACGCTCCCCCGCGACGGCCCCCGTCCCCCGTTTCTGAAAATGCGGAATTTTGCACTAGCTTCCAGAAAAACTGTTAAGTTCTCGAGAAATTTCACTTGATATTATTTAAAGCACACGTACTCATTAATATAATAATGTGAACAAATCGCCACTATTCTAAATATTACCGACGTGGGAGACAAGTCAAAAAATTACATATTTGTAATTTTTGAAAAAACAAAAGAATAGAGAAATATGGCAATTATGTCATTTCATAGAGTACATTTAGCACTATCCCTACCAAATCTTAAAAGAAAAAAATTGTAGCCGTTTTTGAGAAAATCTTGATTTTGTACGAAAGGACAAGGTGACAATGAATAGCTTTGAAATATCGTAACATAATTTATTACGGTAGTATACAGGGCAATATGTCCTTCACGGTGCAAAAGAATTACAACACAGTGCACATCAAGTTGACAAAGCTGGGCCTAAAGACCCACAAGTAGTCCCCTGCTACTGTCACCACACGCTGTCAACGATGTGGGAGGCACTGTAAACCATCAGCCTCAGCATTTGCCGCACCACGTGTGAATCGGGTCACCTGTTGGCGCCCACAATTAGCAATGTCCTCTCGTGGTGCAAACCGCCTACCACGTAGTGGTTCCTTAATCTTGCGAATGAGATCAAAGACACAGGGCGAAATGTCGGGAGATTAAGATGGGTGATATATTACGGCTGAGACTAAAAAATTAAAAGAACTAAATTCACACGACTCTGTTCATCAGTACAAAAAAAGTTCAGAAACGTAGTTTAAAATAAGTACGTAACGTAAACAATAGTAGATTATTCTTCAAGGGAGAGAAATGCATTATTGTCCCCAAGGTGTGTAATGAAACGTGTAGACAATGTTTTTATTATTCAATAAATATTTAATCACGTTTATTTTAAAGCTTATCAACTATGTTTAAACTCGTACGTACTTAAAACAGATGCCTACGCCATTTCGGTACCTCGAGATACCAGAGGGGGGAGGGAGGTCGTAGGCGGGACCCAAAATAAATTGCAATATAATTGAAGGAAAATTTTACTCATTTGAGAAACTAATCCTAAATATCAATGTATTACTATCATTTTATGCAAGTTTGTGTTCAAATATTTGTCGAGCGAAAAAGATGATGTGAATTTTTTGTCATGCTACGCTTCTCTTTCACCACTTTCATCTTTCATGGCTTCGATAATCTTTTCCATATTGAGATGCATACAGTTCTAACAAGCTCATTAATCATTTCTGGCGACATTATTTTGATAAATTCTCATGTATTCTTTGAGACTTGTATTGTTAACCTTGGAACTCTTGTACTGCTGAGTCAATAATTTCCCAACGACATTCTGCTTCCATCCTGATAAATCACTGTATTAATCCTTCTCAGCCCTTGTTCTGTAGCGACAGTAATTTCCCTAAGACATTTTGCTTCTACCCTTATAAATCTTATTTTATTTACTGTTGTAGCTTCATCACAGAATCTTCAGTGATTTTCTGCATTTTATGAGCAAAGGGGAAAACATGAGAAATTATTTTAATAGTGAAAATTAACTCCTACGTCTTGGAATAGTTTTTCACTCCTCCCCATTGAAAAAAAATAGTGCATGAAGTAGGAGCAATAATGTGCACGTGAATTCATCGGTTGCTTGTATCGGATGATAAAAATAATAGAAAACAAATATTGTTTTTATGTAACTGCATAAAATGCAAATAATTCCATAATAGTACAAAAATATCGTACTAATTTGAAACATACTACATGAAGATTGGGAAAACGTTTTTGATTCAATATAAAAACGTAGTTTGATGATTGAATAGTTACTTTATTGTCCATTTAACACTTCGAAGATTTGATTTCGACCAGTATGTGAATTTTGAAAGAAAGAAAAAACCACTGTGAACACTTTGTTCGAAACATTCATAAATCGATCACCCATTCACACTTCCTTCCCATATCACTTTGCTTATTTCCTCTGTGTGGAAAGAAAATTTGAGACAGATGTGAGAATTTTTGGGAAAAACCTGAGTCATACCATGTTGCTTATTTGTTCTGAGCGGGAAGAAAATTTTAGAATAACGTGAAGAGAATCTTTGGGGGAAAATCTGAGAGTCAGAGTTCATTGGTATCGTTAGGAGCTCATGCCGTGCAAAAATAAACAAATTACAGGCAGCGGAAGGTGAAGGCAGATCAAGAAATGTGTTTCGACGTGATTGAGAAACACGTAATGCAATATGTAAACAAGCGGCAAGCTATATTCATTAGAGCAATTAAAACGGCCATATCTAGACATATTTAAACCCACAATATCCTAGGTATGTGAACTTCTGACCAGCTGAACATTTTTTTTAGAATCATGTTTACTTGTCCAACGATCTTCACTTTTCTACTTCAGCACATCTTCCCCCCATGCGCAAATATGCACCTTCCTCGCATTCTCAGTCGACTGCGCTTGCCTCCTCGGACGACGCTTTGTACCTCTCCTTCACTACCCCCGCTCCAATCCCTTTTCTCCGCACCCCTCCCCTCCCCTCCCTTCCCTAATCGACACTCCCACCGACCCCACCCCGCTCCGTCCCGTCTCCGTCCGCCCAATCTGTGTCCCCCAGACTGCGCACCTCATCTTTGTCTTCCGCACCTTCATCTTTGTCCCGCCCCGTGTCTGTTTCGCTCCGTTTCTGTCCCGCCCCGTTTCTGTCCCGCACGTTCCTGCTCCACCTCGTTCCTGTCCCGCCCTGTTCCTGCCCCGCCCAGTTCCTGTCCCAACTCTTTCCTGTCCCATTTCTGTCACGGCTCATTTCCGTCCCGACCCGGGCCTGCCCTGTGAGTGATTGATTCGTGTTTCCAGGTGCGTCAACTTCTTAGGTCATTAGTCCCGTAAGTGTAGTGCGTGTTTTTCTCGTGAGGTGGCGATGATCTTTTCCCCGCTGAAAGGTGATATCCGGGGCCGACCAACCGTCGACTAGCGGGGTTTTCCCCTCAACTAGGTATCTCCCACCAGCGAGCACCGCCCCAGCCGGGACAAGCTGTAAGCTCCCGACCGGTCTCCCGGCATGTGTGGTAGTGTAGTGAATGTTAGTGTGTGTAAGAGAGAGGATAGGATAAAGGAGAGAAGGAAAGATTACGCGCGGTCTGTGGCCCGTTTGTTAGGGTACTGCTCCGGCTGGTGTTGATCGGAGAAACCACGGAAAACTACCAATCAAAGCAGCCGGCCGCTAGAATTCTCCTCCAGACACTGAATTCGACCTAGCTGACAAGGTAGTGTCGAAAATCCTGTGGCCGTCGAACCTAGGACCTCCCGGTCAGAGGGACTGCAGTGACATCATGTTGATGCCCTGAGCCCTCTCTCCCGGTCCCTCTCTCCTTCGCACCGTTCTTGGCCCACCACGCTCCTGTCCCCGCCCTCCCCGCCAGGGGCGGGCCCTGCACGCGCGCTCCTTGTGCGCTCTTTAAACATTTACATACGGCGGCTGCGCGGGCGCCACGCGGCCGCCGGCTCTAATGGCCGCCTGAAGAGGCCCAGGGGATTCCCCGCGGACGCCTCGGCCGCGGCCCGCCAGGAGCGCTGGCGACCGCCAACGGGACGACGAGCACGCATTCCTTCACTTTCTCTTCTCATTCTTTTTGTACTTGTCACTACGCTACTTCTTCCTCTCCCATTTATTCCTTCGCTTCGTCTTTTTCATTTCTACTTTCTCTTCCTCTTCTTTTTTGGCTTCCGCTTTCACTTTTTCTTCTTTTTTCGATTTTATGTTTCTCTTCTTCTTTTTCTAAGGTTTTTGCTTTCTCGCTACGGAGTAAAGAGAAAGTTATGTGATGCTGCGCGAAAAAACAGGAAGTTTTTGGCAGAAAAACTATTATGTACGACCCTGGTAACACTGGATAAATCCAGTTGCTAAATTTAGAAAAAAATTCTGTAACATATAGTGTACCAGAAATTTTTTGTGGGTTCTTGATACCGAAAAATAGAATGATTGCAGAACGTCTGTCTGCGTGTCTGTCCGTCTGTCTGTCCGTAGCTGAACGCTAGCGGATAAGCCTTTCAGCCGATTTTCTCCAAAATTGATATTCTCTAACCGATCTGACTGATGTCGAGGCACCTTGAATTTTAAACCGATATTTTATTGTTTGGGGGGCACTTAACATGAAGTCCCTGGGTCATTTTCCATATTTTCAAAAAATTTCTCCATTGTTTTTTATTAATTTTTTTGTTGGATAGTGTAAAGTACGAAAATGGCGCAGGTCTAATATTCGTTGAAAAGTGAATTTTCGAAAATTGCAAAAGTTGAAAATCTTTTTGGCACCTTCCTACAACTCCAATTACGGAGGTAGAGATGTTTTCCCTTAATGAAATCTATTCCTTAAAGATAGACGTTGAAATAAAGCCATGTACAATTTTTCAAAAATTTGAATACTTTTCGCATAATTTTGCGTGAAAGTACGGGACAGAAAGCAGGCGCTGTTTTAGCACCGGTAGTTATCTCTTGACTTTTCATCTTTTTGGATTCCATATCTTTCTCCCTTTTTATTATCTTATTGAGAAATATTTATTTGTGAAATCTGTGAAATTTGTCTGCTTCTCCTATTTTCTTCCTTTCTCTTTTCAAATTCTTCCCATTAGTTTTCTTTATTTCACTTTCTAATAAATTTCTCTTATCTGTGATCTACATATTTCCTTTTTCTTACTTTTACCCTTATTCTTTTCTCCAGATTTATGTTTATTCTTTCCTTTTTCTCCAATCGATTTTTCTTTATTGATGTAACTTATTTTTTGTGTTTATTTAACATTTACCATCCTCTGCAAATTATGATTGGCATAATGTCGACATATTTTTAGACGCATTTGCAACACTCAACATTTTTATTCTTAAATTTATCTTCTCCCACATTGCTTTCATTCTTTATATGTCCAATAAAGTTGTAAATCGTTTCAGCAGCTCGTACTTGCGTCATTCTGGCATTCTAACATCTCTTGAAAAGTAAACCATCCTGGAAAATAAAACCTCTCTTTAATTTTAAGAGCAGATTCTCTGATGGTTCAAAATTTTGTACATTATAGAATAAATTTTCGTTAAAACAATACCTTTATTTGTTATTTAAAGGGAAGAGAAAATAAATGATAGAAAATAATGAAGAGAGTTGCCTTTAGGAAGGTATGTTTAAGAAATAATTTGAAAATATTTCATTTGACTAAACTCTTAGAATGAAAAAAAATGTCATTCTTGTTAGAGACCTTTTATTTTTCATGTTATTTTACGTTTAAATTGATGAATAAAAAGGACATTTGAGAGACCTGTCATGGCGAGTGCTCAGACTCGACTAGACGGTCGTAAAGGAGCATCCTCGGGTTAACTGCTCCACGTAAAGCTGTATCTTTCTGTGACACGTTCGCGCTACGTTCAAGTACTCAGCACCATCACAGCACTATTCTTAGAATGTCCCTTGTATTATTAGTGGAATGTTTCTTCTTTTTGTATTTTTGACGCCGTTTAATTTTGAAGGATATTTACCCATCGTTAGGTGTCGTTGTACAGGCGGATGGAATGAGGGCTAAGGCTACTTTTGGATAAAAATGTATGATTACTAATAACTCTATTCGATTGTAATCGCAGAAAAACCCGTGCTCTATACAGTTCTTACCATAATGTTTATTCGAAATGTAAACTTAATTAACATTATTACAGGAAGTATATTTCAAAATTATGAATTATTTATAAATTATATATTCTTTTATTTACAGAGATTGCCATGACGGTAAGCCTATATTAAAATTTTACGATTATATAAGGATTGGATAAAATGTAATTAGAAATGTCTTTTTTTCTCTGAAATTACTTTATTGACAGTGGTATTTACATTCACACTATTCAATACGCCCCTATTATTAAATATTTTTTTCGAAATGTTAAGCAGGCGTCGTATAGCAT
The DNA here is from genome assembly GCA_031308135.1 of Acheta domesticus. Lineage (NCBI taxonomy): Eukaryota > Metazoa > Arthropoda > Insecta > Orthoptera > Gryllidae > Acheta > Acheta domesticus. The sequence continues at coordinate 125,566,234 of JAHLJT010003656.1, read as the reverse complement.
TTACGACTCTATTTCTGATGTCCCGATTTGACAGCCCTATAGCATGAATAATTTCTTCTCTGGTATTGTGACGGGTTCTTAGCAGTAGTTCTTACATTTTACTGAAGAGATCATAATCACAGACACTCATATCGGGTGAGCAAGGTGGGTTTTCCAGAATCTCCCATTGCCAGCGAAGCAAGAGTTCTCGACGTGGGGTCGCTTTGTATGGGGGTTACCCTTCACATCACCTCTGTCTAATCTGAACGCTTTAACCCATCGTGCGACTGTGGAGCATGGCGACCCTGCATCATCACATGCTTCATGCAGTACCTGAAAACATCCTTGCTTACTCCGACCTCGTGCCACTTCAATTTTAAGCCACGAACGTTGCTCTACCTTTGTAAACATGATATTAGGGCGCTTGCATTATCGCTATGAAATTCAACGATTTACACACTGCGGTAGACGGATAGAATATTGTTCCCACTCGCTGCACATACTCGTCTAACAGTCCTTCCTTTTGTCATGACAGATAGCAAAACGCGGTCTCATCGGCTTTACGTTACAGCAATATTTTCATTACTTTCTATCCAACCTATGTATTAAAGGGAGAGTGTGAAATTAATTTGAATTGTGTCATTAATTCATATAATTTTATGAGTCTTGCCAATAGTTTCCAACTCATCCCATTGAACTCCCCACAAAATCGAGAACGTTCGTAGGTTGGCGGTGCTGGAAAGCGACGAAACGCCCGGCTTGGCACCGGGAGAGATGGCTGAGTGCATCAACCTGATGTTACTGCAGTCCCTCTGACCGGGAGGTCCTAGGTTCCACTCCCGACGGCGCACAGTGTGTAATTTTGGCCAACTAGCTGGAAAAATTCAATTTTCGACTGAATTGAAATAGCAAAATTGTTATATTTCTGTGTAGTAGTATGTCTGAACTATGTGGAAACGTTGTTAGTTTTCTCTTGAAGGTCACAAGGACCCCATGGTGCATGTCCAAAGACGTCCATCGCCGCTCCGCCAGCGCTCAGCTCCGAATGACCCTTTTCAGTTCGTAAAGTTCTCTTGGTAGGAATACACTACTCGTCTCATTCTATGATTTGTGGGCTTACTATTAGTAATCTACATGCTTTTACGATTATTTTTATGTGGATAAAATTTAAGTATTTATTTTTGATGTGCTTAAAAACATTAATGGAAAAGGTGAGCGATTTATATTGAATGTATTACACGTTCTCTAAATTCAATTAGAGTTTTAGTGTATTATACACCATTATACACCTTTCGGATCATATACATTTTAAAACTAGTACTTTTGAGTTCTTAATCGTGAAAAGACTAGCTGCTTATACCTGCTTATCTGAATTATATATAAATTTTTACAGAAAGGGTCTTCAAGTTACCCACAGGTTGTTATTTGATATATGAGTAGCAACTTCAATTGATAAGAGATCTGAAGCTGTATTAAATGTTTTCTTACGTGAATTAGGAATTATAGAACCTCACAAAGCATTTTTGGACAAAATTAAGTCTTACATTAGATGTATTTGTCAAAAAGTTTAAACCGGATTGCAAAACTCCGTAGGAAGTAAAGAGTCGTTCTTGAAATATAATTCGTCCTGGCTAGAAGAAACTCTTACCCTTCCTGATTAAATGTTAAAGACAGTCCCAGGTCCATCACAAGTAAATGTAAAAATTAATAGAGCTAGAAGACCTAATGAGTCTTTCAGGTACTGTGAGATTAAAGCTAAAACCATACAATTGAAACCTTTTGTAGACACTACTAGCTCAGAAAAGTTATCCATAGCTATTGAAATCAAACTAAGGAAGTATGACAAAAAGATATGTGACAGCTATAGATAAGGAGCTCTGTGAAGTCTCTTCCAATAGGAGAATTACAATTAACAAAGCTCGAAGATCCATTCTTCAAAAGCTTGCATCATTGTCTCTTGCTTTGATGATGATATTTCAATCCGCCAGTATGTACACATCTTGAGTGCATTTTGCACATTTCTTATCATTCAGAAATACGAACATGGCAAGTGAGAGTAGAAGAAAATAAAGCGAAAGTGGCGAAAAAGAACTAGAAAATGTCAAGAGCAAACGCAAATATGAATTTGCTCCACCGGCTGCTTATTAGCTCAGATCCATTCAAGTCGAGCATAAGCGCCAAAACTATAACTGCACCCAAAAAAGTGAAACATGAACTTTTCGTGTTATTAGAATGAAGGAATAAGGCAAAAAAGAGACGGCATATTTAGAAGAATCACCATCAGAAGAACACGCCGGTAGTGTTTCAAACTAATTTGTAAATATTTGTTGTAAATTCCTCTCACTTAATTTTTGTTTTCATTTTTTCATTTTCGGCATTTTATTTTTGTATACTTTCATTTCATTTTTCTTGCATAGTATGTTTTGAAAAATTCAAATATTTTGTCCAATAGAGTTTAACAAATTCAGTGTTTGAAAAACGTATAGTCTTGAGGGCTAATTAAAGTATTCACATTTCTTAAATATTTTACAAAATATTTTGTAAAAATTTACGTTTTACGAGCAGATTTGTTTATTTGGACATTATTTACACAACAGACCTCCAAAAACTACGAGAAATTCATTTCAAAGAGAGTTATTAATTTTTTCCTCCTAGATCGTCAAAATTACACACTGTGCGGCGGCACGATTTTCGATACTAGCTTGTCAGCTGGGTCGAATTCAGTCGCTGTCTGGAGGAGAATTCTAGCGGCCGGCTGCTCTGATCGGTAGTTTTCCGTGGTTTCTCCGATCAACACCAGGCGAATGCCGGAGCAGTACCCTAAGAAACGGGCCACAGACCGCGCGCGATCTTTCCTTCCTCTTGCTTGTCCTATCCTCTCCTCTTACACACACACACACACACTTACACTAACATGCCCTACACTACCACACATGTCGGGAGACCGGTCGGGAGCTTACAGCTTGTCCCGGCTGGGGCGGTACCCCGCTGGTGGGAGATACCGGGTGGAGGGGAAATCCCGCTAGTCGACGGTAGGTCGGCGCCAGATCTCGCCATCCAGCGGGGAAAAGATCATTGCCACCTCCCGAGAAAAACACGCACTTCACTTATGGGACTAATGACCAAAGTAGTTGACGCGCCCGGAAACACGAATCAATCAATAAATCAATCAAAACCCGGCGTTGCGGCGCAGATCAGCTCAAATGGTATTACTCGAGCGCTGTCTCATATGATTCGATTTTCCAGGCGCTAATGAAACTCCGTGGTCGCCAATACAATGGTTAGAAGGGACGGATGCGGAAGGGGGTCGGAGCGGGGGTCGGAGCGGGAGCGGAGGCTGATGTGGAGAGGAGGTGAAGGCGAAGATTTGAGAACTGAGGAAGATTGAAGGGATGGAGACGAGGGTAAAGGCGAAATGATGGAGTGTAAGACTGACAGTTAAGATGAGGCAACTGAAAGATACGATGGGGAGGAAGTTATAGAGTTAGATATAACGGAGTTAGATATAAGGCGACTGGTAGAGGGGAGAAAGTTACGGAAGGGACGTGTCGGGGAGGGACGTGTCGGGGAGGGAGAGAAGCAGAGGAAGGCGATTTGGTCGGTAGGATGGAAGTGGTGATTCACCACTGGTGCGTGCTAAGGAGGAAGTGACGTCACGTGGTTTAGACTTTGAGATATAAGAAACGCTGATGTGGAGAGGACGTGATATTCGGAAATGTTCAAGTGATGAACACAGATTTGGAAATAGTATCGGGGATGACGGTAAATCAAAGTCGAGAGTGATAATGGCATAAGGGAAGGAAAATTTCAAGAAAGAAAAGTCAAGACAAAATATGACGTGATTTTTGTTCCGTCTATGGTGAGAGATTCAATGAATGAAAGGAGGGTGGATATTCACTGTGCATGTGAATAGTAGATGCACATGGTGGATGTTGATAGTGGATGAAAATATAATAGACTGGAGTTGAGTGGGAAGAGATTTGACAATCAAAATGGATGTGGAACATATTGGGTGTGGACATATTGAAAGCAAATATAAAAAGTGGGTGTGGGAAGTGGGAATGGAAAATGTTAGGGAAGTGAGTGTAGAGAGGAAGAAGGAAGTGACTGTGGAAAGGAAAACGGAAACTGAGTGTGGAAAGAGGATTTAAGAAGTGGGCGCGAATGTGAAAAGTAGATGTGGAAAATGGGTCTGGAAAGCGGATGTGGAAAGTAATAGAAAGGACAATCGATGAAACGATAATGCAAGGAAGACTAGTAGATGTGAATGGCGGATGTAGAGAATTGACAGACATGACACGACAGCCACAGTAGAGAGATCAGTAAGGCCTCATTCACAATGCAAACTTAAACGTAACGTAATGCTGTAAACGTAGCCGCAACATTTACAAGTAAAAACAAGCGTTCACAATGACGAACGTAAGTTTCGCCTGAACCAATCATAATTCAATGCACTTAAACTTGATTGATTCGTCTCTAAGATGATGAACAGATCTTTCCACCATGGTTTCTAGCTTTTTCTTCGAGATTCCTTGGATTTGTCTTTATATACATGCGAGTAGATGTTGTAGTTCCTTCATCTTATAAACAAGGATTCTCATGAACCAAATTCACGAGTAATTTGTCCGACATAATTAGTTTATACACCATCTCAGGTTAAAGTCACAATAAAAATTGTCCAAATTCTTACATTGAATTTACTACACGCATCAAAAATGTTCGTAAACTCAAATCCTATCTTCGCGATGAAATATGTCACGGCATTTCTCGTCTTTTCTCGGTCTTGCCGGTAAAGTCGCATGATCGCAAGCACTGCTTCATACGGTCGCGATTGTGCGAAATCTAGCGGAACGACTGAGAAAGACGCGAAATGCCGTGACATATTCCATCGCGAAGATGGGATTTGAGTTATCTTGAGAGTCCTTCATAGAAAAATCGCAGTATACAGCGGGAAGCGGGCGGACGGCGGCAGCTTTGGTGGGGGCGGGGCTCCGCGAGCACTCGTTCCCACGCCGTTAGCGGGCTCCGCCGCCGCCGCGCCCCTGGCGGGCGAAAGGCGCACCTCCGGGCCGCTCCTTCACAGCGCGGAGCCGCGAGGCGAAACGGGGGAGGCGAAGCGCTGCCGGCGCGTATCGGAGATTGGGGAATCGAGGCGTCCCGCGCTGCGGAAAGCCTACCCCGCCTGCCTGCCTGCCCCGGGCCAAGAGGCGCAGCGCGACGCGACGCGACGGGGCAATATGCAGCGGGCGGCGCTGCTCGAGACGGCCCAAATGGAATTTCTGATAGCGTTAGGAAACAATTCCGAATCCGGAGGCTGGATACGGAATTTGTGTTACAAGTTCAATATCTGTATTACTTTTTTTTTTCCTTCGTAAAAAATAAGTTTGTGATTGGTAGTTGTTTTTCAACATTTGGCTCTTCAGTTCAGTTCAACTCAATTCAGTGCTGCCTTGTGTTAGGTGGCAAGACTTCATTTTTGCTACGCTCTATCTAGCAGAAAAAAAGTATCCCTCGGACGATGAAACAGACGCACATGAATTTTAGCCCAGAGGTCGCTTTTGGGCTTGAGGATCTACAGTCTACAAATTCTACAACGTGGACCTACCGACTTTACTTGCCCTCTGAAGGAATGTGTACTAATTATTTTTTCGCCCATAAAAGTTCACGGTTTCCTTTAGGTTTGAACCCACGAACTTTTGAGACGCCAGTTCATACGCCGTTCGATACACAGTTCGATACGTCGTCGTTACTCACGAGGAAAGTTTCCCTTTTGCTGCTTGACTTTTATGATTTACAGTTTACAAAGAAATTTTACGAAGATATAGTATCGTTGCATAGAGGAATGTGCTTCTTCCATTGCTTTTGAAACCATATTTTTATTTTGTTGTGTATTGCATTTATCTAATTTTCAAGATTCGTGGTCATACATTTCGGTTTGATCATGATGGATAAGAGTTTGTAATAACTGTTATGAACCATTTTAAAATTAGATTTGTTTCGATAACGAGTTTGTAGGCAAAATTGCTCACATTGTCTTAGAATTTTCGAAACTGATAAGAGAAATGGTAAAGGGCGTTTGGTTACCAAGACTTTTCCATGATAGATTTAGAACTTTTCCTTTCAATATTCCCTTTAGAATATATATCAACAAATACGATTTTGTTACATGTGGGAACATTAAAAGACGAAAAGTAATAAACAAAATTCAAATACACAGTGGTATTTCTATTAGCAATACAATGGCAAAGAAAATTTGACATTAAACATGAAATCGATGTATGACTCATTTCCTGAGAATTTCATTAACATTTCTTTATGGTGACATTTAAATATTACACCATTATTGTTTAATAAGGAATGTTTTTGTTATTTCAAAGATCAATGAAGCCCAGTCAGTGTCCTCAGAAGCAAGGTAAAATAATTAAATACATTTTTCTGTGGAACAATTTCTGGATATATCACGTATCGTTACAAATGCTATTAATTTTCTGCTTTGTACGAAATATTACAAGATGTTAAGAAAGTTGAAATCTGAATAAATATGAATATTCAGAAATGTTGAATATTATGCATTATTGACATGAATTTTATTAATTACAATATAACTCTGATAAGAGTATTGGTCGTTTCAATGACGTAAAAATCTGAGTGTTTTTTTACCTCGTTCTGGGCGTGTTAATCATAAATATCCATTATCAGACGGAGTGCCTCCGTTTAGAAAAATTACTATATTATTTAAATACTTTAATAATGGTTTTATATTTCTCCTCTGGTAACAAGGTCATTGACAAGCTCAGATAATTGCAATGTAAACCTTAAAAAACAAAGATTTTTGCAGAGACGTTTGCCTCGACACTTGCTAAGAAAACGTTTGAAATCTTAGTTTTAGGCATCTAATTAATTTATTACTACATTATATCCGTATTAATAAAATTCTCACGGTGTGTACGAAAAACCCTCATTATTTTATTGAACGATAACTAAGAGTAATATGTTACAGAAAAAGTAGTATCACGCACTTCAAAAATTTTCTTAATCTTAAAAATTTGTTGTGGCATGTTTAATTGTTGTTTATCGTGTATGCGTGTCCATGGAAATGTCAAATGCTTTAAATTAGAAACATAGTAAATGGATAAAATCAGAAATAAAAAAAAACTGTCATAACTATAGGCAAAAATGCTATAACACTGTGAAACATTTTCGTTGTAACCTCTTAATGTAATATTAATCACATGAAAATAAAATTAAAAAGGTACAATCAATAAAAACCAAGACTAGGGTGAAACTTATATCATCGTGACCCCCGAAGTATTCAGAATATTTTGTTAAAGCAGTTCCTAGGTATCGTTAGACGGACAGCCGACAAGTGTTGGGAAAATTTACTCGCCTTTATTAACAATCAAATCCACAGCTCTTCGAAAGGAGTAGTTAAGTTACTAGGTCCTCCAATTACCTCGATTAGCGGAATCTCTCAAACCGTAAAAATGGGAAAATCACTTTATTCGGGACGAATTCGTCGTGACGGAAACAAGTATTGTCCTTAATATTCACTTCACTGATTTTAAAAATATATTAATTGGGCTATAAATACTCAGTACTCAAGTACGCATTATCTGGTGCAAGCACCAACTAGAAATCAAGAATCTTGAAGGACCTCTCGTGACGGGTACTAAAAAATAATAATGCATTTCACTTTAATTATTTCAATACTTGACAACATCTCGATATCGCACCGCTAGGCACGCTGTTTGCTCATTATTCCCCTCCCACCTCCAGCGAGTGGACGGGAGCATTCAGCCTCAGATGGTAGCGCCTGCGAAAAAGGGCTCGCTCTATCGAGCCCTTCGAGTGAGGATATTGGAACGACATTTGTTCGTCTTTAAATTTCCCGTGATCCCTATTGTGAGGGGATTTTAAGAAGGCCGAGCCGACTGCAATAAGTAACATTGAATCAGACACAATTGCTTTCGTCAAAGTTTCAAAGGCTCCTAAACTGAAGAACTGGGGAGGGGGGGTAGAGAATCAAATGAGAGCGAATCTGAAAACATCCATCCGGATCAGGAACCAAAAGGAAAACAAAAGAGTGCCTGGTATTACTTTAAAAGGCCCTTAAAATTGGGTCGTGGAGAAAATGTCTTGGGCTTAAAAAGAATTGGGCAGAATGGAAAAAAGATTTTAATAGCGTGACTAATTCGGATTTTCTTTTATGAAAGTCACTTATCCAACACTACGGCCTTGACATTGTATAAAATATTATATAGTGAGAACAAATCATTTTATTTGAGCTTAACTGTAGGCTGTCTGGAATAACTTTGTTGAAAACAAAGGAGTTATTAATTCTAAGATGCTGATAATTTTATGTGCAATTTATTACTTTAGCGTTACACTTCATGTTTACTCTTACACATTCGTGTGTAACTGCTGACTTTTTAACTTATTAAAAATAAATAAAAAATAATTGTTAATAATTTATTGTTTCGAAATTATGTAGTTTCATGCTAATTATTTATATTAATCTAACTGGAAGTGCGACTGAAGTATACATATATATCTTTAAAATAATACGGAATTCAAGGACCATTCAAGGCCTTTGCAGTATTCTCAACCCCAAAGATTTTGATACCCATCTGAAACTGCACTTTGTCTTTGCAATATACTAGTGATAAATACTACAGTTGTAAAGAACTTGACAGGTTTAACAAATGAAAAGACGACAGAAACGCAATATGTTTATTAATTTTTCCACAAAACCAATCGTTACACAATTTGTCGTAGTTTTTTATTTCGTGAGTCCATGATAAATAAATGAAATGAAGCTGCACCCAAATAAAATACGGTACGTCACGGAGTAAAACGTAGTAAAATTAAAGAAACGTCATTTTAATATTAAAACGTGCTGGTGTAAAAAATATCATATGAACTTCGGTGAAAGCTGAGAGACATGTTTAAAATTTAATTCTGGCAAAGTGGTAAATTGATTGATTATTTTATTGAAAGCTGTAGAATAATCAGATCCTTTGACAAGGTTTAAAAGTAGCAAACTTTCACTTCTGCATTAGATTTTTAAAATGTGTGTTCAAGATAAACAAAACCAATATTGGACCATGAAGTATCAGATGCGAGTTCTAAGAATTCTAGGCAAGTAAAAGGTTAGGCGAGGCATCCCAGAGTGTGCAGAAGTGTTCTAGATATGTTAATCACTATATAAAGCTGGTAAACAATTACCTCAAAGTTTGTTCAAAATAAGTGTTACCTAATAAAAAGTCAAGTGGTAGTAGCACACGCTTCAGAGCCTTAAAAACTATTAGTCAGAATTTTTCTTTCAATTCGAAATGCTTAATGACCATTACTCCAAAAGCTTGAAAACGCACCTCTCTTAAATATTGATGTATGATATTTACTACATTGCTGTTAATGAGTATTAACCCTGAAATGAGTCCCAAAATTATCTGTAAAATACCATTGGAATTGAGAAATTGCTAAAAGGAATGTCATTCATTTGACTCATCCTAACCCTCATTATATAAACTGTCCGCAAATCCGTTCTTGCGGAAAAGCCAGAAGGCAATAATGTCCCATTTCCACATATTAAATGCCCCGTAATTATAACAATCGCGTGAAACTGCGTTAATATCTCGCTGGCTCCGTTCCGCCCGTGCTTAGCGCGGGGACCGCTGCCGAGAGGCCGAGTGGGGAGACTTCCGCGGGGAAATTGAGCTGCGGGTTGGCACACACGGCTTTGCACTCGATCGCGTGTTGGCCCACGGAGGAGCAAAGAGGCCGGGCGGGTCGCAGGCCTAATTAAACTGCACGGGGACCCCGGGCTCAGGGGCTTTGGCAGCGGCGGGGGCGGCGGGGCACGGCGGGTCCCCACGCGGTTCAAAGAGAGGCGCTGCCCCCGCCCTCGCCCTCGTCTCCGGCCTGGCCCTGGCCCTTGCTCTCGCAGGCGTCCACGTTCTTCCTCTCGTCCACACCCTCGCCTTCGCTTTCGTCGACGCTCTCACCCTCGCCCTTGTTCTCGCCCTCACTGTCCTCCTCGGCCTGACCTTCGCCTCTCTCGCGCTCTCTCACTCTCCGTCACCGTCTCCTTCAAACTCACCCTCACTCTTGTGCTCTCCCTCCTCCTCCCTCTCACCTCCCACAAATTCTCCCTCTCCCTTACCCTCTCCTTCAATCTCAGTCTCTCCCTTACTCTCACCCTCCTCCTCGTCCTCGCCTTCATCTTCGTCCTTGCCCTCACTATCTCACTGCCTTCTGGCTGTCTCGCACGATGCTTTCACATCATGTCTCGTCCGTTTCTTATTCTCTCCTTCATTTCCTCCTTTCGTACTTTCTTTCTGTTCCTTTTCAGTATTCCCTCCCACTTTCGTTTTCCCGCCCTCGCCTTTTTCTTCTCTCCTCTACCTTCTTGTTTCATTTTCTCTCTCTGCTTACCTTCCTGCCCCCTACCCCTCACGTTCTCTCGTTGATCTTTTCGCTTTACTCACGTCACCTTCCTCTCGTCGGTCTGCTTCTGTTAGCTGGCTCTCGACAGCTTGCTCTATTCTTTTCGACAAATCACTTTCTTCCGTGAGTCTCCCTTTTTCGTCTTCACCATTCCTGTGGCCATCTAACGCTTACAGATTGCATAGTGACTTTTCTGGCGATTCCATTTCTATTGCTTCCATTATACATCTGTTTTTCACTCAACTCCACTTTTCCCATCATATCTCTACTTCGGCCAGTCCTCTGACATTTCCTACCACTGGCTATAGAAATTCAACATAGCCGACTCTCTCTTTTTTCCGCAGTCCCTGTTTGTACCTACTACAGTAAACCCGTATTAGCACGAATTCCAAAGGACTGAAATAATCGGAGTTCGTATCATAAAAATTCGTGTTATCCTAGTATTATACATCTTCGTATTACCGTTTTCTCTTGCCGGGACTGAGATTTTTTACGGCAAAATTCGTGCTAACGATGATTTACTGTAATATGCTCTGACTATGAGCTCCTGTCTCTCCCTCCTTTCCAACGTTCCGATCCATTCCTTTCGCTCCAGTCTTGTCCGCTCCATCCATCCGCATGCCTTGCTGTCACCCTGCGTTGCATGGGGCAGCGACGCTGTCACAGAGGCGACGAGCAAATGCGGTTAGACGATTGAACGACGCCACCGCAACTATGCGTCGGCGGTTTGTGACGACGGCGGCGGCGGTGGCGACCGCAACTCTCCTCCCTTGTAGCTTTGAATGCATTTCACGGACGAGGCAGATTCCGCCAGAGTGAGTCGTTTGTCTAGCCCCGGGCAGCGCGTGGCAGTCAGGGCTCTGGCACTTCGCCTTTACCAGCAATCAAATTGCGGTTGTTCTGGAGATTCTGAAGTGATTGCAAGGAAGGATGGCGCGCGAGTGTCTGTACTGCTTTCAGTATGTTTGTATAAATGGGCATATATATATATATATATATATATATATATATATATATATATATATATATACAGGATGTCCAGAAGCTGCCGTTACAAAAAAATACCCCAAATTCTGTTTGCACGTCATGAAAAATGGCAGGTCCAGTTTTTCCGAAAAAAATTTTGTCTTTGAGAAAATTGAGTTTATAAATCACTTCCGGGCCGCGAAATTCAAACCGGCCGCTACGACACAGCAGACGGCGGCGTCTCCTGCGCGGAGCATTTCCTCGTTTCTCCGCGTAAACGGTGAAACAGTCGAGTAATATTCTCTAAGGAAAGCATTGCGTGGCTTACACTAGAATACGTTAATAGTATAAAATGTTTGTAGGTTCTGTTTAATAAATATTTTAAATATACTTATTGAAAATTCAGTTTTGTTCAAATGATAGCTACGGTACACGACGGCGTAAACGTAAATGATGAATACATCCAACACTTATGAAAAATATTGAATCTCCTGGAATGCTCGAATTGTTATTTTTTAGCACATATTCATATGAACTAGTGCCTTGGTCTTAAGACTGCCATATGAAGATTTTTCTAAATGTCGTGATAAACAAAAAAGGGTTTCGGAAATGAAATATTTGTTCATGAAAATACCAAGTTTATTGATTTTCTCTGGAATTTGAATTGATTCTCCCGGCTGTCATATTCTGAATTTTCAGATTACCAATAGCCATATTTTATTATTTTATTTATTTACGTCAAACAGTTAAAAACTGTGTGTGACAAGCTATGGGGAGAAGTGAAATTTGTGCACGTTTTCATAATTCTGTGATCTCTATCCTAAACCATATTCTAGTCGAATTTTGAATACAGAAAAAGAGCGATTTTTTTTTCAAGTTTTGTTGACCCTTTAATTTTAAGATTAATTTTAACTTATATTTATTTAGCTGGTTTAGATAAAATGATATTAATAATTGCACAATTTATTGTACTTCATATTTCAGTTTTATCGTTATTACTTCTGTTTACTCTAAATTTTTAAAAAAAATGTATCTCTAGCATAAATCAATTGTGGTCGCCAATGACCACAGATGTTTTTAAAGCGACCTTAAATAAATAAATAATAACCAGATTTAGACTTCTCGATAAATGGCTGCACGATTTATCTCAGATGAAACTGATAGATATCAATATTTTCCCCCTCAAAATGAATATCTTTCCTAAATAAAACTATCAGTCGGTACAGTAAATACCCATGAACTTCCTTAATACTACCCGTCAAATTATTCTCTCTTACGTAATATGTGGTACAGAAAGATGCACTTTCTGCTGGCACCAGAAATGCATTCCGAAATACCTGTTATTGCAAAATATGCTACACTGTTCAATGTGGAATATCTAGTTTGCGACAAACGGCCCCTACTACCCATCTCTAAGTTGAATAAACATTCTACCCGTCGTTTTCCTTTTCCACATGAAAGATGAGAGCATGTCAAATTTTGGAGTTTCTTCGTGAAATCATTTCATGAGGTAGTTGACGGCTACACGGGAAACGTTTTATTTCTTTGTGTGTTTCATTTGCAATGTAGTCAGCAAATACGTGCATAAATGAATGACGGCCATTTCTTCGATTTAATAGTATCGATGCCTATGCCGAATTCCTCTAATGCCTATTTTGTAGAACGATGTAATTCAGTTGTCATTGCAAGCGAATGACTGTTTGCAGTACTGAATTATTTACTTTCTTAGCCTTTTATAATTAAAGGAAGGACGAGTTATCGAGGCTACTACATTGTACAGAATGTAAGGGAGTTGAAACAGTTTACTTCAGGGACATTCTAGTAACTTTCAATATTTTTCTTTTATATTTCTGTTAATAGACACACAGAAAAAAAAACTTTTTTATGCAAGAGAATACATTTTTAACCCTAAAGATGACTCCATGCAGGTGCTTATTCTGTCATCACCACTCTGCGGGCAAGGCCTTGAACTTCGCAATCTGCTGATTTGAGGCAAAACTGACACGCGGCTAATAGGCGAATCACTTGGCGGCGGTGGCAGGTTCACGTGCCTGTTTGCCATACGATATAAACCACGATGTGACGCGACCTAGCAACTGAAATGCAAGGACACCGACCATATTAGGGGCTGTGAATTGCACCGTTCCGGTACCCTCAGTGAACTTCGGTCGAACTTTTGCGTGCGGAATGCAACATCATTGTCTTCAGTTTTTACCCTTTCACGCCAGGAATATACTAGTTTTGTATTTTTTCTTCATTGGCGCATGGCACATAAGGCAACGCCATTGTATCTGTTAATATTCATCTGTAGGACTGGTTAATTGTCCGGGTGCCTCCTATAAGAATTCTTCAATGCACTATTCGACCTGCATCTCCGCAAAATGACTGCCAGAGGCATCAATTCGAATGCCGTCCCCGGAGATAATAAACTCGGTATTTTCATGAACGAATATTTCATTTCCAAAACCCCCTTTTTTTTGCTTATCACGACATTTAGAATAATATTCATGTGACAGTCTTAAGCCCAAGGCACTAGTTCATATGAATATGTGCTAAAAATAACAATTCGAGCATTCCAGGAGATTCAATATTTTTCATAAGTGTTGGATGTGTTCATCATTTACGTTTACGCCGTCGTGTACCGTGGCTATCATTTTGAACAAAACTGAATTTTCAATAAGTATATTTAAAATATTTATTAAACCGAACCTACAAACATTTTATACTATTAACGTATTCTAGTGTAAGCCACGCAATGCTTTCCTTAGAGAATATTACTCGACTGTTTCACCGTTTACGCGGAGAAACGAGGAAATGCTCCGCGCAGGAGACGCCGCCGTCTGCAGTGTCGTAGCAGCCGGTTTGAATTTCGCGGCCCGGAAGTGATTTATAAACTCAATTTTCTCGAAGACAAAATTTTTTTCGGAAAAACTAGACCTGCCATTTTTCATGACGTGCAAACAGAATTTGGGGTATTTTTTTGTAACGGCAGCTTCTGGACATCCTGTATATATATATATATATATATATATATATATATATATATATATATATACACACACACACACACACACAGAGGGTGAGTCACGTAACTTTAGCACCTCCTTTAACTTTTGAACGGTGGAAGATATTGAAATGCAGTTTTCACGGAAGTGAATGAGGGAATGGGGCTAATTGATATGTGTATTGATTTCTCTTTTATCACTTGTATTTTACGAGATATTTGAGGTAACTTTGTTTTTTCAAATGGGACTATACGTATTTTTCAATCTATCATGACAAGCGTAAAAAGACAAATCCAAAGGTATAAATATTGCCATATGTTAGATAAGCAGTTTTTTGAGTAATTGTGCTTTTTTTGCGACTAGTGTTTAACGGATATTTTCATTGTAACTGTCAGCCCCACAAGGTCACGCAGTGCTCCCCCAGCAAACGCTGGGTCGGGGAAGGGAAGGGATTTTAGTACTTGAGGATACGAAAAATATTCACAAAACTGTTTTCCTGAACTCTCCTTACCATCCTGACCCATTTTCAGATAATTTGTGTTTCTTAGGGATTGAAAATACGGATTTGTCTTAAGTAGTATGTATTGAAATAAGATTATTTCTATCCCTAAGTTATTATTATATTATTATTAACATTGAAATTGTTCGCTCAAAATATGCAATATTTTTTGTACAGTTTTAATTATTTATTCTTATTGTGCTTTGTTTCAAGATCCCATTAATACGTATCTCATGAAACCCCATTAAATGGAGTTGAAGTTATAAACAAGTTTATTACAATACAAACTTATGACAAATCCTTATTTTCCATCCTTTAATTCCTTTCATCAAAGAAAGACGAAAATCTGAAAATGCAGAAGGATGGAAAACACAGTTCAGGACAAAACTGCAATGGTTTTTTGAATATTTGGAATACTATGTTTCGTATCTTCAAATAAGATCTCTCCCCTTCTATTCCCTTTCCTGGGCGCCCGTGTGCTGGTGGAGCGTTGCGTGACCTTGTGTGATGGACTATTCAAAATGTGCGTTAAACCCCAGTCGCAAAAATCAAAATTAATCAAAAAACGCTTATCTAACATGCGACAATATGTACATCATTGGATTCATCTTTTTACGCTCGTCATGGTGAACTGAAAAAATATGTATAGTCCCATTTGAAAATACAAAGTTACCTAAAAAATCTCGTAAAATAGTGATAAAATAGAAATTAATGCACGTATCAATTAGCCCCTTTTTTTATGCACTTCCGTGAAAACTCCATTACAATTCAAAAGTTACAGACGGTGCTAAAGTTACATGACGTGTATGTATATATATATATATATATATATATATATATGTATATATATATGTATATTGTAACGTACTTTCCCAACAATTGCCACCCGACTCATGCCTGAAGGGAGTACGCAGATTTAATGTTCTTTCGAGCTTGAATTTTTCTCAGGGCAGTGGATTCTACAGCGGTAAGGAAAATCCAAGGGTAACACACAAGAAGCAAATCAAATAAAGTAAAAATGTATTTTAAATCATTTGTCATTCACTTCGTTTGTGGGGACTTCACACAAACACAATAATAACTAGCAATTATATTCTCTGAATTTTTACTCATGATCACTCACTTTCCGTGAACGGTTTTGCAAATCAACTTCAATTATTTACACTCTTATTTACGCAACATTCTTTACCCATATTATTCTCAGATGAAACTAGACAAGTAGTTATCATCTTTGAAAACTTTTCGTTCACCTGTTCTGCTTTAAATTTACATTGAATAATTAAACAACATTTAAGAACCTTTACATTGATTGGATGAATATTACTGTTCAATCCTTAAGGCATTTAGGGCAAATGACATTATCAAATTGCGCTCAAATCAACTTGCTAAAGGAATTCTCGACAGTACCTAAATTCTTTACTTCGCGATCGTTCTATGGTACCGCTTTGGCATGCGGCTGCTATGAACCGGATTTCTTCTTCCCGTCCCAGCTTCTCCTTCTGCTTGTACCGGATTTCACCTTCTCCGCAATCAAGTTTTTGTTTGCGCCCTCGTGCCACTAGTCTTTCGCACGACTGCAATCTTGCGACCGCACGATTAACTTAGTTCATGAGCGTCGCGCACTCGATTCATTTAGTAACTGTTTTCTGCTTTCTGGGTTCTCGCACCTCACCTATTTAATTTATGCTCTTTCTAAACTAACTGCGTACCACCACTGACTGAATATCGTCGCTACTTCGGCCTTTCAAACTAGTATCAAGTTCATTCACAGTTCTTTTATCGTCGCTACTCCGACTAACAACTCATAACTATTTCTATGAGGTTATTCAACTCCGCACTATCGCCATTATAACTCAGGCGGGGAACACACTTCGCAAACTTTCTGACGAGAAGGGCTCTGTGTTCAGCAAACTGGCGTATTTAACCGGCCCACCGATGAGGGGTGGAACAGCCCCGCCTCCCCTCTCCGGCTGACCACGCAACACGTCATCGTTACGTGCATCGCCGAACGCTGCACTCTCTCGTCGGCGTCTGGCTGCATTCCCAGGTTCCTGGTGCGACCCCGCGCGTTATTTGAATCGTATTAACGGCTTCAACAATGGTTTTATTGTTGAAAAAGTACGTGAAATTCACGTTCGTTACAATATATATTTAAGAGCGTAGGTGTATATACGGACGTATATGTTAACGATTATATGTATATAATTGGCCGAATATATTTGGCCTACATAAAAAAACAAACAGAAATTACAAAAACACATTAATTACAAAATGTTGTTACATTACATTATGTTTCTGAGTAACTGTATTGATCTGACTGTTTCATTGATTAATGATGTACATAATTGTATAATGGCGTATAATTAAGGTTAAAGCCAATAAAATATATTCATTCATATTTGGCCTACTTCCTGGGAATGTAGGTTTCTATGTGTGTGTAGGTATGTGTGGTTCGTGCATGAACATTGTGATGGATCGTTAGAGGGTCAAATGAAACAAATAAATATACGTGTTATGAAAATGTATTTATTAACAACAATGGAGATCCGCAAAGTAAATATACAAACAATAGGACTTTGAAGGAAGTGGCGTAGAAAAAATAGACGGAGAAAACAGTGTAAATTGTTTTACTAATAAACTTATTATGGACAGGTGAGGGATTTCAGTGGAATTAATTACAATCAGAAAGGTTTGGGGAAGCCGGATGTCAAGGCGTAAATAGTATCGGGCGCCGAGGAGTGAGTATCCAATCAGAAGAGAGGCATTGGACGTAGAAGTAAATGGGCGCAGAAGTACGAAGAAACGAGATGGGATTGCGCAGTGCAACAAAACAAGTGAGTGGCGCGTTTTATGAACTGCCGAGGCAGGAGCTTTCGCACTGCGGAGGCGGTCGGATGTGCCAATACGTATGGTATGATAGGAGAATCTCTCGAACCATGGTGGCAGTAGGAAGGGAAATGTAGGTAGGAATCGACAGGCTTATCCTATTACTGAATAGAGCATTCATTTGATGACCGGGGGTACGACGAAAATCGATGTACAAGAGCGCAGAGGATCAAAAAAAGAGAAGTGATAAGAGTAAAATTTGTAGGAAGACAAAAACTTTAATTACGGTAAAACCGCCACCCGTTTGTTTGTGAATAAGACTAGGGGCTAAAATATAGTTAGTGTCACCAAAATTCCTATATTTTGATTTTGGAGAATACTTTATACTAGAAGAGTGTGGCGTAGCCGACGTTGTAAACTTTTAAAAATATTTTCATTTGTTGAAAATTCCTTTCATACTTTATTTCTTTCACGCGTAGTTTTGTTTAAATAAATTCTTATAGTATCTGGCGTTACCATGAATCGTTGTAGCTAATAATGTTGAATTCGCCTTCAAAAATTCTCAACATCCAATGGCTTTGTTTGTCCACCTCCACACAGGATATGAACTGGTAATATTGCAATTTCAAAACAATAATCACCGTAAAAAGTACTTGAAAGTATTGATGAGGCAAGAGAGTTTAGTACAGCTACATTTTCACACATTTTGCACAAAAATGCACAAGAATCACATGTAATTAGTTCTTCTGGGTTATCCTCTAATCCTAGTATAAGATCATTCTCAATTAGTTCCGAAAATTATGCCGCAAAATCTTCAACAACTACATTTGATCATTCCCCGGATTTCACTTCTGTATTTTTCTCTCATAACGAGTGTAATTTGTGCTCACTTTCAGTTCTGCAATTGCTCTGTTTCTCGTTTTGTATATGAATCTATGTAAACATTAAAAGGTGACTGTTTTGTATGTTTATGTGAATAAGGTATTACTTAAGTTTAGTAAGAATAAGTTGTGGGTCACATTTATTTGGAAATAGGTATTTGTTCACTTAGGAACTTAGAGGTGAGAAGTTAAACGTAACAACGTTTTTTCGTTCACTTACATCACTCACGATTTTGTTTTGTTCGTATTGACTTGAAATTCTTCAAATTTAATAAGTTTCAAGGCAATACTGTTTGTAGGTTTTGCAAATTTATTTTTAAAAGTATGGTATTAGCACTAAAATTAAAATGAGATATGTCGCGCGATTCACTTGCTCAAATGAACTTCACCTGTTCACTTAAAGATGTCAAAATCAATGTTGCCAACATTGTGAAAAAATTATAGCGTATTGAGCGAAATATGTCTTTGGGTATTGGAATTTAATCAACGCCACCTACATTAACATTTACATTTACATTTAAGCTATTTAAATGCTGCCTTAATTTCCAGCATACTCACAAAGATGGCAGCGCGAAAACACGCCAAAAGACGTTTTTGGATTTTTTTTCAATGTTCTGGCCGGAACTGAAAACAAATGATCAGTTCCCCATCAGGAGAACGAGACGCGTGGAATGACATCTCATGTGTTGATAGGTGCACGGGAAGTGGTCTAGCCGTGAGAGACGGAACCGCACATGCGAACATCCACGCAATCGAGGAGTTACTCAAATACTCTATAGGGATGAACGGCGACAAATATTTGCAATATATATTAATGAATAGAGCAAAAAGTACGCTTTGAAAAATGGTACACGTACAAGCATTAGAACCGCGAAAACAACCTGTAAAATACTGATCTAAGAGGATTACGTGTTATTCTATAGATAATGCTTAATGCTATTCGGGTAGCACCATTACATTTTATTTACTTCACTCTCTGAAAATCTTAAAAGCAAAGTTGGGACATTTTCCAGAGGCTAAAGAAAACTCTTTTGATTAAATGTCAAAATGTACGAATTTACATGTCACAAAATATGCCATTCATTTACTTTCTCAACAGTATATGTAGTTTTGAGTAGAAAAATTGTAATAGTGTGTTTTATGCAAAATTGGTTTACGTAATTGCACTTTACATTCAACTTTTCACTTCTGAGATACAAAATCTTCTACCAAACAAACATAAGATTATTTTACGAGCCCCAGAATTATTGTTTATCGGATAACGTAATAGCTGTTGAATCACATAAGTCAGCACTGGTAACTTTTCTTCACATCAATATGACGGCCTAACTAGAAACGGAAGGACAAAATGTCATTTACTATTTTTTCATCTAACTTCAAAAATGACTCGATTATTAAAGATTAAGCTGTATTTAAAATATGTGGTTGAATATAAAGAAACTCAAAAGATCTTAATTGACGTAAAGAACAAAATATGTTCTTACCCGTTTCTATATATGTTGAGTCCCTTGTTAGGATTATATTAGTAGCTTCCTCAAGCACTGTCAAATAATTCGCGAAGAAACTAATGCAATCATATTTATGAACCTGATTTAATGATTCTGATGATGTTCTATGCTACGATGGCGGTGAACAAACACATTTCTCCGAAAGGTACATTTAAATTTAAAATATTTATCATACAAACATTATATTCAGATTACTAAACCAGTACAAATGTCGGTGATAAAAAACAATGGTATTGTGTGAATGATTATTAACATTAATATTATAATTTTGAGCATCGACATTATTAACATCGACGTTTTTTGGCCGATGTGACATCTCTGGACGTGAGACCACAGTTCACGGTACTCGTTTGTTCGTCTCCCACCTTTCTCCACTCTTTCTGTCACGATTGCGTGTGCATTATTTTTTCTTCTTTTGACTTTAACATTATTTTTTACAGAGCCGCCTAAAAGCGATTACTTTCAGGGCAGACACAGCGTGCTAAATGTTTCAATTTGTATCACTGTTGTTAAAAGTAACACGATGCTCAAATGTTCAGATGAAACTGTGAATGCATCGAAGAAAATAAAATACTTTCGTCTAATCAGCGGCAACTGATCTTAAAATAACTTGGTACCCAATTAATTGATTTCTACACTTCCATTAAAATAGAATGGAAGTCAGTAAGGATGTCTAAAAAATACTCAGACACACGTGGTAATAGTGATTTTATTTTGCTCGTGCTAATAGGCCATACTACTACGTGGCCTCAGGTCGCAACATTTCCTACTAGCACTTTTACCACTCGTATCATAAATGTCTATTATGCCAACTATTAAGGACCATGTTGACTAGTTAGATCGCGCATTTTCTAGCATGTGGTGAGACTCCGTAATTTGGCGCAATTTGCTTAAAACAACCATGAGTCTGGCAACCCATGATTTTGTGTCAAAATACATTTAAGTTCAAGTTAATTCGCAATTGCTCCAACGCAATTAAAGAAAACAATTTGAGATATAACAAAACACAATTTCATTTGCGGACGGAAACGGAACACTCGTACTTTCAGGAATGTTACCAGTTGCGCCATTGCATGATGTGGTAGTGAATACGCTACCTTAGAGTCAGACTGGCATAACTAAAATGTTTGCAATGTTTCTTCACCACCATTGCCATAATCAGAACTTATTTCTGCATCTTAGGAGCAAAGATTGCTAGATATGTTAAAATTCGACATCTCTGAACCAGTATGGTGGCTACTTGGAGTCGCCGCACCGGTATGGCATGGTCATAATCGGCAATGAAAAAGTATTTTCTACCACTAGACCACAAAAGTAGCTTTGAGCGTAATCCAAGCGGGCATAAAAAATGATACTTTCAATTCAGTATGGCGGACAGTTGGAGACGCCGCTTCGGTATGGGATACAATTCCCTCACACTTTGGCTATCTAACGAACAATATACAACTAGAAGTAGCAGTGTACTCATTCCCTAATGGCCTATTTTTTTCGACATATTTAAAAAATTGCGCAGCGCAAGGCCGACACCTACAGGCCGCCATACTTGCGTTTCCTTGTTCCTCATCACACTTGCTAACGTCTCAAAAAATTCTGGCTTTGAGCTTTTCACGCGTCGATTTTCCTGCTGGCTCCCGGTCTGCTAGGCCTTTTGGGGGGCCACGGCCCCATGCCCCCCCCCCGCTGGCCCTGAGCCGGTCGTTAGTTAGTTAATGCCTTATTTTACGTGGCGAGACTCGGACCTGAGTCTCTTCCGTCTGACCACGCAAATTTCACAACGCCTCCTTCCACCAACTAGCGGAGAAAGAAGGTACTATCTCGGGCGACGAAACAGGCGATTTGAATTTAGCTCAGAGGCGTCATTTAGGCTTGAGGATCTTCTACATGCAGGTAAATCTACTAACATGGGACAGCCGGCTTTACTTCCCCTCCGAAGGAAGGCGTACGAAGGATTTTTTCGCCCTTAAAAATCCACGGCTTCGATCCGGTATAACAGTCCGGTACGCTAACCCTTACACCATCGAATCCGCTATCGGCCGTGGGGGTCGAACGGGTCGCCGCGGCTGAGGCTTGCCGAGGTGCGGCCGACATCGCAGGGTCACTACGGTGATGTTTTGCCGGCGGTGATTTCCCTTGACTGTTGTAGATTGGATATTGAGTTTGGGCCGTCCACTGCGGGTTTGCGCGCAGTTCGAAATCACTGTAGCACACACGCTTGCGGAGAATCGGATTTCGGTCGGAGTCTATTGCATTGTGGTTGATTTTGACGGTCGACTCGGCCAGACTACAAACGAGAGCGGAATTTTAATATTCGCTCGTGGGTCCGTCGTATGAATTACGGGGCGTCTGCACATTCAGTGAATCACAATGCACCCGTTTCTACGCACTTGTGACATAGTTTCTAAGTCACAACAGAGAGATTTTAAAAAAAATGAGTCGTATGCATATGGATTACCATAGTGTTTTCAATATACGAATGAATGACGATGTGTTTCAAAGATGAATATTTTTCATTTTGAGTTTTCACAAATGTGCACGTGTATTTATATGGAGGAAGAATCTCATGCATATTGATGTAAAATACGCCTCCTTTTACATTGGCTTGCCTGAGCACAAATGAATTTTACTGTGTATACATGTATTTGAATAACTTTTTTTTGCATGTGGTATACTGGTTATTATACTTCATTTCGTCAAATTAGCATTTCTATAAATAACTCTTCTTTTCGGAAATGTAATTTAAATTTTTAAGTAAAGAAAATAATTCACGTTATCCAACACGGATTAGTTAAATGAAACTTATTCAACTTCTTTCTCATTAAAAACCTGTTGGGTGTGAAATGTAAGACGTCCCTGGTATGAAAAGTCTTGTTACGTTTTATAATACGTGAACATTTTTAATTGGTTTTTTTATTGTCAACAGAACGTTTTCAAGTAAATGTTCTAAATGATACGACATTATTTTATTTTGACTAAGAAAATAATTTTCCTACACTATCATTGTTCGATAAATTCAGTAGAAATAGAACAAAAATTAAGACATCATTGATGTATTTTCTTCGTTGATATTTGATGTAACATTTCTGTATTTTTCAGTGAAACTTACTCCCTTAAATGAATGATGCAAAGGTTAGGGGGGTCGAATTGGACTTTAAACTTATCAACCAAAACATCCTTTACTTATTGATGTTTCCTAGAAGAGATCTCTTCTAGCAGCTGCATTCTGTTAAAGAGGAGAAAAATGTGTGTAACCACAGAAATATTAACACTAATTATAGTAAGAATTAAAATATAAATATAATAATATAATGTTTTGCCATATAATATTATGACATTGCCTCTTATTACGTAATAAACTATCAATGATATTTCTCAGACTATATATCTAATCGCAACATCATCTGACCTTCCTAAGATATTTAAAATATTGGTATCTGAGTCTCATTCCTTTTATTATGATATCCTTTTATTATGATGATACAAAAATATCAAAGATCATTATCTCAAGCCTAACGCATTCGCCAAAAATGCTCTTGTTATATCACTAGTTTTTTAGTATATTGTTGACCGAATGCAATACTGAATCAATGGGTATTCCATTAATCATGAGCTAATGAATAAAGTATGGTATTTTCCAAGAATTTTTAATTTTCTAGGTCACATAAATTAATTAAATATTATTATAATTATTCATTGTTTTAAGAAGTAGGGTCAAATAACGATAAACGAATCACCCACTCCCATCTAATAAAAAAACCGAGCCACCTGTCCAAAATGTGGAGGAATGTTATTAATATCTCATACTATCCTTGAATGTTTAGGCCTGCAAAATCTAAGAAACTCTCTTGGCATAAAAACAATATATACGAGATATTTAAGTCAATTGAAGGTTGCCAGGAATGTTAAATTATCTTAATATTGATGTTCTTGACAAAATGATCTGAATTATTGTGAAATTTATTGTACTTAATGTTTCTGTCCTAATTCATAAAATGTATCTCTAGTGTAAATCAATAGTGGTCGCTAATGACCTTAGATGCTTATAAAACGACCTAAATATATAATTTAAAAAATAAACAAATTCAAAGAATCTAGTGTTCGAAAGCATGTTCTCCAGAAAGAGTTTGCAGTTAACATCTTTGATT
Organism: Acheta domesticus; assembly: GCA_031308135.1. Taxonomy (NCBI): domain Eukaryota; kingdom Metazoa; phylum Arthropoda; class Insecta; order Orthoptera; family Gryllidae; genus Acheta; species Acheta domesticus. Next base: position 125,541,982 of record JAHLJT010003656.1, on the reverse strand, counting down.
TTCAACGGTACAGAGGAGAGAGTTCACACTTTTTGAGTTCTTGTTTTCATTAAACCATTAAATCCTTGCGTTAACCAACTAAAATGTACAGAAATCAATATTTCTCAATGTACCCTTAAAATTGCTTAATCAGGCGGATCGTATAGAATTGCTAGAATTTCGTAGAGTTGTTTACCGGGATTACCATTTTTTTATGTTTAAGGTCGCATCAACAACTAGGTCATTAGCGACCACTATTAGGTGTAACGTTATGGTATGAGGATGAAACGATATGGTAATGAGAGGGGGTGAAAGGACGAACACATGCAACCATGTCCGAGGCGGGACACGAACCCACGACCCCTCGGTTCGAGATCACTACAGCACTACTGCTTTACCGATCTCCGCCATGAGGCCGACTGACACCACCATTATGTCATTTCTTTCGACTTAGATGATACATGACATTTATTTACGTTGCACGACAGTTTCGTGCTAACATTCCTAAACAACGAAAGTATAATTCTGCTATGAATTTAAAATTTGTTTTACGTAGTGTACTGTTTTTTAATTTATGTTCATTTTTATTGATATTTTGAGTAACCCACCACGAAACGTAGAAAATATCTCGGAGGTCGCAAAACGTCTTGCATCGAGAATCTCTTATGCTTGTTGGTGTCCTTACAAGTAATGACACTCCACTCAATTCAATGATGCTTTATTTTCCGTGGCGAGGCTCAGGCCATGAGGCCTGCTCTTCCGCCTGACCACGCAAACTCCGCTATGCTTCTTTCACTGTCTGGCAGAGAAACGATCAAGAGTATCACTCGGACGATGAAACAGGCGTTTTGAATTTTTCACAGAGACTTCATTAAGGCTTCAGGATCTTTTACATGTAGGAAATCTACAACATGGGACATCCGGGTTTATTTTCACTTTGAAAGAAGGTGTAACATAGATAATTGCATCTCTCTTCAATGATGATCTCGTTTTAATTTCCGTTTCTTTTCTATCGTAATTGTTTTCGGAAAACACCGCCTTTTCGTATCTTGAAACAGACATCTTACAAAACAGTCCGATCGAACCAAGTTGTGAGTCCTTTCAGAGAAGTATGTCATTGAAACCACAAGACCCTGTTACGAGAGGTAAGTGAAGAAGATTGGGAAGGGTCAGCAGTTATCATTGCGGGTATTTTATTATTGGACATTTCTAAAAACTTAAAACATTTTTGTGGTTTATATCTCCCCCAACTAAATATTTCTGCAAAGTACTCTTCTGTAAAGATTTGCCTATCTAATCGATTTGCAATCAGTCCCAATCTTAAAATGTCATGCACAACTTTTAAATTTTGAGTAATAGTTTCAAATTTTTAGTGAACAATACAGAAATATTAGCTCATAACTATATTACATTTTGTTAGTTTCGGTAGGTATTTTCAGGTTTTTGAGTAATAGGAAAATATCATCTCCATGTCTATTATAACAATGTACTTATTGAATATATTTTTAATAATACGTTTCTTTCGTAGAAAGTGCATTTTAAATGATGGGGTCAAACACACTATTTTAGTTGTAATTGTAACGATTTTCCAGCTAATGAGGATTAATAATTATTAGTTAACGTTTTCCCAGTGCTAACACCGTCAAGCTGGATGCATTGTGTATCCATCTAGGCGTGCCACTAGTCACTAATAGAGATGCATGGCGTCACTAATGGCTATCACGTGCGGTCTTGAGCCAGACGAAGCCTTGGCCGCCGTCTGCGGGCGCGCGTGCCGCCTCGCACTGCGCCAGCCTCGAACTGGACCCCGGCGAGGAATGTGAGCGCCGCTTATGTAACAGAAGCTGAGTCATGCGCCAGTGCACGCGTTGGGAGCCATCTTAGTTACTTGAAGAAATGGTAATCGGCAAGCAACAATATTATTAAGATATAATAAATTATATATATATATATATATATATATATATAGAGAGAGAGAGAGAGAGAGAGAGAGAGAGAGAGCTTGTCAGTCAATTCGTATTGTTGGTAAGAAATTGGGAAAATCTCGTAAAACACTTTCTTCGTGTGATTTTTCCCGATTTCTTACCAACTAGGCTCCTACACCAATTGACTGTTTATAAATATATATAGGATCATATTTACACAATTATTTAATAAGACAGTCATTATATAAGAAATTAAATATTATTGTATAAGAACTGATAAATTAGGAAAGTCTTTCTTCATTGTTTAATAATTAGGATTGATGTTATTTATGGATGTTTGATTAATAATCAAAATAATGACAAAAACCACCTACTGCAGTCAGAAAGTTTAGCTAACATGAGTGAGAATTTGTAAAAGTGAAACTACGTAGTATAAAATTGCATGAACTTCTTCCATGAATTTAATGTTTTCGGTAATATAAACTATTCTACAAATCCAAACATTAAAAAATTAATATTTTAAAACTTACTGATAATTTAATTTAATAGCTATGGGAAAATATTTAGTAATGACTGAATAGATGTACATTGTCTTCTACCTATCAGGTATGTTTATTTAGGGTCTTAAAGAACCAATATCTTAGTAGAAAGAAACAAAACCATAGTTTTAGCTTTATCTAGTATAATAAATGTTGAATAAAATTGCCTTGAATAAATGTTCTATGACAAGTAATTTGTTTCAGAATGTGCAAATGTTGAAATCTTTACGATGCATTTATTACTTGCAATTAACTTATCTTACTTGAAGGAGATTGAGCATGATTTTGGTAGTGGTTAATGAAATTGTTTACTTTTATTTATTGAGAAGAACTTCAGTATTTTCATACTGAACATTACCATGTGAATGATGGTAATATAAGGTAAATTGCTCCCTATTTTTGGTCGCTATTTCCTTTTCGGATTGGTATGACTGGCTCTTGATCCGGCTATCTTAATGATAGTGTAGAGAGTAATATGTGCGAAGGGAACACCGCGGTAGAATATTGTTGTTCCTTTCAGGGTATGTTCCTGCTCCCACTACCGCCGTATAGGCACTCCTATGCACCGCGGAACTGATACATTTTGGCACATATCGAATAACAACACTGGGATGAATGGCATAATTGAATCGGTTATTTTTAAAACCACGTAAGGCACTCTCTTTTGCATTTTCCCTTTTTGTGAGAAAATAGAAACTGCAGGATGGATGCATCGTTTCATGTTAAAATCCCGTAAATCAAATGAATAGAATGGCCTTGAGGACACTCCAAAGTTTTGGGTTGATTTTGAAACTCTGTAAGTCATTGACTTGCGGGGTAGGTATGACTCTGTATGTGTTGTATGTATGTATGTTGTGTATGTATGTTATGTATGTAAGTATGTTACGTATGTTATGTATGTTTATGTATGTTATGTATGTTATGTATGTTGTGTAAGTTGTGTATGTTATGTATCTTGTGTAAGTTGTGTATGTTATGTATGTTGTGTAAGTTGTGTATGTTATGTATGTTATGTATGTTATGTATGTTATGTATGTATGTATGTGATATATGTATGTAATTGTATATATACAGTGTACATGACTGGGATATCACTGACAGAGATATTGGTTAACCCTCCAATGCACTTAGTGGGCCTCAGAGACCCGGCTCTATTTCTTAATCTGAAAATATTTTTCCGTTAACATTACAGGTGTGTTCTTTCATGATACCCTTTGCTTTTATGCTTCCTTTCATATGGAAAAGAATGATCCAGTAAGCCATGAAATTTTTCCATATTTTCAACTTTTCTGCAGGTAGTCGTGCTTTCCACCAAGTGGGCCTCCGAGGCCCAGTATTCTGTTTATCCTTCACGCTTAAGAAACACATTTATGAAGCCATGAAATTTTTCAATATTTTCAACTTTTCTGCAGGTAGTCGTGCTTTCCACCAAGTGGGCCTCCGAGGCCCAGTATTCTGTTTTTCCTTCACGCTTAAGAAACACATTTATGTTATTGGAATTTATTCCTTATCATTATAGACTTTGTTATTTACTTTCCAAAAGACACAAATTATAACCACATAAATATAAAATAAAGAGATTTTAGTACTGCGATTCTAGGAACCAATTTTCACTTAGTGGCAAAATATATTATGGAAAATGGAAAGATGAACCTGTTGTAAAAGTTGTAACCTGTTGTATTGTTTTTCATTGAAAACGATAAAGGATTTGGTATAGTCATTATTCACTGGTGGTTATACCTAAACAACTGATAATTTTTTGAGTTTCTAAGAGTTTCTAGTGAAAACTTTACGTCCACCTTCTTTCTCGTGATAACTTTACGTCCAATTTTCCTGAGCTAATATGAAAACAAGAGTGAGAAACCCCTATATCCTCAAAAGAACTCTAAATGATTTTCAAGCCATCCGGATTCAGAGGGACACAAGTTTCGAAGTCCTATAGATCATTTCCAAAGAAAGTAAAAAGGTAAGGCGAGTATTTACAAATATTAATAACTTGGCAAAACTGTTACAAATTCTTTCTATTGAAGTCGTTAATCTCTTTTCAAGTGCTATTTATGCCTACTTGGAAAAGACAAAAAACAATATCACAATTCTTCGTATGCGAAAACAAACTTTTATCAGAACATTAAAAACAGCATTTTGTGCTATAATTGCAAATAAAATGTGTAAAATTCCTTATTATGCGTTAAAAGTGTAAAACAGAAGTTTATTTAATAATAAAAATCATTGCATCCATTACGACCCCAATTTAGCGTTTTATTCAGACCAGACCTCTAAAAAGGCTCACTAAGTGAAAAGCCACAAAGTCCGAGCTCCGTGCATGGAAGGGTTATAAGGGATCATCTGTTTGGGAATATTCCTATGTACTGTCATAGAAACACGTAATTCAAACAACTGTTTCTGTCGTATGAATCATGTCGATGTAGATGCACATTATCATTTCACGTACAATGTTGTAATAAATGTGTCAAATTAATACAACATTGAACCTACAATGTATTATTTATTTACATGTTTTGGTAAAAAATTCCAGATTAAATTTTGAAATCCCTAAGTCATAAACTTTTCAGTCCAGCAACTATTGTACTGTTGATACAAGTAAGTTACATGTTTCCATAGCATTCTCAATCAAAATTTATACATCAGAAATAAAACCTAGTGGTGCTACAGAATGTCACAGACTTTCTCGTATTATTTTTATATTTCCCTGGGTCTGAGCTCGCTATTCGGAATTGCCATATACTCTTGCCCGCTATCATCTATTGCCGCCCAAAGTACATTTTTTGGCATTTTTTTCAATTTCTCGGTTTCCTAATGGTAGAACGGAATTATTGATTTTAGAATATTAAAGAACACATAAATCTCCTTCTCAATGGCAATTTTCTTTAAAGTATTTGAAGCCGTTTTTAAGAAAATGGCGTTTAAGCGCTACTAAAAATGCGAAATTTGAAGCTCTTTTTCACAGAAAATTTTTGAGTTTTCAAAAAAATTGATTTGAAGTCACTTGAAGCACATAAACTCACAAATATAATAATGTTTACAAATTCCTGGTAATGCGCATATTAAGAATGTTAGAGACCTCCAAAAAAGTTACATTTGTGTAATTGTTGAAAAAAAAACAACCTCAAAATAAACTATTTATCATATTAAAGAGTGCAATTAGCACTATTCGTTTCAAAGGTTTGAAAAAAATTGGAGCCATTTATAAGAAAATGGCATTTGAGCTTCTGAAAAGCGGAATTTTGAGGTAGTTTTCACAGAAAACCGTTACGTTTTCGAGAACATTTACTTGACCTTATTTAAAGCACATGTACTCATTAATATAATAATGTCAACAAATCGGAGTTAATATAAATATTAACGACGTGAAAACTATTTTAAAAAATTATATTTTTTGCAATTTTTGAAAAACCAAAAGAATAGAGCAATATGGAGTTTACGTCGTCTCATAGAGTACATTAGGCACCATCCCTACCAAAAGTTTAAAGAAAGAATTTGCAGCCGGTTTTGAGAAAATCATGTTTTTGTAATTTTTTAAAATAGTACATATTGCACGCAATCTTGCGCGAAAATTACTAAAATTTTCAGAACAATGCACATGACCTTAAAGAAAGAACTCACCATGAAGAACAAATTTTATTGGAAGGAAAAATCTCTATCTGCAATTTTGTAGTTGGAGGAACACCGCGAATACAATTCAAACTTTTGCAATTTTTGAAAATTCAAGAGTTAACCGTGAAAATCGGACCTGTGCCATCTTAATAGGTGTATTTTACTCTACCCTTACAAGAAATTCAAGGAAAAATTTGGAGCCATTTTTGAGAAAAATTTCGAAAATGTCAGGGGGGCTTCATAAAATCTCAGAGCTTGAACTCAGGCCAGATGTAGTGGTGTTTCTTCAATTTGGAAGAGTCGTGTGCATTGTTTAGGCACTAGTGTTGTTCACATACACCGGACGGACAGACAGACGGACGGACGTTTTGCTTTCAATTGGGTTTTCGGTATCCAGGACTTAGAAAAAAGGAGTTCTGGCTACATCACGTTTTAGGTAATTTTTTTTTCTTAGTTTAGCAACTGGATTTATCGACTTTTTACCACGACTTCGTTACCACGACCTGGCAACGAACTTTTTTCTGGCGAAAATTGGCCATATTTTCGCGCAGCATTACATAACTTTCTCTATACTACGTATATTACTCCGTATGTACGTAAGTATACGGGAAAGTAAAAAACGAAGAAATGTTCTCTATGTGATTAATTATTAGTTTTTCTTATTTTCCCACCACTTTACAATTCCTGACGTTCGAGGTTTTGAAAATAACAGATTCAATTAGATGCGATACATGTCTAGGAAGTGACAATTATTCAACAATAACATCGTGCTTTATACGGCAGCCCAGGCACTACCAGTTACCGGAACTGCCTTAACCGATTTTGATACTTAGGATTGCTGCTTATAATAATAAACATTGTACTTCATTCTGTATCGTGCAATGGAGAGATGTTTTTAAGTGTTCCTTGGATTAAGTTCGTTAGAACGCATGAGAAAAATTGAAATGATGCTGAATCCAAGAAGGAAGAATGAACAGAATAAGGAAGCGAATGGAACACTGATCTTTGTAATGGTAAGAAAAAGAGAAAAATATTATATATTGGTTAAGGAAAGAAGAAATGAATATCAGTTAGAAATGTTTACATAATTCAAGCGACTTTTCAGTTATCTGATTAAGATTTGCTGGAAAAATATATTTGCGCGTTTTATTAATACTGATTAAACAGGCTATAAAAAGGTATGAATTCCTTAAAGAAGTTACTTTTTACCTTTGGTGGTGTTGTGGCGACATCCTTCCATGTATCATCCCTGCTACAGCACAATAAACAAAAGGCAGCATTTTTACAAATACATTTCCACCAACTCGGTGCGGTCGCACTTCCCTAGCTGGTGTATAATCAATCTGTACTGTTACATGATCTCACAAGAACTGATGGAAATATGATCACTGGGTATGATCCTTACCTACACACTTGACACCAAATAGCTCGTGGTAATGGAAAGGTGTCGTGTGGAGAATCTCTTAATAATATTACTTTTTTGGCTTTAGTATTATTATTATTATTATTATTATTATTATTATTATTATCGCCAAAAATGAATCTTTGACGATGCATAGAAACATTTGGTTCTGTCCTTTTAAAATCTTACATTTTGGTATTTCAGAAAGTGCGCCAACGCACTGGTCATTTCTATGGATAGCTAATTAGTAACTATAACAGTGTAACGAGCGTATTATTACCAACTAACAATAAAGTTCTTAAAAATACTAGTATATTAAGAGAGAATAATAAGCAAGTCGAAACATTTCCTTATCGTTCACCTAAATATACATTATTTCTTATCTGCCACCTGAAAAATTCTTTCTTTAATGTATCTTCAAATCACGTAGTTTCAAAACAGTCATGAGACACGTAATCCCGCAAAAACAATATCTTCCCCCCACACCACAGACACTGTGTGTACATAGAAACACACTCTCCCGCACACAGAGAAAGCTCTATCGCGTCGCCAGGAGATACAATAGGATGACATCTCCGTTTCTTCGACTGATAACGCATCTCGTTCCTCAGCCTGTGTTTTCCTCGGGAGCGCCCACAGTCCCATTTATCGCTGCGTCCTTGCATAACGCCGTCGCGAGTTCCGTATTCTCCTCTGCACACGTGACGTTGCTGACCTGACAATTGGAGTCAACCGCGCGCGAGCGAACACTCGGACTCAGTCGCCCGCACTCCGTCGCGATGGCCGCGCCGCAAGTGCTGACGCGCGAGGACTGCGCGGCCGTGGCCCGGCGGCACTTCGGCCGCGAGGACGTGCGCGTGGCGCGCTGGACCGAGACCAAACTCGGGGGCGACAAGCCCGCCGGGTTCCTGGGCGCGCACAAGCTGGTGGAAGTGCACGCTTCCGCCGGCGACGGGCCGGAAGAACGCGTGGACGTCTTCCTGAAGACGGTTCCCGACAACGAGAACCAAACGAAGCTCATCGAGACTACCGGCGCGTTCCGGAAGGAAGTGCTCTTCTACCGACACATGGTTCGTGCTTGGGAAGAATTGGGGATCATTCCGAAGGAATCTTTAGCCCAACGAATAGCCAATGGGGATGTGCCTGGTGAACCGTCGTGGAGCTGTCGCTGCTACATCTCACGTGACAAACTAGTTGTGTTGGAGAACATCGCTAAGTTGGGTTACTCGTCTGAGAGCCCACGTGACGTCTACGACTACGAACACATCCTCTTCTGCATGAAAGCGATCGCCAAGTTCCACGCTGCCTCTTTAATCTACGAAGAGAAGCTGTCCACGGAACGTAAGAAACCGTTCCGAATCGGAGAGGAGTTTCCCGAAATGGTGCAAGAAACTTTTTATCTCATCAAAGACGGCCACCCCGGCAAGGAGACGACCGAAGCGGGCGTGATCGGACTCGTGGAATGCGCGAAGAAGCTGCCGGCGTGCCAGGACCCGTCCGTGCTGAAGGTGGTGGAAGAGCGCCTGCCCGAGGTGTTGCGGCGAGTGTTCGACTCGGTGAAGGCGTCCGCCCGCCACCGCAACGTGCTGTGCCACGCGGACCTCTGGCAGAACAACATCCTGTTCCGGCGAGGTGCGGGCGGGCGGCCGCTGGACGTGGCGCTGGTCGACTTCCAGCTGATGCGGTACGCGCCGCCGGCGCACGACGTGTTCGACCTGCTGCACCTCACAACCCGCCGGGCGCTGCGCGAGCGCCACGAGCGGGAGTTCCTGGACGTGTACTACGCCACGCTCGCCGCCACGCTCGGGGCGTTCGGGTTGAGCGCGGAGCGCGTGCTGCCGCGAGGGGCCTTCGACGCTTCGCTGGAGGAGCAGCGCCTGGCGGGGCGGCTGGCGGCCGTCTTCTGTCTGCACTTCATCCTCTCCAGCGAGGAGATGCTCCGCGCGGTGTTCAGCGACTCGGACGAATACGAACGCACGGTTTCAGAGGGGAAGTACAGAGCCAAATTGGTCTGCACGCAGTTCGACCGCGACCAGGAATACCGCGAGCGATTAGAAGAGTGCCTTATGGAAGTGTTGGAGAAAGACGTGTTTTAGCGATGTTTCTTCAACATCTAAAACAGAAACCTTGTGATAGTTTTTGATTCTTCTTTGCAGAGAGTAAGGCCAATTTTATTTTCAAAGACTGCCCTTTTAATGATTTTAAGTTCTTTGTAGGTCCAATAATTTTTAGGCAGACACAATAACAATTTTTATTTAATAATTTTTGCCACTTTGTTTACACAATTGTTAAATAAAAATTGTTATTGTGTCTGCCTAAAATTATTGGACCTACAAAGAACGTAATGATGTTCTGAAGTCCATTGTTTTGAGATTTATGTAATTAGCGCATTTGCGATGGAAACGTCAGAGTGTAATACGTCGAAGTTTTCATCCATGAATGGTGCATCACCTGAATTTCTCGTAAAAATCACCAACACTGTCCCAAGCATGATCTTTCGTCAATATGTGAATGATTTAGTTTGTAAATTGACTTATATTTTGATTGAATTTGTAAATGACTAATTATGATTACTTCCGGTGGCCAACATCAAAATCACTTTGAATATTTAAGTTTCGACGGTATTGTCGGAGAGAAACTTAACAGTTCTTATTGTAAGATAATTGTTTTCAATTTTACCGAGAGCTACAAGTATATCATCCAAATAGCATATTTCTGTTTTGGAACATCATAGTAATTCAACGAAATAAAAACCTATTCGAAACTTTTATGATAAAATTGTGTCTGATTATTAAGATAACGTTTAAAGTATTAGTGTGAAACTTCTTATAAAAATATATAATATGGAGGCCAATGTTAGAAAAATTGCTTTAACAATTTTTTTCTCGACATTTACTTTTTCATTCTGTATTTTCTCAAGAAGTATTAGGGTTCTAATTTAGTGTTTTTCCAATAAGCATTAGTTTTCATTAATATTTCTTGAATATTCTATGTTTGAACCGAATATATAACAATTCTTGCAAGACTAATGAGAAATGCATCAAATAACACGAACTCATATTTTATTGATTTCGTTAGTACAGTTCTCAATTTAACTTTCTTGACAGCGATGATCAATATTTTTCAAAAATCATTATCTTTAAAGATTAGCAACAAGCCTATTCTAAAAGATATCACCATTTCTGTTAGAATTGTTTCCCATTTCACGAGACAGGCCTATTGCCACAAAATACATTAATATGTAAACAATACTTTCAATATAAATTTATTTCTTGTCACAGTGACCACACTATTTAATTTATTAGATATAATGAAGTTAATGTTTTGCTTTTTTGTTCAACTTTCAAATTCATGTGTGCATGACGACAATATTGCAAGACGCAATTGTACTACAGTTCAGATATTGAATAAATTAATGTTAAACGTAATCGCATGATTTAATTAATTCTCTCTCTCTTATTGTAAAACATTCAGGCGATTTTTTTATATTATGTTTGAACAAACTGTTGAATTTTAGTTAAAGTCATATTATTTGTTACTTTTATACTTGTAGAGAGACACCATTCCAAAACTGGATTTTCGAATCAAAAAAAGTACTAAATCCTTGTGTAAGGTTAATTTTAACGTTAAATTCACAAAATTTTTGTTTGGTTTAGAAATAAGCGAGAGACTTACACAAGATTGTATGTTTAAAATTGTATTGATTTGAGAAATAAATTTACTAACATATTTACTAGTGAAAAAAAGAAATTAACTACAAATTAACTTAGGCTCCAGCACATGTGCCAGACATACAATGCAGTGTTTTGAAATGAGGAGAATGATACAGTCAGTACATAAATTATTTATTGCTGTAAAAGCTGAAGTGTCATTCATTCACCTTTATGTTGATTCTTACAAATGTGCATTGGACGAAAAAAACGTACGCGTAAAACGTAAATGAAGAAACGAACCCTCAACAGCTCTGAAAATTGTTGCACGAGTGATTTTAATTTCCTATTTTGTAATTTTACTAATTCGTACTTCCCCTATTACATTTATTTACATCAAAAGACAAGAATAAATAATAGAAATTCAATTGCTTGACAATGTTCGTTTTGCTGTAACCCGTTGCAGTTGTATCAATGTATAAAATGAACACTTCTCGTACGATTACATTTATGAATCTACAGGGAAATTCCAATTCTATTCCATAGAAATTAATGGTGAAGTGGAACCGCTGAAATGAAAATGTTTTATTTTGTGTCTTTCTCTTGTGAATTACCGCGCATTTTCAATTTTGCACACATTTACACAAAATTGATACTCCAATTTTGTGTTGTAAATTATTTCCAGCAATGTATTCGCTGAGAACTGCTGCCAGAGGTGTTGATAATTAAACCTACGTCAGCTTTCAACCGAGAGCTTCCTTTTTCTTCCTTTACATTTTCAATCTAATTCAGTGTTCATAGTTGTTTTAAAGAAAGTTCCTATTGAACAACAAAATCCTCCTGATGTGATGATTTTTGTTTTTGGTGTGCATATTTTTTGCTCTATAACCGAGAGAAGATATCCTAGACATCTCGTTTTCCACAGTATCCCACTTATATCACATTCGGCACCACCCTAACCAGAACACTCTGAGCTCTTCCAGCAGGTCTCCTAACATGTATGTTGGAGTGAAGGGTATGTAAGTTTAAGGTACAAGCACTCGAACTAGGGTCGCAAATCGATCGCAGAGATAACTTAAAAAAATTATTTAGATTATAAAGATTAAAAAACTGGCAAAGGCCTACACGGCTACAACACCACGGACACTTGGTTTATGCTAGTTCAGAGACGTAATGGAGTAGTCCGCAGATATATTTCAAAAGACAGGTTCTAAATTTTAGATAGTTTCACAGGTTATGAGAGTGCCGGACACAGCCTTTCACATTCTCTTCTTGGCTAGAAGTGGCGAGGACGGTGTGTGTAATGATTTCTAAAAATTTATATAATTTTTTTTCCGAAAACTCTCATGGCTACCTCTATTCATAATTCAACACACAACAGTAAAAGAGTGGAGGCAAGAATTCTGGTGATCAAGAAAACAACCTTGTATTTTCCCCACATACCACAAATTTGTTTTAATGAATTAACTAAATAAATAAAATATTTTACTGGCACTCACAAAATGTTAAATATTCGAACCATCTTCGCCGAGCAAACTTCATTTACCGCGAAGCTATCATAACTGTGGTTTACGAGTCAAACAAAACTTGAATGTTCAATTGGGCTGCTTGAAAAAGCCCGTAATGCAAGGAGGCTCACACAGCGTTAATCGAGCATTTTCTAAATTCTTGTAATACAATACCAGTTATATGATATGATTGTATGATGATGACTACCAGTAATACAATGATCCTATAACAGTTTAATTATAATGTAATTGGAGAAATATATACTTGAAAGTGAAATTGTTGGTGTCGTTTGACAGCACCATTATTCCGAGACCTGGAAGCGGGAACGAAAGAGAATTCTGGAATCAATACTTCTGCTCATAGCGAGGAACGAATAGTCAGAAGTGCTCTCTCCTGGACCTCCTAAACCTTATTCATAAACCTCAAAGCCTTTTCTCCACGCCGCCGCCGAGAGTGTCGAATCCAACCGCCTCTGTCTGGAGGAAAAATCCAGTGACCGGCCACTCTGATCGGAAGTTTCCCGTTGTTTCTCCGATCAATAGGAGGCGAATTGTGAAGTATTACCTCGCAAACGGGCCACGGATTGTCTCCATTCGTTTCTTTATCATCCTTGTCTCCTCCTTCCATAACTTCTTGCATACACATTCTAACACAGGTATCAGGAGAGGAGTCAGGAACCTGTTATCAGTCAGAGCTTGTCTCGACTAGTGTAGTGCCCTGTAAGGTGAGATACCTGAGAGGGAAATACCTCATTTACCGACATGTAGGTCGGTGCCTGATCTCACTTTCAAATAGAAAATAAACACCGCCACCTTCGGGCTATAACACACACTACACTTACGGGGTGACCGACTGCTCTCATGGGGAATTTGCTTTAGTATCCTCGATCAATACCAGGCGAATGCTGAAGCAATACTTTGCAAATGGACGCGCGCAGTCTGCGCGCAGTTGTTCCTTCCCCGTCCTTGCCCCTTCTCCCCTTAGTCACACATATGTACACCCCCACACTTACAACCTCTTCACTACGTCCAATGTCGGACACCAGTCAGAGGTGTAGAGCTTGACCTGGCTGGGGGAGCTATCAGAAGTGAGGAAAAAAACGACGTGAATTTCTGTGCCAGGTGTCACGTTCGAACTGGCGAAAAACACCGCCATCCCCGGCATTCACCATGCACTGCACTTACGGGAGTAATGTCCTGAGCAGTTCAAGTGTCTCAGAAACAGCCCGTCCCGCGTGCACACTGCTGGGGCGGCAGCGGGCGGAGTGGAGCAGCGAACAGCGCGCGAGCCCCTGCGACTCGAGCGGAAAGTGCAGCCGGGGCCACGGTGCGGCAGAGGCGAGCATTCTGCCGCAGGCGATAGAAGGAGCAGCGGCTCAAGCCCTCACGGAAAGCAAAGCGCGGGTTGTTCGCAAAGTGTCTCCTGACAGCTTGTTTCTGTGCAAATAGTGTTATCACTGCTATCATTGTAATCATTCGTTCTATTATTAACTAGCTGACGGGAACTGGATGTACAAACATATAGAAATAAGAATGTGTATAATACACGATTTGATAAGTAAATACAGAACCAGATACTGGGTTATGTAATTAGGTTTTTCTTCTTATTCTCTTCCTCTTTCTCTCCCATTTCTTGTTCTCTTTTTTTCCTCTCCCCTTTTTTGTTTTCTTTTTTGTATTTTGCCTTTCCATTATTTTCTTCTCTCCTCCACTTCTTTATTCTTCTGCTTCTTCGTATTTTCCTTTTCCTCCACCTTTTCCCCTTTCTTTTCTTTCTTTTATTCTTCTTCCGCTGTTACAGCTTCAGGGGCTGAGGCTGCTTCTCCACCTCATGTTTGTATCTAGTAATGTGGTATGAGAGAGGGCTGCAATATGAATGTGTGTAACAAAAAAACGTGAAATGGATCGCCTAACTGACAATTGACAAACGACAGCGATTCGTCATATAGTGCCTAACATTATTAGCAAATTTTATGAGGATTAATATGTAGACAATTTTCCATTGAATGCTTACAACTCCAGTATTTAATGAGCTATTCTCGAATGTTTTTCCCTGCGAATTTGAATTGGACATTTTAAAAAGATATTACTGTTGTGAGTACAATGTGTGCTTCATGTAAAAGTTGAAATATCAATTATCGCAGGAGCCTTGTGTTTAGTGCGGGGGCAGATTGCATCGATTTGAGGGCGTGTATGTTCAAAGGTGTCAAGACGCAGACCATGAAGCCACGCATTATATTAAATGGGTGGAAGGAGCTGCGGAAGCGGACGGACCGAGCCTGAGCTGGGACGGAGACGAGGGCGGTGAGGACGAGTGTGACGGGAACGAGGACGGCAGGGCCAGCGAATGACGGAGGTGGGACCCGACGATGAACAGACTGTGAGGACGGGGAAGGTAAGAGTGGAGATGACGGATGACAAGGGTAGGGCGAGGATCAGCTGTGGGAGGCGGCAGGGCCATGAAGGCAGGGGCAAGAACATCTCCAGATATTATTTTTTATTTTCACATTAAACATTTTTGTTTAGAAAACGATATGAATATGTTTAAGAGGGAGAAACACCGTTTGGGAGTCCCATATAAGTCTTCAAAAGTGAAAGTCTTACACTTCATACATCGGTTTTATTACAAATTTATTTATCATTTGGTTATCCATTATCTCACCGCTTCGCCAGCGTGTGCTGTCTATTTTTCCCGCGTCTAGCCTCCCGTTCTAACGGCCGGGATCACCACCGTCCTCCTCTTTCCGTCAGGCACCGCCTCCGCCCGCGCGCGCTGCCGTCGCCGCTTCGCCGCTGTGCGTTCAGGCGGCGAGCGCGCGCTGCGATCCTGCCGCTAATGACGCGTGGCGACGCAAGCGAAGCGGGGCGGGGCGGGGCGGACACCGAGCAGAGATGGCTTTGGATGCGGGAGGAGACGGCGTGGGGCGTGCAGGCGGTGGGTTTGAGGGACGGGGTGGGGCAAAATAGGGCAGAGGTGGAGAGGATGTGGGGAGGGGTGGTGGCGGAGCGGAGCCGGTGAGGGTTTGGTTGGGATGGGGGACGAGGAGAGGCCGAGGTAAGGAAGGGCGTGAAGATGATGGGTTTCAGGGCGGGTTGGGGCGAAATAGCAAAAGATGGAGCGGATGTGGGATACAGCGGAGGCGGGGCGCAGAGGGTAGGGTGGGGCTGGAACAGGGCGGAGATGGGGGGACAGGTTTGGGAGAGGAGGTGGAGGCGACGTGGGTGGGACGTGGGGGAGAGCGGGGGCAGAGGCGCAGCGGCTGTGGGGGGGGGCGGAATGAAGGCGGGAGGGGGCGATGCAAATGGGAGTATCGGGCGACAGCTCCCCGGAGGCCAAGCACGCGACATGCAGCTTTTGGACCGTAAGCCATTGGTTGAATGCGCATCACAGGCTGCTAACGCTATTATCGAGAACGAACGCGTTGTACTAGTAATGTAGAAGTGCGTTTGCTACATTTTTTTCAGCAATTAATTCATCTCTTCATTTTTCCGGAATGATAGTTATATCTGGTAATAAGGAGATAAAAGTTTTTCTCTTAACGTAGATCGACTCATGAATTCCGTAGTTCATGAAATCCACGAGAAAAACCTACAAAACACACGAGTGCCAATCATAACTTTAGTTAAGATCACATACTCTTCGATCCACATTTGCAAACACATTTGAAAAGTATTTTACAAATTCAATTTTTTAATACGTTATGCAAAGGAGATGATAATTTTGTAATAAGGCCTTGATGAAAAATGGCTATATCAAAAGCAAGATGAAAATAAAATATTGATACAAGTAGCTTAGAAACGGCGTAAACGTGGCCAAAACGAGTTACCTGTAAAATCAAAAGTGAAATACGCACTTTGTACATCGGAGAATGGGGCGCGATCACTGAAGTTTTACTTAAGTCACCTTGTTTTAGTGAAGTGATTTAAACCATCATTACGGTGTAAGTTTTCCATCCTCAGGAGTACAAAGAAAATAATAGAAAAAATTAACATTTGAAAAATACGTACCAGGTAGATAATTAGATTTGAAAAGAAATATTTATATAAAGCATTTAATGTGGAAGAAATGAGAATATTTTCCGAAAGTTTGCCTCATGTGTTTTAACTCAGTGAGATCGTAGCTCTTGTATTGTTCGAATAAAATGTCGTTCAACTTGACAGCGAGTGGCTGACTGGGGAGAGGGGGTTTCGTTATCCAATCAGAGGCTTCAAATTCTGCTGACATCACTGCAGAGTTGCCGAGTTGCTAAGAAAAAAATGAAATCTTACAGTGCAAAGCAACTGTAAACTAAAGAGAGCCATTACTTCTTTGGTTATGCATCATGCGTGCGATTCTGTGTCGTCTACTGTTGTGTGCTCTTATTGCGATTTGTTTCTTGCTACTGTTGCGATCTGATGCAAGAACGACCACACAACCACGTGTGTGCCGCACGAGTGAGGAACAACATTGCTCTACCCCCACCCCAGCTGTCAAGTACATATACAGGTGTCCGGGGAGGAAACGTCAAAACTTCGAAAATAAGCTCTTACGACATTTTTAAGCACATTTGGTCTAATAAACTACATGGATATTTCGAATGGCTGAGCCGCTATAGGCACTCAATTGTTGGTTTGAAAATATGCTTTTTAAGCAAAAATTTGCATTGCAGAGGCATAGAAACACTCCAGAAATATATAAATTGTTTATTCTTAAGAAAAGAAATTAATGTATTTGACCACAAGGAATAAAAGACCCAGAAATACAAAGGCACCCAATTTACACAATTTGACTGCTTTTGTATTTCTTGGTTAATTTTTCTTTCTGAACAAATATATTCATTTCTTTTGTAAATAATAAACAATTTAAACATTTATGGAGTGTTTCTATGCTTGTACAATGCATATTTTTGGCTAGAAAGCAGATTTTGAAACCAACTTTTGAGTGCTTATTGCGGCTCATCCATTAGGAATATTCACGTAGTTTATTAGACAAAATAAAATTGTCTTGGGAGCTTATTTTCGAACTTTCGACGTTTCCTCCCCGGACATTCTGTATAATGTTCGAACTATAGGGATCGATTTGGAAAGTCGGATGCTCCGATGGGTGTTTGTCCCTTTACTTCTAGCGAATATCCGGGAAACGAGACGCTAGTCACCATATCACGTGCTCCTTTCCCACCGTGTCACCACACCCAAGCATGCAACCGAGACAAGATTCAACACCCATTGATCTAGGGAAATGTTGGACAATAATGTAGAGTCTACCATTGTAACGATACAGAATATACGGGCTGGAAATAGAAAGTAGTAAATTACTATCTTAAAATAAACTTGTAAGATTTGTGACATCATGTGAGAGATTTGTATTGCAGCTGAGAATAGTGCGACATTTCAGCACTAAATGTCATGTGTGTGGGTTAATAGTAAAATAAAGATTACCTCTAAAAATATTCATTTATAGTAACTTTTTTGTGGATTAAGACATTCTCCATAAAGATATAAAATTATTTTTATTTGCTAATGAGTATGTTGCTGACTAAAGAAACGTGTTTTCTTCCTAAATATGGAAAAACATACTAGTAGAATGTAACTTCCTTAGTACCTGCCACATTAAATTACTTTTTGCGTCAAATACAAACTCTATAGATATTTTCTCTCTTTCCTTTACGTCTTTGGAGAGTACATTAATTTTCTTCGAAAATGTATTAAAAATGGCAGTGAAAGGGTTAATCTACGAGTATAAAAAATCATTACCATATTTTTGTCTGAAAGTAAACTTACTTTCAGAGAATATAGATCATATACAGGGACGACAGCTACTACTCTACAATTTACAGAAAACCACATTGATTCTGTACAATTTACAATATATTTTATGTACAAAATAAATAAGACAAATAAGTGGGAAAATAGCATAAATATCAAGGCAGCGAGAAATCAAACCCACGAAGATTGAGACTACATTCCAAACCGTCAGCAGCTGAACCAGCCACCTCTACAGTGTCGCGATCCCGAGTCCATATGAAAGGTAAAGCGCAAACTAAAAGCTGATGAGGCTTTGATCGGCAGGGCCGAGGACTGAAATTCCACTGCGATGAGAATTATGCGCCGGCTGCGGTGACGCCGGCGAGGGCGGCGGTGGCGGCGGCGGCGGCGGTGGCGCCAATCGATACTCGGCGGCCACAGGCGGCGCGGGCACTGCGATGGGGAGGGCGCGGAAATTGGCGCTGGCGCGGGCAGGGCGTGGCAAGGAGCACCTTCACTGCCGGGCACACAAGGGCTTTCGTAGATGGCTCCTCCACATCGAACTCTCACTGAATCTTCAATGTTGCCAAATATCTTATAAGTTCGTTCGGTTGCTTGGTGTTTCGAATCTTCTATAAAGGAACGTGTGGAAAGTATCTATTCAGGCCTTCGTTGCTCAGTAAGACTGGCATATGAATTATATCTCATTTCACCTATACGTCCTCTCAAAATTTTCCCAATTTTCTTCAAGTAATTACTTTAAGAAAAATTTCATTCACTAATCTGGGTATCACAGAAGTGAATTAAATCTCCTTACTAGAACGCTATTGTCCCAAATTGCTCTCATTTTTGTCCATTAATTAATTTATTTTTGAAATACATTTCATAAGGGTGAAGAAAAGTATTGTTTTCAGTCCCACAAACTCTGTGGAAATGGCATCTCCAGATGCGAATTATGTCTCATCCTTCGTCCTATCATTTCCCCCAAATTATTCCCAGTTTTTTCATCATTTTTACAGTTTCAACAATCTACAAGCTTTCATATTACGAAAATAATATTGACCACTCGGGTTTCGTGTTTTTTGATATAATCCGCCTGCATTCATACACTATCTTCAGCCCTTCTAACTAAATAAAGCACTTGCTACCTTAAATTTAGCATTAGAGACTTTACACTTTATTTCTTTTACGAATCTTACATCGTTGAAAACAAAATTTTACACGTAAATCGAAGCAGCTTCCTGAAGCGGACACATTCCAATTGAATTAAAAATTCTGACAGTACCTATCCTTTTTCTCAAAATATTCGCATGTTTCCAATTAAGTTTTCGCAGAATGGATAAAAATGACACTGAAAAAATGCATTAAAACATGCAATTTGATTTATAATTCGAAGAAGAATGAGTTGAATGACGTAAGGTATGAACAAAAATTCATGACAATTTAAAGCCAATAAATTAACCTGTGGTAGTTCAGAAACACTTTTCCATCCCCACGGGACTGTTTATATAAGGCTTCTCAACTACCTGGGAATGGCATCTGTAATCTGTTTCTTTTTTTAATTCCTAAAGATTATATTTATTAGTTATTTTAGAAATCAAATTTTTTATGCAACCTCACTCACACGATCCATCTCCTTGTGTGGAAATTATAATTAGTTTTTATTTATTATTTGTGTATATATTTATTTTTTCCTTTGGTAAAAAGTGAAACCTTCTGATACTACGACTGAGATTTTTAACCTTATATGTCGGTTGTAGATTGCAAGTTGGATGCATTTTAGATAAAGCTGACTTATTGAAAGCTCATTGTCAATCGACATATGGTTTAAGTTCTCGGTCCTGATGAAGGCCACAACCCATATTGGCCGACACGTTGCCACCATTTCAATAATTTTTTATTTTTGAAAAATATGTAAGAATTTTTACTTATTTAACTCTCATTCACGTAATAGTCTGATCAATGGGATCAAGTTTCAATGAAAAGTGAAATTTAAAAGCAGTTAAAATAACAAATCAGTTTTTACAACCTGTGTAGGGATATTTCTGCCTTCTGAAATAAATTTTTGTGATGTTCTGTATTGTCAATGTGGACACTGTGCTCTATAATAATATGCGATGCGATAAGCAAACGTGAGTTGTAACGTGTCTGTGTGCCACAGTACGGTAGCCGTTTATAGCTGCGTACAACGATCTTTTTTACTACTGATTCCCAACACTCATCACTGTCGCATAGCACGCTGTGTTTAACAGAAAGACGTGTGATCTAACTCTTTTTGCAGAGTCTAATAATTCTGTCTCGTTCAAACTAACGCACATGCTGATATTTCGCCCTTTGACGTTGACGAGACACATTGGCACGCACGTATACGTTTCCACTTCCTTTGGCGTCTTTTCACTGACTGATTTCGATGCAACTCTGGCCTTTCCGGGCACTAAAGAGAACTCTTGCTGAGCATATGCGTACGTCATCCCTCCATTTTCTTCGTCCTTTGCGTTTCTGACTCTCCACGCCTCATCTTTCTTTGTATCCCACTAACATGCTACCTTGACTCAAACAACCCATTCGAGACATTTATGTTTTGGTTCACCAAAGAAGAGACGTTTTGATTAAATACAATGAAAACAGGTATGGTTTACATCACCAAACTTTTAACCAGTTAATAGTGTGTTTTTTATTGAATAATACTTTGGCTGTTGGCGGCAGAAGAGGAACAAATTGAATATTAAATATAGAAAATGAGTAGCTCTAAAAATGCAGCTCACGCATCAAGAACAAAACTGTTTCATGTTGTTAAATAATATTCGAAAGGAGGTTATGAAGGGTCGAAGAATTGTTTTGCTAATTTGAGTTTTAGTCGGTTAAGATGAGGATTATGTTTACAAAGTTCAAAATGAAGTGTATATGGAATATTATTAATTTTGTGGCAGAATTGTGCTGCAATTTGAAGAAAAAAAGTTTTGAATTGGAAGTATACCTAAATTAGAATGAATGTGTATGTTTGAAATAAACCAAGGGGCAAATGACGTAAAAATAGATATATGAATGTGCATTGTTTGCATTCTACGTTCTCTCTTGCTTGGCAATTGTTGTTCATGACAAAAAATTGCGGAAAACGATGTGGAAATTCAATTTGCTTACCCCGTTTGTCCAGTCACGCTTTAATCATTAAGCTATCGTAACGAGATACGTAAAACATCCGTTTAGTTTGTATCACGACCTGATTTAACCAATGTGCAGCTTAATAAACTAACAACATAATTTATTTAATAATCACAACAATGCACGTGATAGACATTTACCAATTTACTTTAGAGTTGTGCTCATCCCGTGGAAGTTAAACGAATTTGGAGCAAGAAAACTCTATGTGGCCTCGACAAAAGAGCGAATGGTCAATTTTATTTGATATATTGAACCACGTTCAACATGGGTGCGCAAAGAATTTATCACTTCTGGTAAAGCGTTACAATGTTATATGCATTTTTTTGTAGTTAGAATTCATTCGGGCAAATCATCCTGAGTGTTGCATTCCTTACAAGCACCACTGAAGGTACGCGGACGGCGCAAACTCGTAGCTCAATGAGATAAAATTATTCTGTAATTCTCTGTCATCAGCCAGAACTGGATTACGGAGTAACCACGAAGAAAAAATCATTGCATAAAAGAACTTTAAATGGGAATGCATTCTGAATCGTCATACTTGTCATGAAAAAAGGAAAATAAAGTAAAATTAACAAGTAGAAATCATGAAACTTGAATTACCATCAGCAACAGGTGACAATACAACGCAAGAACATCTAGTTTAAAAAGGTTGTGTTATATCAAAATGGGAGCCATTAACATTACGGGGAAATGTATTTCAGAAGTTGAGTGTAGCTGAGTCAAGAGACGATCGCGGCAGACGCTATGGGAGCAGAGTAAACAGGCGTCATTAGGATCATTTTTATATCGAAAAAAAGATGCATATGGAAATCAATAATCGAGACGGAAGAACATTCTTTTTTTGTGAACAAAAGAGGGATATAATAGGTTTCTTGAAGCTTGAAGATGACGGGGGACGGTCACTCTTGCTCACGACACGGCAGCAAGCAGATCAAAAACGTAGCTGTGTGTGAGATTAATCTAAAATTTATTTTCACAATATTAGAGCAGGATAAGAAAGGTCGTTCAGGAAAAAGACGGAATTTGTTCATTGTGGAACAGTACGCGTATAGGCGTCCGTCTGTGACGCAAGCATATGGAGTTAAAGGGATATTGATATTAATGATGCAAAATATTTGTGTGTGTTTTAATTTCTTACTTACTTAGTTGTAGTTTTCCTTTAATATGTATTTTTAAGTTATATTGTATATTTTAATGATCTGTTTAAATATTGCCACGGAGCGAATGTTCATTAGCTGGACATAATAAATATTAAAAATAATTTAATGGACGATCAAGTTTGATATTGAACGAACGGAGTTTTATTAAGGGAAGAAAGAAATCGTAGGACAACTGAGAAGATTCTATGAGGTTCCGTCCAAGGGAAACTGAAGATGGCGCGCGAAGAATTATGTGGTGCACAGGTCTTTGTTTTTTGTTGAACTATTAGAAATGCAAAGCCCGTCAGGAATTCGAAGCATTTATAATAGCTATTGTGTTTGAAAGTTAAATGGAAAGTTGAATCATTTGTTCTTATAATAAATCAGAGTTGTTATTTTTGAGAGAAAGCTGATCATTATTTTACAATACGTGCAATCCAGAACGACGTTCTTTTAATTGAATTTTTAGATTCCTTGCCACTCCGTACGGATGAAGATTGAATAAGTGATTGCAGAACGGATAAGCAATACTTATAAATTCGAACCCGTCCGACTGAGCAAGTACGGCATAGTGAAGGCTGATAAAATTAATTTGCAGATAAGAACGAATAATCACATTCGTAATTATTTTCTGGTGACCAAGTTACCAAAAACAGATAATTAAAATATTCGTAAATAGTTACGAGTACCTATCAGATTAATTTAGTATGTTTCAAGGTGTAGCACGTCATTTAATTTCTAAATAAATGTATTTTTGTAAATTCTCTAGCACATAATGTTAATTTTTTCGCGTAAAAACCGAAGAAAGTGTTTCATAAAAATAGTTAAAACAAGAAAATTTTCGAAATCGCGTATTCGATTAATTCACATTTTTCAAACTTGACCGGATCTGCTCCGAGCCGAAATTGCGCCGAATCAGGTGTGAAACGGAGCGGCCGCGAAGGGAAGGTAAGAGGAGGGGGTGGGGGAGGGACAAGCGAGCAGAGAGGAGGATCGGGAATGGAGGGGAAGGGAGGGGAGGAGGAGAGGAGGGGAGCTAGAGGAGGGGGTGGGGAGGGACAAGCGAGCAGAGAGGAGGATGGGGAATGGAGGGGGAGGGAGGGGAGGGAGGAGAGGGAGGGGAGCTAGAGGAGGGGGTGGGGAGGGACAAGCGAGCAGAGAGGAGCGGGAGGATGGGGAATGGAGGGGGAGGGAGGGGGAAGGGAGGGGGATGGAGTGGGAGGGGAGTGGGAGGGAGTGGGATGGAGGGAGGGGGAGCAGTGGAGCGCGCGGGCGGCGCGGCCTGAGCGGTCGCCCGAGCGAAAGGGCGCGCCCGGCGAGGGCAGCGCCAGCGGCAGCGCGCGGAGGCTGACGAGGGCGGACGAGGGCGACGGCGAGAGCGTGGATGGGGGAGGGGGGAGGCGAGAAAGATCGAAAATGTCGAAGGCGATGGCCAAGGTATGGATGAAGGTGGATAAGGAGTGGTTGAGGGAGGAGGGACGGGAGGGTGGACGACTGGATATGTGAGAGAGGTGAACGAGCGGGAAGAGGTTGAGGGAGGGT
This sequence comes from Acheta domesticus, assembly GCA_031308135.1. Lineage (NCBI taxonomy): Eukaryota > Metazoa > Arthropoda > Insecta > Orthoptera > Gryllidae > Acheta > Acheta domesticus. The sequence continues at coordinate 125,517,797 of JAHLJT010003656.1, read as the reverse complement.
GGATAAAAGGGTGGATGAGAGGGAAAATGTGGAGTGGATGTGGTATTGTAGGTTTGGAGTGGATGAGGGAGGTGGACGAGAGGGTGGATGACGGTGGAATAGAACTGCAGGAGTATCATTGAATCCTGTACAGTAGAGGCGTACTCTGGATTTTTTCGGTGTGTGGGGGGGTCGGAGGGGGCTGCAGGTACATGTGTGCAGACTATATGATGTTTCTTATAAAGCATTTTTCATTCATACAGAACAAAAAAAATTGTTTGCTAACTTATAGTTAATAATTATAACATAAACATTTGATATATTGAATGTCTTTCGTTACTACAGAAAATGAACAGCAGTTGTATTGTAATATGTATCGTGGCTAATGAAGAAGGCTGAAGCCCCGTAAACCCTCTCCCCTTGGGTGCGCCCCTGCTGTACAGCAGAGGGGATAGAATCCTTGAACGATGAGGTACTTTATATGAAAGTATCAGAGAATGACAAGCATAACGTGAACTATAGAAACTAAAAGTGAGAACGTGAGAAAGAGAGTGTGAGAGAGGCAGTGAGAGAAAGAGAGTGAGAGTGAGTGAGTGCGAGAAACTGAAAGAGTGGGCGTGACAAGTGAGAGTGAGAGAAAGAGAGTGAGAGAAGCAGTGAGGAAAGAGTGAGAGTAAGAGAAAGAGTGGGAGAGAGTGAGAGAGAATGAGATAGAGAATGAGAGTGAGAGAGATTGAGAGTAAGAGAGATTGAGAGTGAGAGAGATTGAGAGTAAGAGAGAGTGAGAGTGAGAGGTATTGAGATTGAGAGAGAATGAGATTGAGAGAGAATGAGATTGAGAGAGAATGAGAGTGAGAGAGACTGAGAGTGAGAGAGAATGAGAGTGAGAGAGAAAGAGAGTGAGAGACTGAGAGTGAGAGAGACTGAGAGTGAGGGAGAATGAGTGAGAGAGAAAGAGAGTGAGAGAAAGAAAGTGAGAGAATGAGTGAGAGAGAAAGAGAGTGAGAGAAAGAAAGTGAGAGAGAGTGAGAGAAAGAGAGAGAGAGTGAGGGAAGAAGTGAAAGTGAAGACGCGAAGCTCAACGGCAACGATGACGCTCGGAAAGGCCAGGTGAGGCTGGACGCGGACTGCAGAAAGGCCGCGTGAAGGACGCAGGACGAGCCGCCACCTCTAGGGCGGAAACGGCGCGGGTGGTGGCGGGGGGCGGGGGCGGCGCGGGTCGTGGAGGCGCGAACGCGCGACGGATCAAGCCGCCTGGTTCCACACGATAAGACGCGAGGCCGCGCTCCAGCAGCCTCTTCCTCGCCCCCTGCGCTCGCCTTCCGCTTGACCGCTGCACCTGCGCGACCCGCCGCCCCCCGCCCCGCCCCCGCCACGACCCCGCCCCGCCCCGCGCGGCGGCGCCGCCTGCCAGGCTTCAGCTCAGCCGCCGCTGCTGGAAGGGCGTGTTCCACGTGACACGTCTACAGAATCCGATCGCTTCGACTACCAAGGTTTTGTAGCCTTCAAACAGAAAGCAAGCTCACTGGGTTACCCTATGGGAAATTCAATATTTTTATCATGAACATCGCAATTTGTTTTTTTTTGGTTAATCACATTAAACGGTAACTTGGATTAATGATTGTTTTTTAGGTAAACAGGATAGTATATCGTATTTCGAATATAGTACTTCGAAGACGTGTTCACAACAACTTAGTTATAAATCCCAGGTGTTAACGCAATCCCAAATCATTATACACCTTCCTACACGATACCAAGAGGATTATGTAAGAGTAAATTTACTTGTTAAAAACACTTGTTAAGAGTTAGGTTTTTCCTTAAAATATTCCTGGTAGTTGCCAAAGGAATAAACAAACGAATTATGAAAATTGAAATTAAATTATAAAATATAAAATGTGATAAAATATATGTTGATATAACTGAATAAACCCAGCACTCGTGGAAAGGTTTGGATACTTCAGAGAACCATTTAGTAATATTGAATGTAAATAATATGTAATTACATATTTTTTGTCTTTCTACTTAACGTTCTCAAAATTGTAATCTTGGTGTATCATAGCCTTCCTACCACAATATCGAATTTTTTCGTTACATGTTTTTACATATTTAGTACTACATTACATATTTTACTTATTTTGCTGTTTTCACAGTATATTTTCTTATTTTACCAATTTTCTTCAATTTAATTCCATATTTTTAATGAAAAGATTTTTTTTAAGTCAGCATTTTCTCTACATTATTTGGGGAAATTTAGGTGTTCAAAATATCATTGACACCGCGTTTTGTGATCTGTAACCTTAATTTCCGAGAAAAATTTGCGATCGCCGACGTGTATCACTTCAACAAATATGCTACAGTGTATGTTTGCTGGTCGTACACTGTACGACCAGCAGTGGTATATAATAATAAAGCGGGAAAAACTCAGAATTATTTTGAGTTAGACAACTGACTGTGAAAAATAAACAGTCATCTAAATACGCAATTTTGTACATTGATGAAATCAGTAGTAGATCTCAGACGTCATCTTCTGGTGGCACACAGCTAAACTATTGACGTTGATGCACTCTTGAATCTCTAATGTAACTCTAGGCTAAAAATGTCCAACAAAGTATTTTGTAAATATATTAAGATTTATGGTTATAAATCATTGCCTGTAGTACACCAGACCGTTAAAGGAAGCTATCACAAAACTTTCATCGGTAATTCGTTCAGTAGATTCAGAGATTATTGCATTGTAAGTCAACGGACTTCTGACTTTATATATTAATATAGATATAAATAACGTAATTATTGATGTAATTTGTATACAAACATTCGTTTGTAGCTTTTATACAGTTGACGGCAATGTGAAAACCATAACTGCCAACAATAACTCGATGAGGTGTTAAGAACTTCCTGATCGCAGCAGACGTAACAACGGTTTAAAGGCGATAACATGTCACACAAGTGTTCTCCCTGCACATATTAATTGTTATCTGTCTGGCAATAAATGTCATTGTACTGGTTTTCTTTCAATTATAAGGATTTTCATCACACGGCACCAACTGTAACAAGAGTTATTTTTTAAATAAATCTTGTATTATGAAGTAATTGATTGAAGCATAACGTTTTCTTATGTTTTGTTTGTATATCTACACACTCTAGAATTCGGGCGAGAAAAAATATTCTAAAAATAGTCATCTCTTCTTTCTTTCACTTATTTTCGAGAAGGAACCTACGGAAATCTATACTTCTCATTTCTTATTTCCACAACGTGTTAATAATTAAAACTATTATTTATTATTAGGTTTTAAGGAAATAATAGAATTCATCAGCGAAAATGCACATGATTACTCTAATAAAAAAATCCAAGAATTCTTAATGTCCCTTTTAGTTTTCCGGTAGATGTCCATTCGGGTGATAATGTTTTGCAACCATGTTTTCAAATTACATATAGTAGGTATTCATCTCACTTTTATCTAGTCATTTTATTTTATTCTAGACTATTTCAAAGAAGCGCGTGATAAACATGCATGTTACAGCGCCTATCCACTTCGTTCCGCCGCGGAGGCCAGTCACAGTTCGCCCTCATGAGCGCCGCCATCAAAGTGCGGAAGACCATAAAAAGCGCTATCTGCGAGCTTTACACCTTCCCCTGGTATCTTCCACCGTGGCGAGCTTCGATCGCCAGAGTTACGGCTCATATTTCTCCGTCGATGTGCATTTTAAGTGCTGTTTTTTTCTACCTTCGCGCCCAAGTCGTAGCACAGAATCGAGCACTCTGTCTACATTTCGGTTTCTCACGACTGCGCTCAAGTCAGCATTTTAAAGTTGATGGAGATTTCCCTCGAAGGTAGGGAAAGAAATTTGAGAATTATAGCATGAACACGAATTAAAATTGTTTTACCGGCAACAATAAATTTTGTCAAAGTCCTGTCTAATCAGATCTACAAGGAAGATACAAGGAACGCTACAAGAAAATGTTGATGAACTGCGAACGCTGATGTGTCCGGTTGTGTCTCTGGTGACAATCGTAGTAGTAAAAAATGTTGGTAATATTTTGTGTTCTGACCATGCCACGGGTGTAGCAATTAGAAACCGAAATTTTCCAGCACGACAGCCATAGTCCTAAAGTCATTCGCCTATTGAACCTGTTATCCTCTTTCCAGGCTGATATGGACCCTACTGGTTCCCTACTACTCTACTCTACAACTCTCTACACTGTCTACTATTCTCCCCACCGGCTGACGTCGACTGGTACATCAGGTGTGACCATCACGGTGCCTACCAAGTTCTCATTTTCCCGTTTCCATCACCCGAAGAAGCCCATGGATCCATATATTCTCGGACTGTTCCTTGTGGGTGGGCAAAAGGAACTCAGTTTGCTTTTCGCGGATTGAGATGTGAGGCCACACCTTGGTGGCGTCCGAAGGTTGTAATGTACGCAACCACTTGTGATGCCGACTCTAGACTGTTAAAAGAGATGGGAAATGACACCCAGTTTTGTCTCCAATACCATGCTGCTATGTCATGAGACCATGTCAGAAAGAATGAAATAAAGTTGAAAGTCTGACGCATTGTGAGTCTAAGACATGGTGGGGAATTCTCATCACCATGCTACAATTCAAGGATAAATATCCTTCTCAGGGCACGACTTGAATCCCTCACCCCTTCTGTCCCTACCCTTCTGCCATGAAATGCGTCATTTAATTGCATAATATTTACTGCGATGAGTCTGCTTGACTCGTGCATGGCGCCACCCCTCTGCTACGCCTAGTTACCCTTCTGGGCGCGGCCTGCGGATTCGACACACCCACACACGAGGTGCCTCCTGCCCCTGGACACAAAAGACCTCCTCGGCCCTCTTCGCAAGTCGCCTCTCCCCCTCCTTTAACTGTGCTGTACCTTTTATCCTCTTCGAGACCTCCAAATTTATTACCGGAACAGTCGAGTTAAGGAGATTGGCAGCACTCGCCTCGTTTAATCCCTGAGGGACATCATAAAAACATCACGAGTATTCGACACGTCGAACCTGCACAACAGCTCACGAAAAGCATGTGCGCAGAAAGGCCGACCAATTAAAAACTTCATTAAAAAGGTCAAAAAGGGTTCGGTTAGACTCGGACCAATTGGAAAGGAAAGATTCATATGAAGATCCAGAAGCCAGATGATCGGCCAATCTGCGGCAAAACTTCACACACGCGACAAGGCAGAACTTCTTGAATAGAGGGGAGAAGAGATGTGAGAGGGTAGCAGGCAGACAGGTGCCTGAAACAGAACAAACAGCAAGGAGAACTTTTCGATACTTTGATGAGAGAAGTTCGAAGTGAGCATTTTGCTTTAGATAGATCTGAGACGACTTATTCAAGAAACTGTGACGAAAACAGCATAGACGAGACTGAGTCTATTAACGGTAGAGTCACTGATGAACCGCCGCGTGTCATGGCCAGCACTTGTCGGCCTAATTGATCAGCTGGTCCATCATTCTTGTAACTGGAATTAATTCCATGTTACGGATCACTCGGACAGTCACCCAGCAATTAACCAAGGGTGTACAGTCCTGTCTAACGACTGCGTAACGCAAGGGGTGACGTGTGACGGCCCTATCTTGCGCATCGACATCGTGGTTCTGCCGAACGAGAATGGTCGTGGAGAGCTGCTGCTGCAGTCCCAGACACGCGCAACGGAAACACGAGATTCTCCTTGCCGTGTTGGAGACTTCGTCAACCGTGCTTCGTCGGGAAACCACAGCCGGAACTGACCGGTAACTGCCCGCGAGCGTGTAATCCCACAGAAGTGAGGTAAATACACCATCATTTATTTGTGAATATATCCATCGTCGCTTGATTGAATACAAATTCTGGATTGAGTAACATCAAATTGAAAAAGAGAGAAATTTTACCTGTAATAGAGACTTTTTAAGTTAATGAACGTGATTCCGTCACTTAGTCGCGTTAACATTTTTAAAAATAAACATATTTCTGTATTATTACATTAGCTAATTGACAAATGCATTCCTTCGACCCAGAACGCCCCAAACCTGTGGTTCTGAAAGCCGGAAGAAGACGCAGGTAAGATACGCCTAGGCGCCCGTTAAAAAACAACGTGTATTAAATATATGCGTTTCATTATATTTTGCCACCTAACGTGTGTTTAATTACGTTATATTAACTTCATAAAAGCAAAAAATGAATGCGATATTTACGTTTACAGTTCTGTTGATGTAGTGATCTTGAAATTAAAATGGTAGATATAGAATCGCAGCTCATATCTCCACTTCACTCTTGCCAAACCTTTGGTCCTTTCCGATGACGACGAAGGGTTGGCATTAATGAAGATAGCAGCAAACATTGGCGGGGATAGGGACCTGTGGGCGGTACGGTTCGGGGCGAAGGTTACAGTTCATTTTGAGAAGTGACGGCGGCAGCTGTGACAGCCGTGGAATTAGTCGGTAGCCGGAGGAACGGGCTAGTCGAGGTGGTGGGCGTGGAGCAGACGGTGAGGACGGCGGAGTCGGTGGGGCCAGCTGTGGATAAGATGGATAAGACCGGCTTGGATCGCCGAGGCCATCAAGGCTGAAGGTCCGTAGCCTAGGCTGAAGGGCCGTAGCCAAGGCTGAAGGACCGTAGCCAAGGCTGAAGGGCCGTAGCCAAGGCTGAATGGCCGTAGGCAAGGCTGAAGGACCGTAGCCAAGGCTGAAGGGCCGTAGCCAAGGCTGAATGGCCGTAGCCTAGGCTGAATGGCCGTAGCCAAGGCTGAATGGCCGTAGGCAAGGCTGAAGGGCCGTAGCTGCCTCGGCTCGAAGGGTCACGCGGGCATTGAATTCCTCCTCGGGCGTGGATGTTTCTGTGTATGTGTTCGTGTTGTCCATACGTGTTGCTCCTACAGTTCCCCTACAGTTGAAACAATCACAGCGGTTGCTATATGACCCAGTTGTTAAAAAACGATCTTTAAAAACATAGAAAAAAGATGGCAAGTTCCACAGTGGTGGACGAGGAGGCGGAGGGGATGGAGGAAGATATGGAGTAGGGGGAGGCAGAGACTGCAGGGGTTGTGGAATAGATGGGGTGGAGGAATTTGTGGCAGTAGAGGCAGCGGGGATGGGAATAGCGGGGGCCACGTAGGGGAGAGGGTATGCGACGGACGATACCGGTGCAGTACATAAGGAAAGGCAGAGGTGTTGGAGTGGGGGAGGTCAAGGAATGCGGAGTAGAGGCTAAGGGAGGGGCCGTAGCGATGAAAGCTGTGGAGTATTAAAGGAGAAGTGTCAGTAAGACTGGTCGAGGCAATGAGCGCGTTATTCACAATGGCACCGGTTATGCAAAAAAAGTGAACAACCGACTGAGTTTGGTATTACAAGCATTGCTGCTGTCTCTGCAGGGAATCTGACTGTAGTCGTTGAGTCCCGTCGGATTTTCAACACGAGTTACGTATAGTTAGATATAATCCAGCTGCTGTCTGGAAGAGAATTCTGGTGGTCGGCTTTTCCGATCGGAAGGTGTCCGTGGTTTCTACGATGAACTTCAGGTGAACGGCAGAGCAGTGCCGTAGCGAACGAGCCACTGGCCGTGTCTTCCTCGTTCTTGGACTCTCTTCTCCACTCACACGTACCATACACCTCGGGAGCTTGCAGCCTGTCCCGACGGAGACCGTGGCCTGCGGGGGAAGATTCCTGGAGGGGGAATTTCCCCACAAGCCATTGTGTAATGTGGTGCCGGAGGTGGTTGGTGTGGTAAGTTGGTGGCGGTGGATGAGTTGGCGCCGGTTGGTGTTGTAAGGTGGTGCCGGAGGTGGTTGGTGCGGTAAGTTGGTGGCGGTGGATGAGTTGGCGCCGGTTGGTGTTGTAAGGTGGTGCCGGAGGTGGTTGGTGTGGTAAGTTGGTGGCGGTGGATGAGTTGGCGCCGATTGGTGTTGTAAGGTGGTGCCGGAGGTGGTTGGTGCGGTAAGTTGGTGGCGGTGGATGAGTTGGCGCCGGTTGGTGTTGTAAGGTGGTGTCGGAGGTGGTTGGTGCGGTACGTTGGTGGAGGTGGATGAGTTGGCGCCGGTTGGTGTTGTAAGGTGGTGCCGGAGGTGGTTGGTGCGGTAAGTTGGTGGCGGTGGATGGGTTGGCGCCGGTTGGTGTTGTAAGGTGGTGCCGGAGGTGGTTGGTGCGGTAAGTTGGTGGCGGTGGATAAGTTGGTGCCCGTTGGTGTGGTAAGTTGGTGCCGGCAGCGCGGGCGGATCATCGCCCCTTCCAGGCACAACAAACAACATTCAATACACTAACGTTGACGTGCCCGGAAGCATCAACCTACCCATCTATCCAAGAGGGGAGGTAGCGGCGGTGGGTGGGCTAGCGCAGACGACGGGGGTGTGGGAGGCGGTGGCAGAGGGACACGGGGACGATGAGAGATACCGACGATTGGTACGAAGCTGATAGAATCGGTGATGGCAGTGGTGTGGTGGTGGTGGCGGGGATGGCAGTGGTTTGAGGGGAGGCAGGGGTGGTAGTGGCATGGATGATCTGACGGGATGGCAGAGTAGCGACTGTAGTGGTGGTGGTGAAGATGGAAGGAAGGACGGCAGGGGTGGAGGTGGAGGCAGGGATGGTAGTGGTGGGGGCGGCGGAGGCGGGGACGGCGGGGGGTGGCTGTGGAGTGGCAGGTGGCGGCTGAGGTTTGCGGCGGGCGGCGACCCGGGTGGCCCGCACGCATTATTCAGAGGGCGTGACGCGCTTAGCATAACCGCGGCGCGACGCCTCTTGCAGCGCCCACAGCCCGAAAAGCCCCAACCCAAAGCCCGCCCCCCGCTCCCCGCCCCTCTCCCCGCGCCCCGCGCCCAGCTGCTCGCCTGCGAAGCAGCATTCCGCTGGACCCTTCAAATTGGATGCTCTTCTTTCGCTCACAAGCCTTTGCTACTGTCTTGGCCATTTTGCAGAAGAGGAGGTTATGTATATTGGCGTGAATTAGTTATATTACAAGAATTCTTTTTTTCTGTTTTTTGGTACAGTTATTAACTACCTAGTTTTTTAATAGACAGGAGGCGTTTGGTCATGCGCTGGAAGTAAAATGATTGCCAAGACTTCACTTAGGAGAGGTTTGGTCATGAGCTGTAAGTAAAATGATTGCCAGACCCCACCGTAACTTATATTTGAAGGGAAGGGGAAAACCATGAGTTCCTTTTTGTCTTGCAAATGAAGAAATTTCATTTAAAATTTTACCAAACTGAAAAAAAAAACCTTTATGATATTTACTATTGTATTTATATGATGTAATTTTGAAATATGTTTATTTCAAAATGTTGCGTTTGCTTTACTGTCGGGTATTGAAAGTGATCCTGAAATTACTATTTTAATAGAATGTGAAAGACATTGTGCATTCATTATTTCTCTAGACGGCATGCTTACCTCAAATACTATTGATGTAGCTTCGTATTTTTATTTTCTAATAATGGTATACATTACATATTTTCAATATTTAGTTAAGTATCTCTTTCTTCTTAAGTAGAAATGCTGAGGAAATCAGGAAACAAAATTTCGACCTCATTGACAAAATTATATTGTGGGAAAACAATAATAAAGGAAAAGTTCCCTTTGTACATCACATCGAAAAACAGGCCAAATGTTAATGTTTTTTTACTCCTTGTTCAATACAACTTAGACATCTTGTCTTTCTTCATTTCAACATAATAAAACGAACTTTCTTTGCATTCCCCACGTCAATTTAGCAGCCGTATTGTTAAATACCTCGCCACTCCCCGGGATGTGATGGGAAAACGTGACTAAATGGATGGAGTATTTAATTTCGCCACCGATGTGTTAATGTCCGAATTTCTAATTCGGAGAATTGTGCTCGGCAAATCCCAAGTAATCCGATCACAATACAGTCATCCTGCGTCGCAGGTGATTGTGTGTGTGTGTGTGTGTGAGCGTGCGCAACACCGAGAATTCATCCCTCCCTTTCATTTTTTTCGGATGCCCGGCGTCGTTTTAACTCAATGAACTTCCATCATTGTAGCTCAATTGAAAAGTGTTAATAAATTGGATGTGCGCCGGTTTTGTGTGGTCGGGCTCGCGCGTACTCATACACGAGCTCCTGAAAAACTCATACACGCGCCGCCGCGTTGAAAAACGCAGCCATGTTGTGAGGGCTGCGTGGGAGGGTTTAGCGCCAGAACAAGCTCCTTGTTGGACGCAATGGCGTCCAACAAGCGTTCCCGCGTCGACGGAGCGCTAAGGGTGAAAAGGGATGATGAAGGGAAGGCATGATTGAGTATTTCTGGAATCTGGAAATATTAAGGTAGCTGTGTACCTCAAAATGATGAAAATCGTGAAATTTTATGTATTTCCAATTATTATTGGGTAGTATGTACATCAATTGTGCAATTATTGCTGGGTAGATCTACTTGGCGCGACAGCACGTTAAGGGCCAGGGCCTACCAGCAGCCACTCGGACTCGAGACCTAAGGGTCAAGGGGGAAGTGTGCACATAGACGTCCCTACGCCGTATTCTGATCTTCTCAAACTAAAAGTGAGTTACCTCATCTTCATAGAGCGACATGTACTAAGACATTGCAAGGAAAAAAAAGCACTATAATCTTGCCCGACAGGGAACTGAACCCGGGGTTGCGTCATGGAAATCGAGCATGCTGATCAATGAGCTATCCGCGAGGGCTCTGGGACAAAAGCTCTGCATTAGTCTCTCTTTAATGCTTCAATTAAATGCTTCAAACCGTTTCCTTCTATATTTCTTAGTTTTTGAGCAAACACGTTTTTCGATGCGAATGTCAACTGACATGCCCTTAGTGAGTGAACGTTAGATGCATTTTCCCCAATTGGGAATTTTCAGCACATTCATGTCTGTCAAACATCATAAATCATAAACTATCAAAGATTATAATATAATTCTTTTTGCAGCACGTAACTTGTGATTCGCCGTAGTGAATAAACTAGAATAGTTAAAGTGTCACTAAAAGTTTTAATTATATGAAATGAAATATCCAGAATTTTATGAATTTTTTTCTCAAATAATCAAATCCTGACTCTTTAGTTTTCACTGCACTTTTACCATTCTGGATCATTCACTAAGATATAAAAAATTTGATTAATTAAAAAATCAAAATATATCATTTTGTTGTAAACCGGCATTTTGACAAAATATTTGTAAACAAGAAAACCAAAAAAAATTGATCTCTAAAAGCGTAAAGAAATAAAATTTACAAGGGAAAGCAAAATAGACACAAAGTTATTAATTTTTATTTTTCAGGTAGACAGAAGCTACAATTACTTTGGCCATTAGTCCTGTTAGTGTAGTACAAGTCAAACTCTTCAGAGAGAGTAGTGTTCCCATCTTCCTTATAATCCAAAAAATCATTCGTACGCCTACCTCCGTTGGGAAAGCAAAGCTGGCTGTCACGTGTAGTAGATTTACTGCATGTAAAATATCATCTAGCCTAAAAGAAGCCTCTGAGCTTTTTTCTAGGGATTTTCTCGGGAGTCGAAATAGGAGATTTAAATTTTCAAATCGCCTGTTTCGACGCCCGAGAAAATACCCTCTTTCTCCGCTAGATGGTAAAGGAACGTAGCGAAGTTTGCGTGGGCAGACGGAAGAGTGGGCCTGATGACGCGAGTCTCGACACGTGAAATAAGGCATTAACTCAACTAAACTAATTAACTGTAGGTTAGTACCAGAACTCATGTTTTGGGTCAGACTCACGTAACTACACAAAGTATTTAATAAAACACAGTCAAATAAAGCACATTTTCCGTCCCCTTGAAGATACATAATTTTGTAGGTACGACAAGTCTTGACTTCTAAATTAATATACTTAGTGATACGTTTGTTTCCTCCTACGATGCAAGGAGTTCTGATTCTGGTCTGGTCGTAAATAAAAAATTGAAAAAACTATAGTTACATCAGTCCGACCTTAAGTTAGCGAATTGTCCCGGCTCTAATTTGAACTAATAAGTTGGGGGTATGCGTTACATTGCATTGAGACCTCAACATTTTCTGCTAGTGAAAACCTTTCTCAAAGCTACTGACATCCAGGGACCGAAAAGGTATTGAATACCGGTAAAAATACCGGTAAAACACCGGTATTTTTTCATACCGGTATAAAATACCTTTATTCTTTTATACCGGTAAAATACCTTTATAGGACGTCCATAAAGGTTATACCGGTATTATACCGGTATTTTCAATGGAAATACTGCCGCGTGCCCCACACACGCGCCACTAATACGCGCGCGCGCCACAAACGCGTGCGCCAAACACGCGCCCCAAATACATACGCGCGCCAAACACGCGCGCGCCAAACACACGCGCGCGCCCACACACGCGCACGCCCACGAACGCGCGCGCCGAACAAACGCGCGCGCCTAACACACGCTTGCACCAATCACACGCGCGCTACACACTCATGCGCTATAGACTCACGCTCTATACACTCTCGTGCTATATACACACGCTCTTTCTTTCTCTTTCTTTCGTTCTCTTTCTCTTTCTTTCTCTCTTTCTCTCTCTCTCTCACTCTCACACTCTCTCACAGTACACATTCGGCAAAGCGTTTGTTGGGGCCTACGGTCAAACATCCTTCTATCATATTTCAATTCTACTCACTGCGAAAAGAAATTAATAGCCTGGAGTATATAGGTCGAGTGCGTTATCCTCTGCCGAACCGGAGACGCCCATGGGTCGAAACGATGACCTCCGGAAACTGCCTACGCAACGGCGCAGCTCTTTCGAAGGGAAACTGATTCCGAGAATCGGAATGCGCCAAGGAACGTTGCATGAAGTCTTATCAACCGATGTCAGATTTCTATCGCCTTCGTTCTTTCACAACAGATGTCGAAGGTAGGCAGAGTCCGCAGGCCCGACCACGCGCGCTCCCCAAACACGCGTTCGCTCGCCAAACGCGCGTTCGCTCGCCAAACGCGCGTTCGCTCGCCAAACGCGCGTTCGCTGGCCAAACGCGCGTTCGCTCGCCAAACGTGCGTTCGCTGGCCAAACGCGCGTTTGCGTCACCACACGCGCGTTCGCTCCCCCAAACACGCCTTCGCGTGCCCAGACTATTATAATAATTCTTTCTCAACCAACAACAGAACTCGACCTAGGTTGAATGTCTGGTGACGAAAATACGCCAACGTTGAGACTCGAACCCTAGGACCCCCGATCAGAAACTCTGCGGAGTCCATAATTGTTCCTCTGAGCCATCTCAGCGTAAAAATCAGAATGTTTCCCCTCCGAAACCTGTATGATTATACTGTAATACCGGTATTTTCTCATGAAAATACCGGTATTTTCATAAGAAAATAAAAATAAGATAATAAAAAATACCGGTATTTTTTAAGGTATTTTGAATAAAGGTATAATAGAGGTAAAGGTATTTCTATACCGGTATAAATACCTTTACCGCTATTATTTCGGTATTCACTCCCTGCTGACATCAACGGTATTGGTATTAATCACTTCAGTAGAATCTGTAAGGCTCAAATAAATTCAAGCAACTTCAGATAAATTCTGGGGTGATAGCAGATATCTTGTGGTAATCCATAATGGGAGATAAGGAATAATAATCAACAACAACAACAACGTGTTGTTGTATATGATTACCCCTTATCTCCTATCAACTTTAGTCAGTTTAGTTTTAGTATATATTAATATAATTAAATGAAAGTAAAATCTCTGATCTTCAAAATGGTGAGATAAAATTGGCCCTTACCGGAATACAATAAGATTAAATTAGTACAGGCTCTTATGGAAACACTTTCGCCGGCATAGCTTTTTTAAGTTATTTAAGAAGCTATATACTCAAAGTATTTTTTTCTTTTATTCAATAAGTAGTACTTTTTAGGAATCAGATGATCTTAAATGTAACATACTTCATTGAGCATTCTGAGGAGTAATTGATAAAAAACTGCTACGAAATTCACCGCAGCAAGAAGTACTGGGTCTCGGCCAAGAAGTTCTGTTGTACAAATCATGCTATTGTCAGCCCTGTTTCTCTTGGGTTACGACCGAAATCCGTCCTAACTAAACATTTTGTACCACACACAACCACAACTATTTGACGATAATTCACTTTCAATGTAATCAATTAACTAATATTGTGTTTCTAGAACAACCATTCAATATTTCTCTTTTACCTATTTACAGATAATTATTTAAATACTCATTTCACGTTTAGAAGCAGATATTGTTAATCTACAGACATAATAAATTTTTGACTAACAATTGCCAGGAATTTACCGACTGCGACAGTCATGTAAAATAATTTTACGTGACTGTTGCAATGCATTGCAAAGGATCATTCTGGTGAAATTTGCATTCAGCGACAATGTTAATTTCTGTGTTTGTAAATTCCTTTGCCCTTCTTTAAATGCTGGTACGCGCTAAAACCCAAATATCCCTTCCGCTTTGCCTCCACGTCACTCATAAATCATCATAGAAATAAATATTTGCTACCGATAGAGGACCGTTCATCCCCCGGAGAGCGAGAGAGAAGGGCTGAGCTGGCATTAGCTCGTTTGGTGTTCACAGAATGCTACACAAGAGTTCAAGTAATATTGGACAAAATGTAATTTGCCCAGATGTGCTTACATATACGCTAGTGGAGACATTTCGTAATTGCAGTTTGTTTCATCTTTGTAAATTTGAACAGAATATCTGGCAACGAAGTTAAAACATGAACCATCAGTTAAACCTTTTGAAGTACTTCGCTTAAATGATGCAATATTCTATATTAAAACTTAAATTGTTGTATTAACCCTTAGATGCACCACCATTTAATTTTACGAGAATGCATCTCATGGGTCTCTTAGGCCAGGCAATACAACCTACGAAATTTCGTAAAGAAAATAAGATAATTTTTATAATATCTTGATGTTCTGAGAAATGGAAATTTTTCTATTTATGCATTTCTGTAGAAACATACACAATGTATTTGAGGCAGTTAGAACCAAAGGGGTTTAAGTGACGAAATTGAGAAATATAAGGTATCTCACTCACTTTGAAGCACGAAGTGAATTGTGTTTGGAGGCAAAGGCATGCAAGAGCATTCACTGATTTGGGCTGCGTTCCATTTTTGAAAACTACTTAACAAAACTACTTAGCAAAGGGATACAAGTGCAGTTGCACCTATTTGGTACGAAGGAGCTTCACACTTTACGTGATGTGTCTTTAGCTATATTACTTAAAGTTGTATGTTTGTACATTTACAATGGAAGTTAATGATGTGTTTGACAAAAAGGAAAATAGTGAACATACAGGAAGCTGGAGTACTGATGCAGAATGTAATATTACTTCATTTTGTAACCGAAAGAATCTGATTCTGAATGTAACCTTTCTCTTTTCCGGTCATGTATTATATGATTGTTCATGTTATTAAATGGTAAATGAGAAATTAATAGTGTTTTATTTTACATGTAGATTCAGCAGATGGCACTGATAAGGACAGGGATTTTCATGCAAACGTATCAACATCAGAGAAATTTGAAGAAAGAGGGAAAAGAACTAGAAAACAGGTCAGACAAGACTTGCTATAGAAGAAAAAGAGGGCTGAGAAACAGAGATACAGGAAAAGCGTATGTAGTACAGAATGGTGTTAAGAAAAAAGCGAAGTGCATTCAGCCCTGCGTGCATATTTGTAGATATGATTTCAAAACTATTTCAGAAGAAGAGCCTACAGAAATATTTGAAGACTTTTGAAACTTAGGATCCTGGAATCTCCAGACATCGTTTCTAAGTGCATGTATGGATATGTGTCAGCCTAAACGATTGTCGATACTATGCACAAGTAAGTGTTGTTCTCAAGCTGAAAAGTACAAGAGTATACAAATTGTTTTTTTTTTCTGGAAACATTAGACATCAGTCAAAAGAGATATGATAAGGTATTGAAGAATAGACATTCTACATGTGTTCTTCCAGCAGATTGGCGAGGAAGGCACACACCTGTTAATAAGATTTCTGGCAATGACATTTCAATATGTGAAGTAACACATTAGATCGTTCCCCAGGTACACGAGTTACTATTCTAGACATAGAAATCCCCAAAAACAGTCCCTCTCTGAAAACCTCAAAATGCGAAAGACGTATGAACTCTATGTAAAATTTTGCAAGGAAATCTTCATACAAACCCCTGTTAAAGGAAGTTTTTATAGACATATATTTAACACACATTTCAATTTGAAGTTAAAGCTTCCTCATAGTGACACATGTACTACTTGTGATGCCCTAGAAATTAAAATTATGAATAGTGACGACTTGCAAGAGATAGAAAGAAGTGAAATAAATACGAAATATCATTTGCGACAGGCAGAGAAAGCCAGAACAGCGTAAAGTAATGCTAAACAACTGGCAAAAGAGAACACTACAGTTAAAGCTATATGTTTTGATTTGCAAAAAACATTGCCTACACCTATGTTAACAAGTAGTGAAGTCTATTACCATCGACAGTTATGGACGTACAATTTCGTCCCTCATGACCTTGCTAACGACAGTGCTACAATGTATAGGTGGCATGAAGGAGAGGCCTCAAGAGGATCTCAAGAAATTAGGTCTTGTGTAGTTATGTATGTACAGCCACTTCCTGCTTCTACTAATCATCCAGTCGCTTTTAGTGATAATGCTGCAGGACAAAATATAAAAATGTCTGTTCTGGATGTACTTATTACAAAATATATCCCTACAAACTGTGGATCACAAGTTCCTGGTTTCTGGGCATATCTGTATGGAATGTGATCAAGACTTCGGCCAAATTGAAAAGGCTGAGAAATATCAGCACTATGTGTTTTTACCAGATGACTGGGTTAAGGTTGTGACAAGTTCTAGCCGAAAGTTTATTGCCAAACCTATGTCAACAGATTATTTTGTATCAATAGAATCTATGAATGATCTTGTCAAAGATAACGTTCCAGGGATGCGCCATATTCAATGGTTTCATCTAGAAAAGGGTCATCAATACACACTGTTTTACAAGAATACTCTAAACGAAGACATACAGTTTGAATCAGTCGACCTCAGGAAAACCAAGAAAGGACGACCACGTTCATCCATACAGTTACAGTCACTGTATGAATCATCGCTTGCAATAACAACTGCAAAATATAAGATTCTACAACAGTTGCTTCAGTTTATACCTCCTGTCCACCATCAGTTTTACAGGGATCTAAAACACACTATCAAGAAACAAAGTGCTTGAAGATTCCATGAAGAGTCCAGTACAAACTCTTAGAAAGGCACTCCTCAGTCTGGCTCTAGACATCGTCGAGTAAGCATCGTATCGCTCCGCTTATCGCTGTGCTTCGGTGCTCCACTCAACTAGTGTTTAGTTGCGCGTTCAAACGGGTGCCGCTACCAGCGGCCCCCTATTATTTCTAACAGTGTTGTTTATTGAGTATCAATATTGTTTATTGTGCACAACGAAATATTTTTTTCTGCTAAGTGAAAGTTAAGTGGTGCAGCGAAAGCTGTATGTTCGCATCAAATCCCCCCGGTTTTGGGGGTCAACTGGTGTCAGCAGCACAAGTTCTCAATGGTGACACGCCAGATCAGTTCGCAGCAATGAATGGAGGTGTCCTCCCATTCCCAATTCAGATGGCAGACATTCAACCCCAGGGGCAATTTAACACATCTCAACCGCCCGCCCAGCAGCTGGATGGAGAAACAGACAGAACATTGACCAACTTTCAGTCAGTAAGCACTAGCGATGCTGATGTTAACAGGTATGGAGTTGCCCCGCAACATTCAGTTTCTCAACAGTTTACTAGTGATTGTAATGAACAAAATAAAGGTCTAAAACGTTTGCATGTAGATCTCCCAGAGGAAAACTGTGGTTCTAAAAGATTATTGTACAATGTGCCAACTCAGAATAGGTACGATGGTTTAGAAAATATGAGCGAAGAAAATTCACAAAACGAAAGGGAAGGAAGTGACGAAACATTCATTAAAATACCACCTTTTTACGTTCATAAAGTTATCAACTATACCTTATTTATCAGTGAACTGGAATCTATTGCCAAAGACACGTTTTCAACTAAATTAGAAAAAGATACTGTAAAAATTCTATTTAGCTCAATAGAGGACTATCGAGAATACCGGAAATTTTGTGAAAAACAGAAAATTGAACACCACACATACAGGGACCCTACTCAAAAATGTTTTTCAGTTGTTATAAAAGATCTTCCAATTACCTATTCAGAATCGGAAATATTTAACGAACTTTCGAAAAACTTTCAAGTTCTAAAAGTTGTTCGGCTGTTCGGAAGAGAACGTAAACCGTTAACCACCGTTGCTGTAGATTTAACTGATAATGAAAATAACAAAGCAATTTTAAGACTTACAAAATTTATATATAACATTATTAAAGTGCAAATTCGCAACAAGCCTAAAGCCCCAATCATGTGCAAAAATTGTCAGACTTTCGGCCATTCACAGGCAAATTGCGGAAGGCGACCTAGATGTGTGAGATGTTCAGACAATCATCATTACTCTCAATGTGATAAACCTAAATATAATAATGTACCGAAATGTGTAAACTGCAGTGAGGCGCACACGGCTAATTACAAAGGCTGCAAAGCTTATAAAGAAGCAGTTAAAAAATATAACTGGAATCGGGCTAATCTTAAATTTTCAAATCACCAAAATAGGCAGCACATAAATCACCTTCCGAATCAGAACGCTCAACCTTATCACTATGTCTCTCAAGAGTTTCCTCCTCTGCAGTCAAACCCAACGCCCTTGCATTCTTTCGCTTATCGCGCTAGTCAACCGCCTAGGCAAGATAACAGGAACCCGCCGCCAGTTCTCCAAAATATGAATGTAATAAACGAAAACCTAATTCAAACAATTATAAACAATATTCTTTCTGCAATCATACCTCAGTTACATCAAATGGTTGAAAGACTTATTTCCATGCATATTAATGGCACAAAATAAAATAGAAAATTTTAAACTTCTCAACTGGAATGCCAATGGCGTAAAGCGCCAGGAGAACGAATTAAGATACTTTCTAAAAGTCCATGACATAGATGTAGCGTGTATTTCAGAAACACATTTAAAGCAGGGAGAAAGATTTTCGATCCCCAACTATTTAACCTACCGCAGTGATAGAATCTCGCTAATAGCATCAGGTGGGGTAGCAATTCTCATCAACAGGAAAATTAAACATACGCTGATACAATCCCCGTCCTCAAACGAAATAGAATCAATTATCATCAAGATCGAATTGGTATCTTCTAACATAACTGTAATTGCAGCGTATAAACCTCCAAACAAAAAGTTTCCGTCGAGTTTCATGAAAGCAGTATTTGATGGTAGATCGCAAATATTACTAGCTGGAGATCTAAACTGTAAAAACCAAATTTGGAACTGTAATACTACTTCATATAATAGCAAACTCCTTCAGAAATTTGCACTGCAAAGAAATCTTAATATATTAGCTCCTTCAGAGCCAACATACTACCCCTATAATCCAAATGTTGTTCCTGACATTCTAGATATAGTGATTACACAAAATCTAAATCTACCAATTTACCAAAATGTGAAACCAGAATTAGATTCGGACCACAACCCAGTAATAATTTCATTCAAAGCTGAACCTCAACCATATCAAAACGAAAAAATAATTGATGGAAAAGTAGATTGGGGCATGTATAGACACTTTCTAACTAATGAATGTCAGTATCCGAAAAATCTTAAAACATCATCAGAAATAGACAATTGTATTAGCTCCCTCGAAAACGTAATTAAAAATGCTATTAAAAGATCTTCTATTAAAATCAGAAATTTCACAAAAAATTATACTCCTCTTCCAAAACCACTACTAAATTTAATCAAAGAAAACATAACCTTCGCAGAATGTGGCAATATTCCCGTAACAAATTTTGAAACAAAAATTAAATAGTATCTCTGTAAAAATTAAACAAGAGCTTCATAAAGTTAGATGTACACATTTTCAAAACTATTTAGCCAGCATCCCTCCAAACTCTAGGGCAATGTGGAATACAGTTAAAATGATAACAAAGGAAAAATCTTTTATCCCCCAGTTATCAACTAACGCAGGACTAGCAACGACGGATTTCGAAAAAGCAGAAACTCTAGCGGAAAATTTTGAAAAAATATTTGTAACCAACCCTGTAACTGACATTGATTTCCAACGAGAGGTGGAAGAAAACTTATCAGCCCCGCGATATTCCGTTCCGACAAAAACTAAATTTATAGCCCCGTCAGAGACGCAGCAAATCATAAAGACATTAAACCGAGAAAATCAGCAGGTCATGACTTAATCAATAATAAAATGATGAAAGAATTACCTCGCAATGCGGTTGCAGCATTAACAGCACTCTTCAATGCATGTTTAAGATTAGGATATTATCCAAAGACTTGGAAAACAGCTATTATAACTCCAATACGTAAGCCGAACAAAAATCCACAAGATCCGTGTAGCTATAGACCAATAAGCTTGTTACCGACCTTTGCCAAAATATTCGAGAAACTTATAAAATCTCGTCTATTCAAATTTTTCACCGAAACCAAGGCCTTACCCAATACGCAATTCGGATTTCGTCCAAACCATTCCACAAGCCATCAGTTGTTAAGAGTAACAGAATACATCGCGGAAGGATTTCACAACCGCATGTACACAGCTGCAATTTTTCTCGACATTGCACATGCCTTTGATAAAGTATGGCATCTGGGACTACTTTACAAACTACAAACATTGGGAACTCCAGATTATCTCCAAAATATCATTAAAAGTTTCTTAGCAGAGAGAAATTTCAAAGTTAATATTAACAATAATAAATCAAGAGCACACATCATTAAAGCCGGCGTGCCTCAAGGCTCTCCACTATCTCCCTTATTGTTTAATGTATACATTGCAGACTACCCAGAAATGACCTACTCAGAAATAGCACTTTACGCGGATGACACAGTATTATTTAATGCAAATTCTGATATTACCAACGCTTGCAAAGATCTCCAGTCGGATTTAAACGAATTTGTCAAATGAACAATGAAATGGAGAATTGCCATAAATCCTACCAAATCACAGCCTAAAATATTCACATTAAGAAAACTTAACCAACCACGACAAATTAAAATTAATAATACTGTAATTCCATGGTTGCGTAATGAAACACCTGTTAAGTATCTAGGTGTATTACTAGATCAAAAATTAACATGGAAAAACCACATTCAAGAGATCTCAAACAAAACATATGCAAAAATTAACAAACTTTATCCCGTAATAAATAACAAGTCTTCATTTAGTCTGGAATGCGCATTATCCGTATTTAAAAGTGTAATACGTCCTTCATTAACTTATGCCTGTCAAATTTGGAACAATATAGCAAACACGCATCTAAAGAAACTTCAAATTATCCAAAACAAGTACTTACGAAAAGCCGTACAAGCCCCATGGTTTATTCCAAATAAGCAAATACACAGAGAGCTAAATATTCCTCCTATCAATGAGTACATTCAACAGGTGAGCAACAGATTTTTTACCCTTCTTCCGTCTTGTACAAGTGCACAAATATTTAATCTAGGCAAAAATGCTTCTATTCCAAACCGCATTATCTCCCGATACCCCAAAGATTCTCTTAAACCACCGTAAATTAGAATGAATCCTCCCCCTTAACCACCCCTGCTGCCAAAACGTTAAACAACTTAAGATGTTAACTTAAAAGCTAATAAAGCGTAAAACAATTTCATCTGGATTACTGCTCTGCAGACTTTGTTTTTCGAGGTAGCCGTGTGGCCTTCCTCAAATACTGTTAGCCAAAGGGCCAAAAATTATGTTGTATTATAAGATTGTACATTAAAACCCCTGAAAGGCATATTATGCCGAACAGGAAGAAAATAAATTTAAAAAAAAAAAAAAAAAAAAGAAAGGCACTACATGGGAGTCAGAACGAATTACCACTTGTGAAATTATTATTATTATTAATATTATTATTATTATCATTACTTTATTATCTCGTATCTTTACGGTGACTACATAAATTGTACAGATTGACATAATCACAATACAACTTATGGTTATAATTTTGAATCTAATTATTCACGTTGATTTCCTACAAATTTTCTGACGATTCTGGCCGTTGAGATGATAGTAACCTTCTGCATAAGCTTCCATAGGTTTTGAGGAAGATCTAATTCCTTGAGACTTTGATGCATGGTCTTCGGGATGGCTCCAGTACTTGATACTATAATTGGAATGATTCTCACTTTGCAAACATTCCATTGTTGGATGATAGATTCTGAGAGATCCACATACTTAGTCTTCTTTTCTGTGTATTTCAACTGAAGATTGGATGTGTTTGGAATTGAGACATCGATAATGTCGACTTGCCTGCTTTCTTTATTGAACAGAACAATGTCAGGTCGATTGCAGACGACAGTTCTGTCTGTGAGAATCGTTCTGTCCCAGTACAGTCCATAAGATTGATTTTCCAACACATTCACCGGGTTATACACATAGTGCAGAACTCGTGCTTCGGATGATAATTGGTACTTCTGGGCCAATTCTTGGTGGATTACTTTTGCTATTGCATCATGCCTGTTCCTGTATTCTGATCCAGCTATATGTGTGTATTATTATTATTATTATTATTATTATTATTATTATTATTATTATTTCATTATTATTATTTTTCCATTACATCACGACTAAAGATGTTATGAGTCGGCTGAATATAAAATCTACTCCAGGTTGCAACCAGCTACCTAAGGAGCAGATCCGGTGACTATCAGTGCCTCTACAATACTTTACGCAAAATGTGGGCTGTTCCAAATAAAGCAATTTCTTGCACTTCCCAGTCTTTTGAATTACCAGAGAGTTTAGACAAGTTCTTACTCAAATTTTGCGGAACAAATCCCAGAGCTCCGATAACTATCGGGACGACCTGTGCTTTTACGCTCCACATTCGGCTAATCTCGATTTCCAAACTCTTGTATTTAAGATGTTTCCGTGCCTCCTTGGTAACGACGTTTTGATCGCAAGGTACAGAAACATTGATAAGTAAACACGATTTTTTCCGCGAAACCCCGAATAACTATATCCGGTTTGCTTGCCGCTATCGTGCGATCAGTTTGAATTTGTTGGTCGTACAATATCGTACACAATCCAACAGACGTCACCGGTTTTGGTGAGTGTTTGTACCACTTGGGGCATGTGTTTGGAACTTTGAGGGCGGTACAGATCTGCCAGTGGAGGTAGCTACACACCGTGTCATGTCTTTTGCTAGGATTGGACAAGCTGAGACAATATGATCAATGGTTTCTACTAGCTCCTGGCAAACGCGGCATTTTTCATCTTGGGAAATTTTGAGAACCGCTTTATCATAATGTCGTGTCCTCAAGGCCTGATCTTGAGCAGCTATTACAAGTGCTTCCGATTCTGGCTTCATTCTTCCCCTTTTAAGCCATATAAATGATTGATCTTTATTGATCTGCACCTTGTCCATTCTTTATAGGTATTGTCCGTGGAGTAGTTTGTCTCTCCACGATTTCTTTCACATTTTTTGTGTCTCACACTTCATGTTTAGCAGCATTAGAAGTTCAGTGTCTGTGTTATTCGACGTGTCTTGCATAGTCTTGTTCGCAATGCTTCTTGCTACACTAACAATGCCTCTGTTTCCCATTCTTCGGTCAGATTTCATGACCTGCCTCATTAAAGGGTCATCTTGATGGCTGACTACATACTTCCCCAACCCGACTATTGCGTTGTGCCAGGTGTTAGCACATTGTGGTCGGTGCGGACAAGTTCCTGTGACTTCCGCCCACCTGGGCACTCTTTGTGGTACTCCCGCCAATATTATGGGAGTTCCATGCTGCATCAGTGTGTTATGAGAGCGCCAACTCCAAAGTTCGCGCGTCCCACTTAAAAAAAATTAATTAATTAAGACATTAATATAATCATTGTTCCCCCGCGCCTCTACGCATGGGGCGCTTTCTTCTGCCGCGCGGCTTCAGCATCGCCGCCGCCATCCATAACGTCACGTCGACATCACCACCGTCACCGCCGCCGCCGCCGCCACCACTACCACCGCCGCCGTCGCCGCCCGTATCTCCCCCCGCCTCCGTCCACCCTCCTCCGGCTGGCCGGCTAACCGCCCTCTGCGATCCGCCCGGTGTCACACTCGGGTCGGTGTCAGAGCTGGGTGGTTGGCGGGAGAGAGTCCTGGTGGAGTTATGCCACGACGGAACGGGGAGTGCGGTGGACGTGGGCGTGAAGCATTCCCGTTGGCGAAAGGCATTTTTTCCTATCTGCATTGAGACCCTCTACTAGACAGCTGTGTAAATAGGAGGAGCTGTGGTACTATGAGAGTAGTCTGGTTTGAAAAATCTAGGCATGTGTGCCTCGTAACTTTCAATACATTCTGCAATGTTTACATTAATTTAATTTTTCTTTCTGTATTAGTCAGGTAGCATCGCTCAATCAGTGTGTACCTTTCATTTTGTTTTCATAGCATTGCAAGAGTTTTGTGAAATTGTTAAAGATTTTTTTGTATTCTTTGACACCAGGAGGCCTCAATTTGTCTGAGGCCTCTTCCTCCTTCCTTACGTGACACATAAAATCTATGTATATCAGCTCGAGGGTGGGCGACATGATGCATTGTAAGCAGTTTTCTGTTTTTTCGATCCATGGTGCGAATTTCTTGCTCAGTCCAGTCCACTAGTCCAAAACTGTATTCGGCTACAGGTACCGCCAAACTACCTATTGCAGATATTTTATTCCTGAAATTCAGAGCGGACAGCAGGACCAGTCTCACTCTCCTATAATACTCCCTACAAATTCTCTCTTCCATTCTGTTGTTCGAGATGGTTTCACATTCTTCAATGCCCAGATATTGTTGCAAGTTTTACCTGGCTCAAGATCTTGAATCACAGTGTGCGTATCAATTTCAATGTTCTCAGATGTTGTGAGTTTCCCTCTTTTTAAATTGATTTTTGCACACTTGTCAAGACCAAACGTCATGCAGATGTCATTGCTAAAGTCATTCACGACAGACAGCATTTGGGAGAGAATCGATTCATTCTTGGCAAACACTTTCAGATCATCCATGTAAAGCAAATGTGATACTGGCCTTTCATCACCATGGAGCTTAAAACCAAAGTCAGCTTGCGACAACTGTCTCGATAGTGGGATCAAACTAATGCAAAACAGCAGAGGGGATAATGAATTTCCTTGAAAAATAACCCTGTGGATCTGATTACTTCTGGTTTCTACTGCTTCCTTTCCGCTGTGTATCAGTAACCTGGTACTCCAGGACTTCATACTAGCCTTGCAAAATTCAAAAGTCTAGGATGAAATCGATAGATTTCCAGGGTCTTCAAAATCCAATCGTGAGGTACACTATCAAAGGTCTTTTGGTAGTCAATCCAGGCCATGCTCAAATTACGTTTGCGTTTCTTTACATCATTCAAAATGACTTTATTCAGTAGCAAGATTTCCTTACAGCCATAAGAGCCTTTACGACACCCTTTTTGTTCAGCTGGCATTAGATGATTCTTATCTAGATGTCTTTACATTTTGTCAGCTATGGCTGCAGTGATAACATTGTACAGTACTGGCAGACAAGTAATTGGCCTGTAGTTTTTCGCCAAAGAGCTGTCTCCCGCTTTGGGTAGCAAATACGTGATGCCGCGTGTGAGCCATTCCGGGAGTTCCTTTGGGTTTTCTAAAACTTTATTAACAGCCTTTGCTAGATGATAATGTATTGCTGTTAATTACTTAATCCAATAAATCTGGATCTGATCAATCCCGGGGGACTTCCAGTTTCCCATGTTCTTAATTGCTTGGAAGAGGTTCTCTTCCGAGAATTGGTGAACATCTTCCACTGTTTCTACAAGTTCATCGGCAGCATCAACTTCAGATTGAAGCCAAGATGCGTCTTTGTTGTAGGATCTGCTCTCCCCCCAGATTCCTGCCCAAAATGCTTCGACGTCATCTTTTGAAGGAGTAACAGCTTTGCCATTCGGTTTTTGAGTCGGATTGCGATAGAATCTCTTCGCGTCTGTTTCAAACAACCGGTTCTGTACACGGAAATCTATTCTACGTTTGTAACGTCTAATTCTTTGAGCCCATGCTTGAATTTTCTCTTTTAGCTTCTCAACTACCATTAGCCTGATAGTGTCATTTTCAATTCGGTATTTTTGTTCAACATTGAATATTTTTCGTTGAACCTTAGAGGTGTGCGTTGATTTAGAAGATGCCTCAGCTAAGAGTGATATTTCGCGCCGAGTGTCGGCTATCCGTTTCATAATTCTGTTCATCCATGGGGGTACAGAGCTGTTTACTCTGGTTTGCTGTCGGCCGTCGGTGTTCTTGGCTGGCCCCAAAATTATCTGAGATACTAGATATCCAGTTGCATATATGATGTGATTGATTTCAGTAGTATCTAGATCTCTGCCTAGGGAGGAGATTTCGCATTATGTCCTTATCGTGTAATTCATTGCCAGATGAATTTTCACCACTGACGTGTGTTTCACTGGAAAGAGATGAACCTTCCACGGGATCATCATTTTCAAGTTCTACATGTTCGTCATGTAGATTGTTCGAGCGAAGCACATACTCCGCATTTCTCTCAATGTCAGCAAGTTGTTCTGCTGTGAATTTTCCACCGCTTAGTATGCATCGTCCTTGACTGGCAAGCTTCTTTGAGTCTAGGGTAGGTCTCATATCTGGGTTCCGCTCTCTCCCTACCTTGAAAACTTCTGTTTCTGAGCCCACATTTTTCGCTTTTGCATAGTAAAAGCACCACATCACCTCCTTTAATTCATCCCGGGTCCATCTCTGACGATGGCTTCGAGCTACTGCCGGCTCTGGTTCCCTGGGACTAACATCCGTGGGATGGCCAGACGCCGACAAGTTGACATTAGCTCGGTTTCTGAGCAGGTATGGGACATTGGTAGAACAAGGCACGTTAAGATTCATTGCATTTCTTGTTCTATCCATTTTGCTCAATTGTTTGAATTGAAGATTCGCAGGATGCAAGTTCGAGTTCACAGATCACACTTAACCCTCGGGTTGTTTCCTGCCATCCGTTACTGCGACCCACAGTGGCCTCGGGGCATCCCCCCGCAGGGCCCAGCAAGGGGTCCCTCCGATCGCCAGTCGGCATTACTAAACCCTACGGGATTTTCACTGACTGCTGAAGGCAGCCTCCTTCGCTGGCTAATGCAAGGTTCGGGCCTCCACTCTAATCAGTGGCCTGGTGTGCCAACCCAGTTTCTCTATTGTACCCTCTATGGGCCGACAACAGGAAGTCCAAAGGTTCATGACCCTTCCCTCTGTACTTACTTCCCACTCTCCTCAAAATGGAGTACTTCTTCGTCTGACCCCTCACCTTCAACCTATTCAGCAAGGGAGGCCCTACCGGTAGCTAGGGTACCACTGACATAGCTTTAAGGCTCATGGGGGTACTCAAGCTCCACCACCAACTGCAAGGTCGTGTACTCCCTAGGTGGGTTATTATTATTATTATTATTATTATTATTATTATTATTATTATTATTATTATTATTATTACTCTCCCGTATACGTACGTATACACAGAGTGGTATGCGTAGTATAGGGAATGTTATGTAATGGTGCGCGAAAAAAATGGCCAAATTTCGTCGGAAAAAAATTCATTGCCGGGCCGTGAAAACAAAGAAGTGGATAAAACCAGTTGCTAAATTAAGAAAAAAAAATCCCCCAACACGTGGTATAGCCAGAAACCCTGTTTTCTAGGACCTTGATACCGAAAACCCAATTGAAAGGAAAACGTCCGTCTGTCCGTCCGTCTGTGAACACTGCTAGCGCCTAAACCATACGTACGATTTCTTCCAAAATGGATATTCCCCTGGTTGATCTGCTTCTAGTCGAAGCTTTGAGATTTTGAAAAAGATTCTTCAAAATTTGGGAGTCTTTATATGAAGCCCCCCGGGGATATTCAAATATTTCTCAAAAACGGCTCGAATTTTTTTCTTTTCATTTCTTGTATGAATAGAGTAAAATACACTTATTAACATGGCATAGGTCCGATTTTCTCGAACTCTGAATTTTCGAAAATTTTGAAAGTTTCGAATTTTTTTCGGCGTCTTTCTCCAGCTACAAAATTGAAGATAGAGATTTTTTTCTTCAAATAAAATTTGTTGTGCATATTGAGTTCTTTCATTTAGTCATATAAATGTTTCTCAAAATTTTAGTAGTTTTCGTGCAAGCTTGTAGCTCGTAATATGTGCAACATTAAAAAAATTACAAAAACATGATTTTCTCAGAAACGGCTCCAAATTTTTTCTTTAAGCTTTTGGTAGGGATAGTGGTAAATTTACTCTATCAGATGACATAAAAGCCATATTGGTCTATTGGTTGGTTTTTTCAAAAATTACAAAAATGTAATTTTTTTACTTGTCTCTCAGGTCGTTAATATTTACATTATCGGCGATTTTTTCACATTATTATATTTACGAGTATATATGTTTTAAATAATGTCAAGTAAAGTTTCTCGAAAACTACCGTTTTCTGTGAAAAGTAGCTCAAATTTCGACATTTTCAGAAATGCTCTAACACCATTTTCTCATCTATGGCTGCAAATTTTTTTTTGAAACTTTTGTAACAGATAGTGATAATTACCCTCTTTAATATGACCTAGAGTTTATTTTGAGTTATTTTTTGTTTTTCCAAACATTATATAAATGTAAATTTTTTGAAAGATCTCTCACATCTTTAATATGCATATTATCCACAATTTGTAAAGATTATTGTATTTGTGAGTGTAGGTGCTTCAAATAACTTCAAAGAAAGTATTTTGAAAATTCAAAAATTTTCTGTGAAAATGAGGTTAAAAATTTCGCATTTTTAGTAGTGCTAAAACGCTATCTTCTCTTAAACGGCATAATTTTTAAAAGAAAATTGCCTTTTACGGTTAGGTTTTTGTGTTCTTTAACATTCTAAAATTAATATTTGCGTTGTACCAATACGAAACCAAAAAATTAATAAAATGACAAAAAAATGTACTTTTGGCGGTGATAGATGGTAGCTGGCAAGAAAGAATATGTGGCAATTCCGAATAGCTAGCGAAGACCCAGGAAACTAGAAAACTGATACGGGAAAGTCTGTGCCATTCTGTAGCACCACTAGTTATTAATTATTATTATTAGTTATTGTCATTAAATTGATTCTGAATGTGAAAACGGTATTTTTAGTTCCCTTCCAACCTAATAAGCTCATAGAAAAACGGACGCGAAGGACACATTTGGTGGCAAATAAGTGGAAGTGCACGTAATCATTTTGGAAAAAGATCCTATGTATTAATAAAATCCATAGAAATTGTAAATATAAGTTCGTTAATAACTAACAGAAAGAATAATTACTTTAGAAATGCTTCTATCACACTTCAGAATTTTCATTTCGATCCAAAATTTAAGGCTCATTGACTCTAAACTACGTTTTTGTCACTTACACCTTTTTGGTTCTAACCGCCACATTTATAACTACCAAATGTTACTAATTTAAAGACAAAACAGGAGGATTTGCGATTTCATATGATTTTTGTTAGTAACATAATTAGTAATAGTAAATAATAAAAATTTGTAGTTGTAATCAAAGCAAATTTTTTAAAAAGATTTATTGTCCTATGCCCCAGGATGCTGTGTTCGAAACAAACGAAAAGTATTTATGCACACCATTCAGATTATTGTGAAAATGAGTTAATGGTCTTTTTCTGGTTTGTCTCTTTGTGGTGTAAGTTTTAATCAATTGCTCAATACTGTCCACTCCCGATTTTTTGTTGTAGAACAATGTAAGGTTGTACGTTTCTCCCTGGCACTATTGTTGTATCTCTGTGAAGTGTACTTATGAGGACAACAGTTCTTTTCTTTGCACAAATTAGGCTTGCTGCTTTAAACACCGTAAAACTTAAATTCAAAAACATAAGCTATAAACTATCGGAACTAGAAAGATGTATGGTATGCAATCTCAATCAACAGGAAACATTAGAACATATTATAAATCTCTGTCCAATTTATGAACCATTAAGAAACAATGTGGTAAAGAATCAAAATATCCTGGAACTATTGAGACTAAACGATCAAAACAATATTCAATTATTTTTTCATTTTCTTAATTCTTGCTTTAAGTTACGGTTATTTGCTCTATTTGAATGAATTTGCTTTATCTGAAACTAAATTGAATAACTAAACTGAATAAAATATAACTGATATTAATTTGAATGTGAATAAGGTGAACACCTGAGCATTTAAAATATTTATCAAAGAAAATAATAAATTAATATTTAACTTAGAAGCACTAATGGAAGATGCAGAACATATTACGTACGTTTGTGAATATTTTTTGGTAGTCTTTCATGATAAAATGCTATTAAAAGTCATGTTTTTTTAAAACTCCCTCTAACACATGACCTGTGAACGTGTAATGTAAATATATTAAAAGTTTTGTTAGTTTTAGGCTTTTTGTTATTAATGTGTTTTTGTGTTCTTGTAACTTTTGTTTTTGTAATTTTTCTATTTTTGAGTAACGGTATTGATTGGACTATTTCATTGATTAATGATTTCCATAATTGTATACTGACGTAAAATTAAATTTTCATTATAGAATGCTATTAAAAGTCATGGTTTTTGAAAAGTCATTGTAACACATGACCTGTGAACGTGTAATGTAAATGTACTAAAAGTTTTTTCGTTTTAAGTTTTTTGTAATTAATGTGTTTTTTGTGTTTTTGTAATTTGTTTTTGTAATTTTTTATGTTTTTGAGTAACTTTATTGATCTGACTGTTTCATTGATTAATGATTTACATCATTGTATAATGGTGTATAATTAAGGTTAAAGCCAATAAAATACATATTTAATTCAATTAACTTCTTTTCTTTTGGAGGACATTGACCATGACGACTTCTTCAAGAAAACTGAATACCGAAGAATGTTTTTCACGTTGCAGTTTCGGCTTCATGATAGCGGGTACGTCACCTCGATTTGATTGTGAAGTCTCAACAACAGTAAT
Source organism: Acheta domesticus (assembly GCA_031308135.1). NCBI lineage: Eukaryota > Metazoa > Arthropoda > Insecta > Orthoptera > Gryllidae > Acheta > Acheta domesticus. The sequence goes on along the minus strand of JAHLJT010003656.1, from coordinate 125,486,853 downwards.
ATTTTTCTGAGCGAAATATTTTGTTAGTAATACGCTAGTAAAATAGCTACTCATGGTAATATTTTTGCCCAGAATTCAAAATAGGACGTGCGAATCCATGGCGAGCTTACTCTGCAAGACCGACTTCAAAAATGACGATTTTTAGAAAAGAAAAGATGTTAGATCTTTCTGGTTATCTGCTTCAATTCAGAGCTACTCTATATACTTCCATAGTTTCAACGAAGATACCGAAGTGTCAACTATAAAACAATAGTAGTCGATACTCGTTCCCACGGACCCAAAAGACCCGTGTAGTGCAGAGGCGACGTAACGTGAATATTTAAAAAATTCTGCAAAATGTATAATTTTATAATGAATGTTTTATTTACAGCACATTATTCATAAAATTTGTAGAGATATTTATTACGCAGAAAGATATCTGAGAACCGTTCACAGATTCATTAACGCATACAAATTCTTCTGGGCCTCTTAGACCAAGTGATGAATCTAAGGGTTAAACCGCAACATACAAGTAGATAATTCATTCAATTATGAACTATTTATGTTGTGTTTAATTTTTCTCTTATTTTTTTATGAATTACGGAACATGTTTCCAGGTCCATATGTTTGCATTTTAAGTTATGTTTCTTAAAGTAAGTTTCACTAGTTGCCTTAATTTTTTCTTTATATTGTATAATATTTGGTTTGATTAGGCATCCAAACATTGTTTACAAAGCAAACCATTCTTTATTTTACATTATATTTCATTTAAAGTTTTATTAGTAAAACAGAAAGTTTTATTGATAAATAAAATAAAATGTGACACAAAGGGTGTTCCTTTTATAACCAATACACTGCTGACTAACAAACCCAATTATAGGACTAATATAATATAAATTACCTGTTTCTTGGTACTTTTATGGAGAATAAAAGTATTACAGAACTCTTCCCTAAGTGGTTTATTGTGCGCTCAGATGAAGAGATCAGCTTTGCAGAATCCATGTAGAATTGTATTCCAATAATGTATTTCTGTTTCTGTCTACCATCACACAAATTAGTTACATTAAATCCATCGTAATTGAAACTAGTGGTGCTACAGAATGGCACAGACATTCCCGTATTAGTTTTCCGTTCCCTTGGATTTGGACAGCTATTCGGAATTGCCACATATTCTTGCCAGCTGCCATCTATCGCCGCTCGAAGTACAATTTTCTGACATTTTCTTAATTCTTCGTTTTACTAATGGTAGAACAAAAATATTAATTTGAGAATATTAAAGAACACTAAAACCTAGTTCTAAATGCCAATTTTCTTTGATAAATGTGGAGCCGTTTTTAAGAAAATGGCGTTTAAAAACTGTTAAAAATGCACTTTCACAAATCAAGCACTTTTTCACAGAAAAATATTGAGTTTTCAAAAAACTCCATTAGAAGTAATTTGAAGCACTTTCTATCACAAATACAATATTGTTTACAAATTGCTGGTAATGTGCATATTAAAGTTGTGAAAGATCTTTGAAACACATTACATTTGTGTAATTTTTTAAAAAACAAACATATATCCCAAATTGAACTTTACGTTATATCAAAGAGTGCAATTAACACTATTCGTTCCAAAACTTTGAAGAAAAAAATTGGAGCCATTTATGAAAAAATAGCGTTTGAATGTTTCTGAAAATGCCGAATTTTAAGCTAGTTTTTATGGAAAACGGCTGAGTTTTCGAGAAACTTAACTTGACATGATTTAAAGCACATGCACTTGAACATATAATATTGTGAATAAATCACCACTAATATAAATAATAACGACGTGAGAGACAGGTCACAAAAGTTACGTTTTTGCGGCACCTCTAGCGGAGCCAGATTGACATGGAAATTTTGGAAGAAATTATCATTTTCGAAGAAATAGTACTTATGGTTTAGGCACTATGGGTGTTCACAGACTGACAGACGGGCAGACAGACGGGCGGAAGGATGTTTTGAAAAGAACCACTTTTTCCGTATCCGGGGACAGCAAAACCTTTATTTTGGTTAAAATCTCGAAATCAATTTTAAGCAGCATTACATACTTTCCCTTTACTACGAATATTACTCCGTATATACGTATGTATACGGGAAAATAATAATTATCTGAATAAAAAATTAAAATGAATAAATTCGAATAACTTACTGAAGAAGATATTTTAGAAGTACATTCTGAATACTTTGAATTGTGAATTCGCATGTACTGTGAAGTATTTGATTTGATGAAGTGTTTCAGTTTGGTGCAAAAGTGTTTGGCTCAAATAAATCCCTCGATTGTCTTAACGCATGTCTGCACGAAGTAATAAATGGTTTCAAATTTTGCAAGAAGTCATCGTGTGAATGTGGTTTAGATTGCAAAATCAAATCAGACGTCATTGGTGTCAGATCAAATTACACCTCAGCACATCTCACTGGTGTCAGAGATAATGTTTTGGAAATATTGTCGATAGGTTATGTTGGGAAAGAACAACTTAATTTCGCGAAATAATACTCAATAAATGAAAAGGAGAGAAATTGGAGGAAAATGGAGGAAATTAACAAGAAAGTAATTATACAGCTCACAGAAAGTAATGTTCACGAGCCTACAGATAATTTTATACTCTGAATAGTACTACGTGCCCGCTTCATTGAAATTAGTGAATTGAATAGAAATCTATTTAACTGTTCAAACGCATTAGGAGTTGGAATCAAACATTTTGAGTGGAGCGTTCATACGTTTTTTTTTCTTTCTTGCGAAGGATGTTTAATATGTTGTTGTTCAACATTTTAAAGGATATCTTCTGTTGCTAATTATATTTAAATCTGAGCACTCATTCCGGTGACAAAGTGTAAAATCACAAATCACTTATCTTAAAAATCATGAATGTCCTAAATAAGCCTATTTGACACGATAGAAGAGAAACAGTTCTAAGAGCAACCATTGCCAAAATAAAAGTATCCGTAGTATTGGAACTTTATAATTACTATTTATAATTATTACTACTTTATATTACTTTATAATTACTACTACTACTACTACTATTATTATTATTATTAATAATAATAATCAATAATAATAATAATAATAATAATAATAATAATAATAATACGCACATGTTCTATGGAAGTAGGCGTTTTCGCTTCTAAAACTCATGTTTGACAGAAGTTCGGCTAGCAGCAGTGAATTTTTGAACGGCGGAGAATCCTCCGTGTGTCATATCCTCCCACCCACAAAAATGTCATCCGTCCTAATGAGTTCTCACTTTCTTCTGATCAGACAGTGAAGTTACTATTAACTGAGACAGATTTGTCGGAGAAGGGAAGGGTCACTTCCAGGTATATAGAAAGGTTTGAAAGAAAGCCTGATTTCACGAAGTCCACGCCAGCTAATGTCAAAAATAAAACAGTGCATTTTATGTGATGTACGAACGGGAATGACATGGCAGAATAGTATGTAATTTAGAAAATTTTGATAGCACAAAGTGACGTCAATAGACAATTGAATGTTACGAAACGTACGAATGATAGGAAAAATCATGGAAAATAATGAAGTAAAGACAATTTTGAGGCTTTCAAAAAAACGAAATTTTCTTTTTAAATTTTGCGACGAATTCTCTAAAACCCGGACGTAAACAAATAAGAAACAAAATTAGAAAACGCGAATTCCATTTTGGACAATGTTTCAAACTAAAGACGGAACAGACGTTTTTTTGTTCTGAAAGTTTTCGTGGTGGAGACAGGCAATCAGTCAGATGAAAGGTAAACTCGATGGGGGACGCATCGTGTTTGCGTGAGAGATGCTAAATAGTTTCGATGTCCAAATGTGAGTGTCAGGAATTGAACGTGGAATGTTATGCCGAGCTGTGGTCTTATCTGGTAGAATGGAACGCAGATCTTCGGAAGCCAGGAAGATGATTGGCGATGGGACTTCCAGCGTTGCAGAACTTACAGGGAAGTGAAATAACTTTCTGTACATCAACTGAATGGCATCGACGCATCTTGTACCAAGGCCAAGCTCAGTCTAATTTTTCTGAAAAGCGTTGTTTAGTAAAGTAATGATAATTTTAAATGCTAAAAGGTAGATGCGTCTATGCTAAAAGGTAGATGCGTACAGAATGAATGAATTGTTGAAATGTTAAATGTGTGTGAAAGTAATAATTGTTTTGTTGTCGTTATTGTTTTAAGTGTCTTTGTTCCCTGTGTATGTAATGAAATAATCGATTGAATATTTTATGGAGTAAATGAGCCGACAAAAGAGAAATAATTTCAGAAAAGCAGTAAACAATAAATTCATACGCCATTATTGGTAGTTTTTAAAACTGAAAATCATGTGTGTCATTGGCACGATATCGATGTCCTGTATCGATAAGCACCGTATCCTGTACAGGTGGCTTCGAACCCCCACGATTCTATAAATTTTCTGCAACGGTTCACACGGTAGATCATATGTCCATGCATAACTTTGCACTTTTAATTGATTAATTAAATATTAAAGGAGAAGACCGCGAACCGTTCACAATTAGGTACATTTCTCAGGTTTGAGTCGCTGTCTTGTCGCATTTTTTGGACTACCGAATAAAGCTGCAACAATAATTGTAATGGTTTTGTTCTTAAATATTCGGACCTATGTACTATTCAGTTAGGTAAATTTCTGAAGTTTGGAGTTTCTTGCCACCTGAGTAGTCCTCGCACTGCAGCGACATCAGTTGATGCCCTGAGCCACCTCTCCCGGTCGTTTCGTTTCTTATGGTACTGCTCCGGCATTCACCTGGTATTAATTGAAGAAACCTAGGGAAACTACCTCTTACGTTAGAGCAGCCGGCCGCTTCAGGTCCCTCCCAGACAGCGCCTGAACGCGTCCTAGACAACTTGGCAAGGTGATGAATCCGCCACTCTCTGGACGCGAAGCATAGGTCAGTGTGAACAGTTGTTACCCTGAGTCAACTCAGCCAATTACGTAAGATATGAAGTTGGTCAACGGTGTGCATATCCCCAGAAGCCATTAATGACGGAGCCGACTTCGAGAAGTTGGCCTTCAATCATCGTTAGATGCATTTGTTAATACATAAACTACCGCAAGCGATTGGAGAGTTGGTAGCCGAAGGCCCCAGAGAGCGCGGGGCGGCGGCGGGCGGCGCGCCGTGAGCGCAATTATTCTCGGAGGCTTTGTTGTTTTTCATCTCGCCGACAGGATGCGCCTGCGACACTAATTGGATGGGTGACGCGCGGCAAATTTCGACGCAACACTCCGAGTGGCTTAATGCATATTGGATAATGCCGCGCCCAACATGGCGCTGGCGGCAGACACGACGGCGATCGCGTTGGAAATGCTGAACGTTGCGGGAAAATGAATTTACATCCACGAGCTAATGGATGCGTTTGTATATTAGCCGTTGTTTATTATCTAGCGCTAAGAATGCTATTAAAAACAGTGATATAATAAGAGTAGACTGCAAAAATGGTTATAAGTTCAAACAACAGGAGAGTTTATCACAGTATGGTCATTCACACCGATTTCATTGTTACGAACTGACCACCGTGCCGCACTCGAATCTGGGCGTTTAGTAGAGCTCACAACCAATCAATTGTGAAAACAAGCCCGTTAAAGCGGTCACAAAACAATGTATTCAGACCATAGAGGCCATACCCAGAGACCTGAAGATCCATATAGGCACCTTGAGTTTTGCTGCGAACCTAGCATAGCAACTGCAAAAGATCACACTGATGGGCAGAGCTTATATCGTACACAGTAGATACATCCATCGTATCAACTTGTGGAATTCTGAGATCCTTGTAGTAACCAGTTTCAGAGGAAAAGGTAACGAACTAAGAAATGAGAAATAATAATAACAATAATAATAATAATGATAAAAATAATAATAATAATAATAACAATAGGCCAGACATTACGCTAATTGATAAAATTAACAGAATCACTTACCTAATTGATATCGCAATCCCAAACACACACAATCTTCAGTCCTCTCACACAGCAAAGGTGTCCAAATACACTGATTTAGCAATAGAAATAAAAGAACAGTGGAAAATGGAGAAAGTTTACACAGTACCCATCATTGTGTCCACAACTGGTGTCATCCCAACAACTGTGCATAACAGCCTACAACAGTTGAAAATGCCAAAGACAGTGTACATGGAGTTACAGAAAGTTGCCATCCTCAATACTTGCGCAATAGTCAGAAAGTTCCACAACAATAGTATTACTCATGCCTAATACATGAAATCTTGCTTCGACATCGAAAAGGGCCGTTACTTGGCAAGAGCCCGTACGGTTACCTCAATCCTGAGATTTTATCCAGAGACAGAACTGTGTGATAATAATAATAATAATAATAATAATAATAATAATAATAATAATAATAATAATGAGCCTTAAATGAGGTGGTGGAGCTTGAGTACCCCCATGAGCCTTAAAGCTATGTCAGTGGTACCCTAGCTACCGGTAGGGCCTCCCTTGCTGAATAGGTTGAAGGTGAGGGGTCAGACGAAGAAGTACTCCATTTTGAGGAGAGTGGGAAGTAAGTACAGAGGGAAGGGTCATGAACCTTTGGACTTCCTGTTGTCGGCCCATAGAGGGTACAATAGAGAAACTGGGTTGGCACACCAGGCCACTGATTAGAGTGGAGGCCCGAACCTTGCATTAGCCAGCGAAGGAGGCTGCCTTCAGCAGTCAGTGAAAATCCCGTAGGGTTTAGTAATGCCGACTGGCGATCGGAGGGGCCCCTTGCTGGGCCCTGCGGGGGGATGCCCCGAGGCCACTGTGGGTCGCAGTAACGGATGGCAGGAAACAACCCGAGGGTTAAGTGTGATCTGTGAACTCGAACTTGCGTCCTGAGAATCCTCAATTCAAACCAATGAGCAAAATGGATAGAACAAGCAATGTAATGAACCTTAACGTGCCTTGTTCTACCAATGTCCCATACCTGCTCAGAAACCGAGCTAATGTCACCTTGTCGACGTCTGACCATCCCACGGATGTTAGTTCCAGGGACCCAGAGCCGGCAGTAGCTCGAAGCCATCGTCAGAGATGGACCCGGGATGAATTAAAGGAGGTGATGTGGTGCTTTTACTATGCAAAAGCGAAAAATGGGGGCTCAGAAATAGAAGTTTTCAAGGTATGGAGAGAGCGGAACCCAGATATGAGACCTACCCTAGACTCGAAGAAGCTTGCCAGTCAACGACGATACATACTCAGCAGTAGAAAATTCACAGCAGAACAACTTGCTGACATTTAAAGAAATGCGGAGTATGTACTTCGCTCGAACAATCCACATGACGAACATGTAGAACTTGAAAATGATGATCCCGTGGAAGGTTCATCTCTTTCCAGTGAAACACACGTCAGTGGTGAAAATTCATCTGGCAATGAATTACACGATAAGGACATAATGCGAAATCTCTTTCGGCGCGAAGTAGAAAGGGTTAGTCAACTTCCGTTTGAATCTCGCGAACCGTTGAGGAGAATATACGAAACTGCCAAAGCTAAAAGAGTGATAGAAACAGTGAATTCTGTCTTAAATGAGGTGGTGGAGACCCCAGGCAGAGATCTAGATATTACTGAAATCAATCTCATCATATATGCAACTGGATATCTAGTATCTCAGATAATTTTGGGGCCAGCCAAGAACGCCGACGGCCGACAGCAAAACAGAGTAAATAGCTCTGTACCCCCATGGATGAACAGAATTATGAAACGGATAGCCGACACCCGGCGCGAAATATCACTCTTAGCTGAGGCATCTTCTAAATCAACGCACACCTCTAAAGTTCAACGAAAAATATTCAAAGTTGAACAAAAATACCAAATTGAAAATGACACCAGCAGGCTAATGGTAGTTGAGAAGCTAAAAGAGAAAATTCAAGCATGGGTTCAAAGAATTAGACGAAACAAACGTAGAATAGATTTCCGTGTACAGAACCGGTTGTTTGAAACAGACGCGAAGAGATTCTATCGCAATCTGACTCAAAAACCGAATGGCAAAGCTGACACTCCTTCAAAAGAAGACGTCGAAGAGTTTTGGGCAGGAATCTGGGAGGAGAGCAGATCCTACAACAAAGACGCATCTTGGTTTCAATCTGAAGTTGATGCTGCTGATGAACTTGTAGAAACAGTGGAAGATGTTCACCAATTCTCGGAAGAGGACCTCTTCCAAGCAATTAAGAACATGGGAAACTGGAAGTCCCCCGGGATTGATAATATCCAGATTTATTGGATTAAGAAATTAACAGCAATACATTCTCATCTAGCAAAGGCTGTTAATAAAATTTTTGAAAACCCCAAGGAAATCCCGGAATGGCTCACACGCGGCATCACGTATTTGCTACCCAAAGCAGGAGACAGCTCTTTGGCGAAGAACTACAGGCCAATTACTTGTCTGCCAGCACTGTACAAAGTTATAACTTCAGCCATAGCTGACAAAATGTACAGACATCTAGATAAGAATCATCTAATGCCAGCTGAACAAAAAGGATGTCTTAAGGGCTCTTATGGCTGTAAGGAAATCTTGCTCCTGAATAAAGTCATCTTGAATGATGTAAAGAAACGCAAACGTAATTTGAGCATGGCTTGGATTGACTACCAGAAGGCCTTTGATAGTGTACCACACGATTGGATTTTGAAGACACTGGAGATCTATCGATTTCATCCTAGACTTATTGAATTTTGCAAGGCTAGTATGAAGTCGTGGAGTACCAGGTTACTAATACACAGCGGAAAGGAAGCAGTAGAAACCAGATGTATTCAGATTAACAGGGGTATTTTTCAAGGAGATTCACTATCCCCTCTGCTGTTTTGCATTAGTTTGATCCCACTATCGAGACAGTTGTCGCAAGCTGACTTTGGTTTTAAGCTCCATGGTGATGAAAGGCCAGTATCACATTTGTTTTACATGGATGATCTTAAAGTTTTTGCTAAGAATGAAGCGATTCTCTCCCAAATGCTGTCTGTCGTGAATGACTTTACCAATGACATCTGCATGAAGTTTGGTCTTGACAAGTGTGCAAAAATCAATTTAAAAAGAGGGAAACTCACAACGTCTGAGAACATTGAAATTGATACGCACACTGTGATTCAAGATCTTGAGCCAGGTAAAACTTACAAATATCTGGGCATTGAAGAATATGAAACCATCTCGAATGACAGAATGAAAGAGAGAATTCGTAGGGAGTATTTTAGGAGAGTTAGACTGGTCCTGCAGTCCGCTCTGAATTCCAGGAATAAAATATCTGCAATAGGTAGTTTGGCGGTACCTGTAGCCGAATACAGTTTTGGACTAGTGGACTGGACTGAGCAGGAAATTCGTACCATGGATCGAAAAACCAGAAAACTGCTAACAATGCATCATGTTGCCCACCCTCGAGCTGATATACATAGACTTTATGTGTCACGTAAGGAAGGAGGAAGAGGCCTCAGACAAATTGAGGCCGGCTGGCACAACGCAATAGTCGGGATGGAAAAGTATGTAATCAGCCATCAAGATGACCCTCTAATGAGGCAGGTCATGAAATCTGACCGAAGAATGGGAAACAGGGGCATTGTTAGTGTAGCTAGAAGCATTGCGAAGAAAATTAGGCAAGACACGTCGAATAACACAGACACTGAACTTCTGATGCTGCTAAACATGAAGTGTGAGACACAAAAAATGTTAAAGAAATCGTGGAGAGACAAACTACTCCACGGACAATACCTAAAAAGAATGGACAAAGTGCAGATCAATAAAGATCAATCATTTATGTGGCTTAAAAGGGGAAGAATGAAGCCAGAATCGGAAGCACTTGTAATAGCTGCCCAAGATCAGGCCTTGAGAACACGACATTATGATAAAGCGGTTCTCAAAATTTCCCAAGATGATAAATGCCGCATTTGCCTTGAGCAAGTAGAAACCATTGATCATATTGTCTCAGCTTGTCCAATCCTAGCAAAGACGGAATACCTAAAAAGACATGACAGGGTGTGTAGCTACCTCCACTGGCAGATCTGTACCACCCTCGAAGTTCCAAACACATGCCCCAAATGGTACAAACACTCACCAAAACCGGTGACGTCTGTTGGATTGTGTACGATATTGTACGACCAACAAATTCAAACTGATCGCACGATAGCGGCAAACAAACCGCATATAGTTATCCGGGATTGGCGAAAAACTAGTGTTTACTTATCGATGTTGCTGTACCTTGAGATCAAAACGTCGTTACCAAGGAGGCAGAGAAACGTCTTAAATACAAGAGTTTGGAAATCGAGATCAGCCAAATGTGGGGCGTAAAAGCACAGGTCGTCCCAATAGTTATCGGAGCTCTGGGATTTGTTCCGCAAAATGTGAGTAAGAACTTGTCTAAACTCCCAGGTAATTCAAAAGAATGGGAAGTGCAAGAAATTGCTTTATTTGGAACAGCCCACATTTTGCGTAAAGTATTGTAGAAGCACTGATAGTCACCGGATCTGCTCCTTAGGTAGCTGGTTGCAACCTGGAGTAGATTTTATATTCAGCCGACTCATAACAACTTTAGTCGTGATGAAATGGAATAATAATGAAATTTGAAACACAAAAAATGTTAAAGAAATCGAGAAGAGACCAACCATCCACCGATAATATTTAAAACGAATGGACAGGGCAAAGACCGAATACTTGAAAATACACACCAGAGTGAGTAGCTACCTTCACTGGCAAATCTGTACCGCCCTCGAAGTTCCAAACACATGCGCCAAGTGGTACGAACACTCACCAAAACCGATGACGTCTGTTGGATTGTGTACAATATTGTACGACCAACAAATTCAAACTGATTCCACGACAGCGGCAAACAAACCGGATATAGTTATCCGGGATTTGGAGAAAAAATCGTGTCTACTTGCCGATGTTGCTGTACCTTTCGCTCAAAACGTTGTTACCAGGCAAAGACACATCTTAAATGCAAGAGTCTGGAAATCGAGATCAGCCGAACGTGCGGCGTAAAATCATATGTGGTACTGATAGTCATCGAAGCTCTGGGATTTGTTTCGCAAAATTTGTGTAAGAACATTGCTAAATCTTCAAGTAATTCAAAGAACTGGGAAGTGCAAGAAATTGCTTTATTTGGAACTGACAACATTCTGAGCAATGTATTGTAGAGACACCGACAGTCCATAGATCTGCTCCTTAGGTATCTGCTTGCAACCTGGACTAGATTTTATTTTAATAATAATAAGAAGAAGAAGGAGAAGAAGAAGAAGAAGAAGGAGAAGAAGAAGAAGAAGGAGGAGAAGAAGAAGAAGAAGAAGAAGAAGAAAAAGAAGAAGATAAGGTGTTCTCAGTACCGGAGTTCTTTTCATTTGATCTAATTTCAGGTTCTTTTGTGGCACTATTTCTATCGATTTATTTTTAAGAACTCAAAAAAGATTTCCTTGGGTACCGGAATAACCTTTCGTAATTAACAACCATAAATAAAACTGACAACTGAACTTTTCTCATTTTGCGAGCTAAATACTTTGAGTTACGTTGATTTATGTTTCCCTGTGAAATAAACATCATATAAAGTATTTAGGTCTTAAAAAATGTGGTTAAAAAGTTCCTCAATTAATTATGTTATTTTCATACTTTTCTTTAGAGCCAGACGAAAATATAAAATATACGAAAAGCTGCATTGTTTTCCAGCGTTATAAAGTTTCCTCGTAGTCATGGCTCTAATTTAACGTCAAAGTAAATTGTATTGTACCCTGTAGTACTGCTTTGTAATTAACACAGTTAATTAAACGCGTTGTTATTGTTTTGCCTACAAACAACGTCGGCTGCCGGCGTTTTTCACCATTTTCATTACGCGCGTTGAAAAACCAAGGAATGAATGTCACGAAGAGTTCAGTTTTATACGAGAAAATATACAATATTACAATTCATTCTCAGTTCTAAGATTTTCAATATTTTAATGTTTTCCGTACAGTTGTATTAAAAAATATTTATTTAACCAGTTACAACATACCCTAGAGTGTGGTATTTAAAATAGTTGAAGAACACTTGAAAATTGATTGATCACAAGTTGAAATTCATTATTTATTACTAAAACATCCCCAGGATTATCCGTATTTCAAGCTCCTGCTCTATGAAACACATTTTAATCGGATCTATTTAAAAATTTGATGTTAAAGAAAAAACATTTAAATCATAGTATTATACTAGTAAACTAGATAGAAATAAAATAGAATATAAATAGGTAGAATACGATTACATAGAATTAAAACTATAGACAATAATCAACAGACATTCAATAGTATGTTTTAATCCAAATTATTATTTTATAAAATTTTTGAATGGCAACTATAGTCATTCTAAAATATAGATGTTACACGTATGAGTGATCGTATATGTATGTGTTAGATAACTATTAAAACAAAATTTGTAGACTAACAATGGATGTTTAAATTACTTCAGGTCAGCGCCGGATGTCGTCATCCGCCAGAGGAAGATTATCGCCACATCTCGAGGAAAAATCAGGGACTACACTTACGGGAGTAATGACTTTAGCATTTGACGTGCTCGGAATCTCAAGCAATCAATTCGGATAATCCGGCACACATGTGCAAATGGCTGTATTAGCAAGAGAGTAGGGTACTCTCCTAGTTTCCTTGAACTGGTTCTATCAAATAATCTACGCAACTCATTCAAACATGTCTTTGGCGTATTCGTTTCAAAATGCCGAACTCGTCTCCGATCATCACCATACAACGAAGACTCACTTTCTGTAGTAATTTCCTTTTCTGTTACGAACAGGTTAGAATGTACATCCAGTAACAATAATTTACTATGCATCAATTATGAAATTAATTAATGATTTTTATGTAATTTCTTGCGTCTATTATAAATATATGTTAGAACTTTCGCAAGAATTTAAATATTTTCACTATTTAACTGATAAATAGAGGAAAAGGAGTTATTTTTGAACGCATGATGTAACGTTTCACTTCAAAAAGTGATTTTGTTCCTTCAGACAGAAAACTGGACCCTGAACTTTTATACTTTAGAATGTTAATTTTCTTTTAAACTGGTAGAAAATTATCCATCTCTTCTTTATGCAACTATTATGGATTGGGAAGTACTTCCAATATTTTAGATAAATGCACCAACGTTGAGGTCTAATTATGTACTTTAAATACAAAACAAACACTATTACCATATTACTTTAAATACGATTTTAGCTAAGGTAAGTTTATAAATTAATTAAAACTTCAACTACGACTCAGGCTGCCTTGTTGTTGAGAACTTACGATTAAATTAACGATCGCCAAAAGTGAATTATGGGGTCCCTATCCGAACTCAATTGTCTCCCACACGTAGGCACCAAAACGTTTAATGACTATGCTTGAATATTCTTGTTTTTGAGGAAAGGTTCGCTTCTCGGCGCCGCCAATCGTTGAGCCATGAGATATAATGAAATATTTGCGGTCGACGAAAATGCATCATCGCTAACTTTGGGGATTCCCGAATGATGGCTTGGTGTGTCTTGAACGGGAAATCCCCGCAAACGCGACGTGTGGATCGGCGCCGAATCTCAAGGTCCAACGGGAAAGAAACACCGATGCTTCCTGTGATATAACAAGCACGACACTTACGCAAGGCCGTCTTTGGGCCCTGCGTAACAACAAACAATCTCTCTAATGAATTCTTGTTCTCTTGGAAGTAAAAAAAGCAGTATAAAATCCTCTCAATCTAATGGGATTTTTATTCTATCTTCCTAATAATCTTCTTACACTTCGTTTGCTTACAATAAAAGGAATGATTAATACTTATTTTAATTTTTATACTAACTTTTCAGAATAAATTTGACCAAATGACTTAATACACTTTTCAGACAATACCTAGAGGCCCCAAATGTTTGAGAGTCTCATGGCCCCATCTAGCAAAAAGACTTCACTTACGGGATTGATGACATAGAAGTTGACGCTTCCGGAAATCCAAATTAATCAATTGATTAATGGCGTTTAAATTTAATTAATTAAATTAATTAATTAATCAAACCTCAAACCGTGGCGCGTAATGTTCTTATTTAGGAAATAACTAGTGACCTGCAGCACCAAAAATGCAGTGGTGAGTTTGGGTAAAATGGGGTCTTCGGGCTACAAAAAGTGTCTGTTGTGCACATTAGTACTGAAGCTCCTTTTTTGGTGTTGCATGACGTCGACTGTGTCGCAAGCAGTTCCGTTCTGAATGTGAAAATATAGTCGTAAATTCAGGTACGAGAAATTGTGAATTAACGTAATCAGTAATTTGCATTTTCAGTCACAATCATATCTTGTATTCTTGTTCACAATCAAATCTTGTAAACAACCTTGTAAGTGATTTTGTATTTTTTGCCTCTTGAATGTCTAACGAAAACTATTGATACCCATCGCAAGACCAAAGATTCCTTATTTTTCAATGAATTTCTGCGTGAATTCGAAATTACTAATATAGATTTTTGGGAAGTTTTTCACGTAAACATCACGAGGGGATAGAACAAAATTCTAATCCAAAAATTAAACGAATATCATCATCAAATTAATTTGGTTAATCGGTTGAGTTGTTTCACGTCAGAAATGAGATTTCTTTCTTTTATTTTTGTGTTTGCTCTTCATACCTAACACAATTATGAATTTCAAAATTTAATTTTTTTATTATGTCATTGCGTCAGACATTGAAACTGATAACGAATGCCCAATCATCAAGTTACATACAGACATTTTTAAATGTAGGTTAAAATACTATTTACATGAATAGTCATTAGTGTTCTGTGTATTTAATTTAGGTAAAATATCTTGAAGTACGTATGTACTGCCCCGCTGGTGAGAGATATCTGGTAATAGAAAACCTCGCTAGCCGACGGTAGGTCGGAGCCGGATATCGCCAGCCAACGGGGCAAGACCACCTCCCGAGGGAAACCCATGCACTACACTCACGATAATAATGACCCTAGCGGGTGACCTGCTCGGAATCAATCAATCATTTAACATCAAATGTATACTTAAGAATTTGCATAGTCACAGTGGATCTGTCATCAGAAAATGTGGTCACAGTTACGATAGTTTCAGATTGTGGTATATCACTCGTGTACAATAAGTAGTGAAGGTCCAAGTACACCTGCGTTTCTCTCTTTGTTATATTCTTCTTCTACTCTAACCCAAAATAATTTCTATGTATAGGCATATATCAGCTAACATTGCCATATAATGTCTAGGTAATAGCTTATTTATCTTCTAGTACGTATATTTTTCGTCAGCACTAACCATGTTTTCACAGCAAGTATCGAAAACGGGTGTCGATACCTGTAACGACATCGATATGTCCGCCGCCTCCCCTATCGGAGCTCACACGGGCGGAGCGGGCCACGCAAAATATTTACGCGAGCCTACCCGGAGCGAGGCTGTTGCGCGCCGGGCAACACGCGCCCTGTGTGCGGTCGCGGCGGCTGTAGATACGGCCGGGCAACACTCGCCCCTCTCGCTTCGCCATCACACCGCTGCCAGCGCATGTTTATGCCCGGTAATACAGGCTGCGTCTATGTTTGCGAGTTTTACAACCAGATTTTTGAGCCGTCTGGGTAATGAATCCGGCTTATTATACTCATTTACGTGCTATTGCGTTATTTGCAACGCTTGATGAAGCCAGTAATGCTCTTTACAGGTATTTTGGTGGGTTTGAATTTGGCTTATAATTTTTAAAATGGTTTTATTTTAATACTACTTATTTTATGACATAATATATTTTGTCTCTTTTATATTTTATATGGGAAGGTGTGAGACTTGCGTTATAGGAAATAAATAGTTGTCCTTACATTCATTATCCTCCATGATGAATTCAAATTTTATTACAAATTTAAATGATTCTCACCTAGCATAACTATCGTTATCATCTATTATCCATTTTTAAGTTTATTATTTTTAATATACTCCCTTATTTTTCATCAATCTCTTTTGAATATACCTGTGTTTCACTTCTTATCTGTATTAAAATATTCATGGAACAATAATGAGCTAGCTTAGTTAACCTTATGTGAAATCAAATGCAGAAGGATCGCTCTGTTACACGAATTTCACTGGCTGAATAGTTCAATAATAATGGATAATTTGATAATATTTCCACGTATTTGATAACACTATTTGACATTCGTTTCAGGTTTACAAATTACGACGCAGCCTTTTTTAGATAATTATTTTTTAAAGTAAAATTCTATCCCCTTCATCGTGACTGATGTAATTTGCTGGAAAAACACTTAAAATATTCACAAAGATGCCTGTGTTCATTGCTTTAAGTTAAAAGCTACGTGATCACATCGTGGTAAAACTCTATATGCCTTTGATGATTTTTTCTTTTGTGACAGATTTTGGAAAATTCACTACAAAGTATTGCGAGCTGCTCCGTAATCAGGTGATGTTAGTAATTGAAGTATTATATGTTGTTGCTGTGATATATGGCATTTCTGGAATATAAATGACAGGGTGATTCAAAAATATGGGGAATAATTTCAAGTTTGTATTCCACATATGTAGACAATCAAAATAGTTCATTACGACACATGTCAACAGTGTAATACTTCAATTACTGGAAAACAAGTCCTGATGATATGGGAAAAACCTAATCTCCGAAACGTTGTTTCTTTATATAGTGTATCTGTGAAAAATTTTAATTATATATATTATTTACTATCAATATTTATAATCATGTATACTTAGTCAAAAGTTTTAAAAATACTGTAAAAAATAAGTAATTAGTAAAGATTCATTTCAATAAAGTACGTATTTCTACTTAATTATATCAATCATTCCGCACCTGTTCCATTCATTCATTGTTTAATCTTCCATCACTTAGGCAAAGTGCTCATTCTTTTTTTAAATATATTTATTGCAAGGTGTGGTGATAGTACAGATTTTAGCCGTTTTCAATTGTTAGGATCGAACGTTTTCAGACGAAGATGATATCAACCGAGTGGCTAAGGCAATCTTCCTCAAACATTAAGCAATGAAGATTTTAAAGAGGTAGAGTGCATATTGTTTACTGATGATGGGAGGAATGTTTATTCCATTATCTAATATCAGCCATATTACGAAGGGCGATGTGAAAGGAGAGTCGGTTGCGTAGACGAGGTTCAATGTGATGCTCTTCAGCAAAAATTGAAATCACTTGCTGATGAATCGAAGATGCTAGAATCACATTCTGAAAGAAGAAATCATTACTGAAGAATATGAGATAATTATTACTCGCTCATTACACATTTGCAGACGGCAGAATTAAGAACTACTGTTGTTTTGAAAGCGAATGTCCGAGAACACATCTGAGAATAGACGAATAGTGTGGATATCTAACAGAATGTGATGAATGCTGACACCAGCTGAGGCAGTCCGGGAAGAGCTGCTTGTTTTGTTTTTGTCGTTTCTGTGATGTCTGCGGAAAATTCAAATCCACTTCGGTACGCGAGAGTGCGTTCTGGCAGTAAATTAATTATAAATAATGTAGTGAACTATTACCGTGAGGGAAAGAAAACGGGGTTATTAATATCATTGGAAAGGCCCTTGGACGTAGGTACAGTACAAAACACTTTGTCATCGACAATACTCGCTATTCACAAAAGGCACGGAAAAGATTTTTATTTCTCATTTGCACAGGTCTATTACACAATAGTTACGTTCTTGTCTCCTTCTACTTTGCCGTACGCCGCAATGAGTGGGCCTGTATCCAGCTCACCGTCTTCTATTTCATTTCTAATCGATCAATATCTGCTGCTGTAGACGTGCGATTGTCATTCGGTCGGCGGTGACTTCATGTAAACAGATCGCAGCGCTCCGCCTGCAAATGTAAAGGCATAGCCGGCTAGAAGGCCTATTAGTGGTCTGTGGTAAAGTGAACCAGTAATCTAGAACGTCAGACGGCGGAGACATCTGATATTGTTGTGCTCCTCCGGTACACTGAGAAACAGATGAAGATCGTTACCATGTATATGTATTAAATAATGGGTCATTTCCACGTCAAATCGCACAAATTGAAGGAAAATTTTCCCTTGATGTCCCAGATTTTTAAACTTTCTTCCTGTGAAGAGTAGAAACAAAAATATAAAACCCGTGGTTTTTATTTCTTTTCAAATATTATTTTTAGAGATTATTAATTTAAAAAAATAATTTTCTAAAAGAATCACACTGGACAATGAAAATTCCCGGCAAATTTTATCTTTGTCTCATGAAGAGAGCAGAAGACGGCAAACGATGGACGAAGACAGCAGAGAAACAGAAGACGAAATTACTCGGTCAGTTTCTTTATTACTCATATCAGGTGATATGTTAGGACCAGCATATTTGTGGCATTAACACCTATGGTCTATTCCCACTTGAAAAACTTCACTTGACTCGTCACGAGAAGAAATTTTGAAAACTAATATTTCTAATAATATAACTTTTTATGACAGCATACATTTTAATTTTCAACTTCTCAAGAATAATGGTTGTAAAAACCTAAACGTACACTGATTCTGTAATATTATAAATGTTACTTTCCCGTATACATATGTATATGCGGAGTATATCCATAGTATAGGGAAGTTATGTAATGCAGCGAAAAATCGATTTCGATATTTCATTGGCCATTCACGTTTTGGAGTCCCCTGATGCCGAAAAAGTAATTTTATTTTTCAGAACGTCCGTCTGTCCGTCGGTCTGTGAACACTACTAGCGCCTAAACCATGCGAAGGATTTTTTTCCAAATTGAAGAAACCCCTGACCATCTGGCTCGAGTCGAGGCTTTGAGATTTTGAAATACAATCTTTAAAATTTGGGGGTATGTAAGTTGCAGCACGCGTTGTGATTAGCGGATTATAAATAATTTTAGGCGGGGCCAATTTACACTGCACCTCACATCCTCTAGTTGCTACTAACGTTGGAGGACCACCGGTGATGAATTAATTGACGAGCGATTCACCAGACTCGCACCCCTGAAAATGCTCTTTTTGGTGCTGTCTTCGCCACAAATGAATTAAGAGACGTATAGAAACAATACAGATAATTAAACAATATGTAACTAATGAAATCGTGCCTTGTAAGGTTCTGGATGATACTATGTTAAACAAGCACAGGCATGAAGTTATTTTGTAGAAATTACGATACCAAAGAATTATTGAGATTGAAATTTGTAGCACAAGCAAAATTAAGAATCTAAATTCATGTGGACAGTGAGGCTGTCGTGATCATAAGTGATTATTACTGATCGCTACAAACACTCTTGCATCAGTAGAATGATGATCAGCTGTTGTCCCCCTGCTGGAAGCTGGATTGAAGGTCATCCAGCCGGGTGAACGTGAAGATTAGCACACGCGTCGATCACCTCATGTGCGTGGGGGACGCGTTGACGCATCATGTAGGCAGCAGTATTGTGGTGAAATTGATAAGCATACCACTACTATAGCACACAGTTCACTTGCCATACTGGAGCAATAACTGGCATGCAGTAAATTAGAGGCGCAATCAAATATGTAGAACGTAAATGCCATGAGCACAAAGAGTGCACCATGTTGCACAACATGTAAAGATCGAAGTTTTGCAATGTAAGTACAGTTATTCAGTAAATGTATGTAAGGTAACGACGGGTAACATTGCCGTGGATAAAGCATTGTCACAACTTCAAAAAATGTAAGTCTGTATCGTAAATGTATTTCCTGGCTAAGTTCCCATAGTTAGCTACTTCTCTCAAAAACATTATACACAGTCGTTTTTTGAATTGGGTTACAGTTACAAACCAAAATGTCCCTAATATATGGTGTATTGTGATGCAGCCAAATCTCGCAATCAAAACGTCATTAATTCTGAACTAGTTGAGTTGAAATAAAGGATATAGATAGGTAAATATGTCATGTACTAGGCATGATCTGTCTGACTTAACAATTATTCATTATAAACAAAATAAAATGTATTAATAGCATGTACCACTTTCAGGGTAACATTGCCATACTGACAATCTTACCCCTACATTTGTAATCTTTGAGGAAAAATTCTTACATTGAAACAATTGACATTTGTAAGTTTATATATCATTTCTAAAGCATATGACTTACAAATTGTAAACATTTGTCAATTATATTTAATGCGAAATTACTTTTTTGTTGTAGCAACACTTGCACTGTAACTTTGACACGTAGACAAATAAAAAATCCAATATTTAAGTTTTACAAACCTATGATAAAGTTAAAATGCACTAAGCAATGGAAAAAGTAAATAGTGGAAAATTAAGTAGGAAAATGCTACTGAACTCTATGGAATTAATAGGTCTACTTTAAATGCCGCGTGTTATGCCAAAATACGATATTGTTGCTGAGCTTCCCAGACTAAATGTAAAAAAGGAGAAAGCACTTTTCCCTATCGCATTTGATCACAATGTAAAACAGTTAATAAAAATTATTTTAGACCATGCGGTCAAAGCAGTATTTATCCCTGTTTTGAGTATTTAAACTGTCAAAAACCAAATGCTAATAATGTTCTGGTACATATTTATGTGTTTCTATTTTCTATTCAACTCTCATACATTTAAATATTGCCAGAGACTTGGAAATAAATAGGGGTGGCAATGTTTGACACCTGCGGGGTAACATTGTCACTTAGCTTGCTTTAAAATTAGTAATATCTTTCAAATTATGGAAGCTGTGACTTCAATATTTTGAAAAAATTTTCTACCGTTGTGAAGGATTAATGTGTCAAAATAATTATTATGAAGATTGATGCAACAAAGTAGAATTTTAAAGAAAACAAAGATGTGGTAATGTTACCCCTCATTATCTTATATGAAAAGTTATTGTCATAAGCAGACGCATGACACTATTGCGTAACATATAAGGAATTGAATTCTGTATTGTGCAGAGGTATTCAGTCAACGTGAATGTACAAAGTCACAGTTGTGGGGCAGTAATGTGTAACACGTATTGTGTAACAGCTTGAGAACGAAGTTCTATGGTTTACTCGCACCACGGTTCAATTGCAAATGTTAAAGTTCCATACAATATAGCTGATGGCACTGACTACTTTGTCGTTTGACAGTGAACTATAAAGGAAAACTGGAAGAATCTTGCACACGCGCATATAAAACATGTTGCAACGTGAACATACTGAGTGACAGTCGCACACGTCCGCCCATCTGGCGACCAGTTCTCGACTGCACTTGGGCCCCGCGCAGGCCGGCGCATCTGCGGCTTTGGCGCCAAATAGCCAATAGGCGTGCATATACATGCAATGAGGAGATTATAACTAAATTTGTTTAACAAATTATATTATATGTAAGTTATTGAATATTAGAATTTACAGTGTGCTTTGTGCAGTTAACATTTTAGTAAGTGAATTAATGCAAGAATGTGGCAAGTCCCAATAGCTAGCCGAGACCAAAAGAAATAGAAAACTAAAACGGGAAAGTCAGCGTCCTTCAGCAGCACCACTAGTTTACAATTAATTAAAGTGTCGACGTAAGTTCGCATTTAAAATATGAAAACATATCTTAAATATTTAAATTGTATTGAGTCCCTAGTTCATGTTGTGTGGTATCACTACGTACAGTATTCATTAACAATGAATAACAGCTGCTTCTAAAACTGTGGATACATTTTGGAAGACTATATGTAACTTCGGGGTATATGTTAGAAAGGGTTCGACAGCTATGTGCTTTTGTGAAGATTTGTGTTGCTTGCATACCAAGAGGCGTTAAATGCAGTTCTGAGGATTATTTTTTAAATATCTTATTGTCCTTGTTTGACCAAATTATGTCTCTCAAGTGTTGTAGGTTACATATACATACGTTACTGATCATGCATTTTAACAAATAGTTTAATACAATTTTTGAAAAAATAGAATAAACAACTACGGATACCCAGGAAGGGTTCATCAGAAAAATACATAAAACATTTGATGTACAAAATACATTTAAATGAAGGAATATTTGAACATGTACGAGAACCTTTTTTTTTTTTGAATATTTAAATTTGGTCGCCAGTGGCTGTCGTCGCGTCGGCCTCCAAGTCGCCGGCGCGGCGCGGCGTTGCGTGGCGCGGCCCACTCGCCCGCGGCGGGGCGCTCGGGCTTTCATTACGCCTGGCCCGCCCTGCGCGCGAGGTAATTCAACTGTTTCCCCGGGCAGTGCGCAAGTTCACACCGAGGTCTCCCGAGGTCGCAACTATCCTCGTACTTCACGTCCTCGCCCCGGCCCAGGGCTGCGCGCGTCGTGCCTTTGGGCCTTCCCCGCACGCACGCACGCACGCCCTCTCCGAGCTCTCTCAGTCCTCCGCGACTCATGCGGTAGTTCCCTTGTCATCACTAGGGGCCGGATTTTGATGGCCTAAAACGTTGCCAAGAATTATCAATAAAATGCTCTTTAAATGTTTTAAAAAGCCACTAAAAGCAAAGAAAAATGTGATCCAATGCAGTTCGGATGAACAACTTAAGCTGGATACGTTCCTGATGTAATTGAGGCTTATTCTATTCGTTCAAATGCACTCAGCTTGCAAACGTTTGGTTTGGACTATTCTTTACCAGGAAATCTGTGTCTTTAGTTATCCGGAAATCAGCCAAACTGACAATGGCGCTGACAGCAGGAACCTTAGATTACATGAAAGGGTTGATATTACAATTTCTGAGCGAAGAAATAGAATAGGGTACGCAGAAATTCTGTGGAGAACATTTACTGCAACTTGCAAATATTATTTAAAGCAACTACCATTAAAAAGATTTTAAAATTTATTAAATAACGAAAATTTCATTACAAATGACGGGAAAAGGTAAAAGATGTCTTTGTTGAAATCAACGAAAAATGCAAAAATGTGTCTTTTTCTTGTCATAACACAAAACTAAATTCTATACGAAACAGCATTGTTCTAAAATAAAAGTTGTGCTGCTGCGCCACAGACTTTCCCATGTTAGTTTTTTATTTCCATTGGCCTCGACTAGCTATTTGGAATTGACACATATTCTTGCCAGCTGCCATCAACAGCTACTGAAGTCTTTTTAATTTTGTTAGTTTTTTGGTTTCCTAACGGTAGAATGGAAATATTATTTTAAGAATATTAAAGAACAATACAACCTCGTTCTAAATGACTATTTTTTTCAAAATATTTTTGCCGTTTTTAAGAAAATGTAAATGAGAAAATGGAAACTTGTTTTGGCAGAAAATGTTTTAGTTTTTGAAAAACTTAACTAGAAGTAATTTGAATCTATTTAATTCACAAATACATTAGTGTTTACAAATTGATGTAAATGTGTATATTAACTGTGTGAGAGATCTTTAAAATAATACCCCCAAAATGAGCTTTACGTCATATTAGGGTCCATTTAGCACTATCTGAAAAGTTTGAAGAAAAAATTTGGAGTCGTTTTTGAGAAAATGGCGTTTATGTGTTTATGAAATGAGGAATTTTGAGATAGTTTTCGAGAAAATTTACTCATATATATATATATATATATATATATATATATATATATATATATAATAACGTCAACAAATTGATGCTAATGTAAATATTATTGATGTGTGTGTAATGATTGAAATAACAAAAGAATAGTGCAATATGACGTTTATGACATCTCACATAGTACATTTAGCACTATCCCTACCAAAAGTTTAAAAAAAATTGGAACCATATTTGAGAAAATCTTGTTTTTTAATTTTTTAAACGCACATATTTTACGCAATGTTGCGCGAAAACTACAAAAATATTCAAAACCATGTACATGACCTTAATAAAAGAACTACACATGGTGAACAAATTTCATTTGAACGAAAAATTCCTATCTTCAATTTTGTAGTTGCAGGAAGAGGCCGAAAAAATTGTAACTTTTACAATCTTAAAAATCAGATCTATGCATTCCTATACAGATATTGTATAAGCTTTTTTTAATGAGCTTCACACTGTTTACGAGTTATGAAACAATAGATCTCTTGGTCCCACTCATTTCAATGACTGAAAAAGAGATAATTTTGTTTGTAAAACTTATATTTAATAGCAATTGTTTTCAATACTTGTTTATTGCTATGATTCTTTCCTTTTCCTCAAACGTGTTGCCTTCTTCTCCCAATCTTTGGGTGTGACAAATAACCGCCCAATTTTAAACTGGAGAATTCATTTAAATAACCTTACACACCTGTAAGTATTTTTACTACGCTTGGTTGAATAAATATACCTGCAATAATAACCACAGGGAACTAATTTTAGGTTTTGAGATGTGATAAAAATAGATATTTTAAAAACAATGAATATTAAAAAAACTGAACGAAACCCCCCAAATAAATTTACCCCCTAAAATCCACTTACGATCCAAAGAAACCTAAATTTAGGGGGAAAGCCCGTAGCCAGGCAACACTAATGTCTTCCCGACTGTAGCTTGTCTGCGGGCGAGGTAACTGGCTCACTAGAATTCACAGGCACTGTGTCCGCAGCAACTGGCGCGATATTTGTAAAAGTAAGGGTAAAACGTAAATAAATATAAGGCCAAGACGCAATACGTTGTTGAAGTAGATGCACGTCGGGATCAAAATTTTGTTCCGCGACTTGATTCTCAAAGAATGTTTCTAACAAAATTAAAACTCAGAAATTTAACTTCATGCAGTTTTTTTCAGTATTTTCTTTATTTATGCATTGGCATTTTTGTTTTAAGATTGATTTCACCAAATGGACTGTTCTCATTTTTCATTTTTTTTCAATTTTATACATAGGATAGCAGTTGTGTTTTATTTTTGGAAATTTCTAATATTCTCTCACATTTTCAATATACAAATATAATTAACTATGACGGACATGAAGGCTAAAACTCAGTGAAGTTTCATAGTTTTTGCTTTGCTGGCAAGATATTAATTAGATTTGTGCTTGCATTCCATATAACGAGACCCCATTAACTGGATAATAATAGATGATGTGTAAATGGGAAATTACCAAACGTAATCTAAGTTTGCTGTAAAAGCGAGGGTCCATTTTCGAGATGAGGCTGTTGTTTTGCATTTAAACAGTACTTGATTGAGTTTATACTGCGTAAAAATGTCCGATGGAAATTTGTGGTAGCTTTGCATATTGTTTGCAGGGTTTAAAACAAAACCCTTTAAGTAGAACTGATAGTAAAAAATGTTTAAAATAAAAATATGCAAAATGCGTGTCGAAGTATAAATGTTACTGCAGTAAAAAAATTCTAAAAAGGGGGAAAATAAATTATTGCAAACGTTGATACGATTGAATGAATTTCCTGCGCTGACGAATAAAGCAAATGCTTTATGGCGTGAAGCAGAATTGAAGCAAATCAAAGCAAAGTGCAAAACACATCTGTCGTAGGTAGCGAGGAACGCAATCGTTAACTGCTGCGTTTTCCGAATGGAGGGCCATGAAACCGCTAACGCATCGAGATCAGCGTCGATATGCTGCTCTCGACGAAAAGGGGGCGGCATTCCGAACCACGGTGGTTCCATTTGCAACAGGGATAAACACGGCGCGGTGCCACGATCGGAACGGATTCCGCGCGGCTGCGCGGGGGGGTGGGGGTGGGAGTGGAGGGACTTCCGGTCGGACCCCCTCCTCCTTCCCCTTCCCCTCGCCTTGCGGATTCTTTCCTGCGGATGCACGTGCCGCTCGCCCATATGGCGTGGCTATGTTTATGGATGTTCGTGTAACTAGTATTTTGCTGGCTGTCAGATAACAGATGGCACCTGGGGAAAAACTGAAATATGAGAGATCCCGCGCGGGTTTTGTTGCGTGGCTAATTAGTATGGAATCACACGTTGGGAATTGAAGAGAGTGTTATCGCCGTGGTCATCTGTCGAGATGGAATGCCACCCACGCCGCCGTCGTCGTTTTCAAACTGCTCTCGTGCTCTTGTGTCGCCTCTGAGTTTGTGTCTCACTGTGTCACCCGTGAAATGTTGTTCCCCGGGAGAATACAGTGCTAACATTCCGTTGACCCGTTGCAAACTGTTCAAAAATTGAATCTTTGTACATGGTGCTTCTCACTGGCATGCTTTTGTGCTCTTTTTATTCATTGAGAAGTGTTTTCATTTGAAAAAACTAACTACTTTTTTCATAAAATAGGTTATCTCTTTTGTATTCAGTCTTTGGTATGTAGCTTTTGTCGTGGTCTGGGTTGTCCTCCGAGGTTACACAAATAAAGGTTTCCATTTAAATATTTTCTCTTTCAGCCAAAACCAAAATAAACTATTTTCCCCTTTAAAATCCTAATCGAATTTGCTCAAAAATTACTTTCCCTGGCTGTTCATGGAATTTTCTTTCTGGAAGTAATGTGTCATTAACTTTTATATCAGCAATGACGATTTAACCAGGGTGGCGTTGCTCGGGTATCTTAATAAAATTGCTATAATTTAAACAATCAAATTTTATTTGCAATAGATTCAATTAATTATAAATAATTAACAAAAACCAAAACGAAAATAAACAAAACTCTTGTTTTCTTAACTAAACCACTATAAAATTAAAAGTATTTGCGCTATTCTCTAGGTATTTCTTTTAACACTTTTGGGTTAACAAATCTACACTATTTGACCATTTAGGTAATAATTTGTTTACTTTTAACCTTTAAATTATTTTTTAAATTGTTAATATTGTTTGCAATAAGTACAAACAAATTGAGCGCAGTGCGGATTATTTTGAGTTGTGCACAATACTTTGCCTTCATTTATTCAAAAGACTGTAACGGTTAACCAATACGTCTTCTCCTAAGTGTCTTCCCAAGCGTGGCCATTGTCATCTTTGTCACATCTCAATATGCAAACACACTGTAAAATTGTTTACTGTTTTCACTTTAAAGCCAAGCAACGTGCTTTTATTTTCTCTCCCTAAACCTGTTAGTCAATTTCAATTGAATTCAATTTTATTAGTAATTTGTTTACAGGGTTAACCTATTACAAATTTCTGTGTATATTCACAGCTCCATCATAAACAATTTCATTACAAGTAAATTCTAATAACATAAAGTAGTTAGTACAAGTTACAATAAAAATAACCCTTAAAAAGGGTATATAATACAGTAACACAATATTATATACATTTATAATATAATATAATAACAAAATAATACAATAACTTAAGCGACAAAATAATTAAGACAACAGAATATACAAATATATATAGAACAACCTGTATCAAGTGAGACAACCTGTTGAGTTTAGCTTGATTGTTACGAGCATTCATTGATAATAAATGTTCGTAATTTCAGAATTGAGGAAATAACATTGTACAGAATTTTAGATGTTTCAGAGTTTAGTTTAATGAGACAATTTGGAAAGGATAGTACATTAATTTTGTCCTTTAAGTCCTTTTTTCATTGGGCATTGACATAAAATATGTTTCAGAAAACCTGTTAGTCTTCACACGACTTATAAACGTGAATACTGACGTCTTCATTTTTTTCTCGGAACTTTGAAAAAAAAACTGAAATGAGACGGAAAAAGTTGATAACTGAATAACAACAAGATATTTATTTCATTTTTACATAGTAAGAAGTGGTAATGATGAAGACTCAAGCGATACACAACTACCCTTCACTCGCAGAATTACATATTCAGAAATTATATCTCGTCAGACATCACAGAATACTCTGACGATTACATTCTTTTCTTTGCACCAATAAGTTGTGGATTTCTTTTCCTTCTGTACCCTTGTCATCTGCGAACAGCAATGTTGCCATCATAGAGGTAGTCTTTGTATTAGTTCTATTCTTACAATTACTCAACTTGCATTTAATGTAACATTTAGTACTTCAACACTTTTCTTCGTGAAAGTTTTGCATTGGGGGACGGCCAGTGGCTTAAGGGAAAGACCAGCGTGGACTCCGAAAGCGCTCCGTTCCGCCTCAAATGAAAGAAAAGATCGCGCAGCTTCGCAAAGACTGTGGATGCGAGTAGGTGAGATCCAGAAACTCCATTAGAGTACAATTCTCGCGGTTGAGCAAGCTCCGCTGAATGCTTTTAATAAAGCTAGCTGGGCGACGCAAGAGGACCAGCGGGAGTCATTTATATTACGATTCCCCAGCCCGCTCCATTACTACTCGACTCTCATCTGCTCCTTCTCCCATCCCCCTCGCCCACCCCCTCCAGATGCGTCTTTACCTCGTTCACGCCAGCTCACCCTCTCATAATCCCACCCTCCCCCTGCCGCTCCTTTCTCCAGCTCCCCTCCACGCCTCTCCTCCGTTCCTGCTTTATTGAAAAACCACTAGTTCTCAGCAAACAAGTGGTAATGGCAGACAATCAAACCGCCGGATCGCGTTACCGATAAAGGAGGAAAAAACGGCGCGGAGAGGGAGGGGGGACCCCGAGACAGTTTGACGAATTTCGCTGCCGATTTTTTCCCCGAGTCGCGCGAAAAGCGGCGAGGATTATGAATAGCGGCTGAAATGAAAAGCGCGCGCGCGGGCGTCCGGAAGGGAAAGTTCACTCGCAGTTTTAGTGAAGTTCGGTGGCCGAGCAGCGTCGGCACGGCGGGGGCGTCGCTGGCCGCTGCAGGCGGGCGGGGGCTGGAGCGGGGGAAGATTCGGATGGAAAAGCGAATGGAGTGAGGGTGAGTGAAGCGACGGGGACTGCGAGCCGTGGGGGGCGGAAGGGACCACGTGGGAAGGCGAGAGAGGAGGGGCAGAGGGTGCGGTTGGGGCTTCTGGAACAGAGGAGTAGCGGGTGCGTAGGGACGGCTTGGGCTGTGACGGAGTGGCTTGGGTGCGTGTGGCGGAAGCCGTGAAGGCAGCGCGGAGACGACGGACCCGCCGGGGGATGACACGTCAGCAGGGGGAGGGGAGGTGGGCAGCAGAGGCAGGCGTGGTGGATGTTTTCGGGGTGGGTGGGAGTAGTGTTACGCGGAGAAGGCTGGGGCGTCGGGGTGGCGGCGATGGAGGCGGCGTCATTGGCAGGGGGACCAACACAGGCGGCAGGGGGGGAGGCAGCAAGGCAAGGCAGGCGGCTGGAACCATGGGGAGTGGCGGATGTGAGGAGGCGTTTTCGTCTGCGGTGACACCAAGAGAGGTGGCTCAGGGTGTCAGCTGATATCACTGCAGTGCCTCTCACCTGGAGGTCCTAGGTTCCAGTCCCGACGGTGGCAGGATTTACGACACTAGCTACATAGCTACAGTAACTGGAAGAGAAATCTAGCGACTGGCTGCTCTAATCGGTAGTTTACCGTGTTTTTTCCGATCAATACCAGGTGAATACCGGTGCCCTTCTAAACGAGTCACGAAACGCGCGCGGTCTTCACTTTCCATTCATTGTCGTATCCTACATCACTTACATGGTCTACACTACCACAGATGCCGGGGGACCGGTTGGGCGCTCAGAGCTTGTCCCGGCTGGGACGGTGCCTGCTGGTGAGAGATACCTGTTATAGGAATACTCCGCTGGCCGACGGTAGGTCGGCACCGGATTTCACCAACCAGTGGGGGAAGATGATCGCCAGCTCCTCGCAAGAACTTATGCGACACTTACGGGACTATGGTACTAGTTGACGCGCCTGGAATCACTAATCAAGCAATCAATCAACAAGGATGGCAGAGGCTGTGCAACAGCGCGGGCGGCGGAGGCAGAAAACGCGGGAGGGAGGGCTGCGGAGGCGGCGGGACGCGCGGGCGTGTGGCGGAGGGCTGTGGTGGCAGAGTCGCAACGGCGCGACTGCTTTGCAGCAGGGATGGCGGAGTCTGTGGAAAGGACGGGCAGTCGGAGGAGGTGCGGACGATCTGGGACCCTCCAAATGGACTTCATTCCATTTGAAACTGTGGTGAATGGGCGGGGCTGAAAGCATTTCGCCAAGGGAGGGGCGGATATGAGCGGAAAGTTTCTCACATGTATACCTGTGCTGTTTTTGGTGTGTGGTGCATGAGTTACGAAGTTACAAACACAAACACTTTCTACATTATAAATTCGAATATTAGCATTGAATTTTCAAATGAAAAAAACTCAGAAATGAGAGAAAAAGTTTTAAAATTGCATAAGAAATAGAATTTGAAATGTAAAAACTTTTCTCATTTAAAAAAAATTGAGGGAGTAAAGAAAGAATAATTCGTAGCGAAGTACAAATTCAATAAATGTTTGTGGAAGCTTGTAAATTTTGTAACAAATATATTCAAATTCTTCTGACTGCAAATTTATTTTCATCCAAATGCTAATAATATAATAATTCATAATCTATTTGCACTCTATTGACTGCAAAGAGATCATGAAATTAGGATAATTAATTGTTCTACGAGAGTTCTAAAGGTTGTGCTTGCAAGTTGCGTGTGTACGTTTCACATCAATGATGTGAATAAAGGCACAATGCACAACAGGAAACTACACTCCATGTGCCTCCTCAAATAGGCAAGTCCGTCTCTTAGTCTGTCTGCGTTCCGACTAACCGACTGCAAGACCATCTTCTATCCGATCAATAAAGGTAATGATGCTAATAAAGTATAAAACAACAAATAAATTCCAGCCTGAACACGTTCAGGCTGATATCCTCACCCCAAAATCAAAAATAAAGTAGGGATTAACCAGTCTGTCGTGAATCAGATTATAAAAGAGAAGAAAATTATTTCAAATAAGGCTTTCAGACGTTTATTCAGAATCATACGGCGTTTAGAGACGTTGAGTGACTTTGTATTTGTGGCGAATTTAATACACACTCCGAAGAAGGAATATATAGGTCAGTTTTTCCAGGTTTTGTTACCCTTGTATCTTCAGTTTTAAAGGTTTTGTTACCCTTCATATGTAATTCCATAATTTGACCATGAGATGTTATAAAACATTAAATAACAACGTCGGTTGGGCGTGTGACAATCGGAGTCATTGCATCGTTAATTAGGTCTCCATCATGTGTTTAAAATTTCGTTGGAACACTGTTGAAGGCAGAGAATTATCTCCACAATAATTCGATATTTTATCCTCTTATCGACTGGAAATCCTTTCCACGCGCTCACATTCGGAAATTATTCCGCTCGGCTTATTATATTACGACCTAGATAAGCCAGCGGCGGCATTGTGAAGATTTATTGCGGCAGAAGGATTAATAACTACTCCAAAATATTCGCGTACGTGTATATCAGAGCCTGCGCGCGGGGAGAGGGACGGACGTGTGAGATCGTGTCGATATGTGGGGCGGGGTCGAAGCCCACCGCAGGGCGTGTCAACACGCTCCGTGCGCTCGCGTGACACGTGACATCGCGGCGTGCGGAAAGGGGCGGGGCCCTGGTGAGCGGAGGTGTCGCGGGTCCTTTCGGCTGCCGCGCAGGAACCCCCTCCATTCCCCCTCCACTCCACCCCTCGCCTCCTATCACCATGCCCCCCCACCCTCTAACCCCTCGCCCGCCGATAGGTCCGGCTCTCCCCTGTCGCGGGAATATTTTTATCGATGTTCCCACATGCTCGTGCCCTTGACACGTCCAACACACCAGTGGCTGCTGCATCAGGGATACTGAGTGATCACTGATCCAGCAAAATGCTTATCCTGAATGGTGTTTTATGTAGTGGCTGTTATGCAATTTTCATGCAATACTTTTGTATGTTTCGTAATGAATTTCGGTAGTAGATGTTATTTCATTCGATGAGATATTTTGAGAAATCCGATTAAAGCATGAATACATATGCGATATTCATCATTACATATTTCTCATTATGTAAACGGTTTTTACAAATTTTCCTCGATCACTTGCATTGTGATGGTAGCTTATACTTTAACATTTTTGAAATTATTGGATCAAACCGGCATTGGTTAGAAATTATATTCAACAATTTTCTCTCAAGATTTTGTACAGTAAACCCTCGTTAAGGAGAATTTCTCGTTAAAAACCTCGTTAAGTGATAAAATTTCAAATAACTCAAAACTATTTTAAATAATTACAAAAGGCAAAAAATATGAAATTCTCTACCTTAAGAAAGTTGAACTATTGCTCATTGACGGTCGTTCCGAAGAATGTGAAAATCACGTTGTTTTAATGAAAAACACAATCTATACTTAACGTATAATGAAACTCACTAAATCCTCGTACTAATTTCTGATTTTCTTTAAAAATGATAACCGGGAAAATAATTTATGTCAAGTTGTTCTATTTCAATTTTAGGAGAATGGAATATATGAATCCGATAAAGCTCCATAAAGCGTACACTTGCAACGAAACAAATTCCGAAGAGAGACGCCGGGTGGCGTAGCCGTGGAAGGCAAATGATAGTCGCTATCTCGCCACTCGCAACGAACTGTAAGCGGAATTTCAGCGCGCTGGCCACTCGTTTCTTTCGGCGTCGGATCGAGAACCACCAAAGCGGGGAGAGCAGAATCCGCTTCTACGCTGATTGGCTTTGTCTTTGCAGGCGGGCGCCTACATACTGCTCTAGAAGCTCGTGCGCGTGCTTCAATTGTTCCACTGCGGAACACGTTAGGTCCCGGGGGAGATGGTTAAATTCATTATCCCCTCAGTCGTTTGGCCAGGAGTCTTCGCTCTTGGCTTCAGTCATATATTGACGATGATACGAATATGATACGTTCAATGACATTTGCTTTACTGTTAACAATAAATATCCCAGGGGACATCTTTCAGTTACCGCCTCTTTGATGGATTCTTTTCTTTTGATTCCAAATCCCAGAGGTACGGCCTTCTCAAAAAACTCATGCACGGTTGGTCGAGAGAACCATCCGGGGGATCATCTTTCTGGTTTGAATAACTTTTGTCTTTGTGTGCCAGTCTGCTCTCTCGCTCTCTCACCCTCTAGCTCTCTTGTTCTCTTGCTCTCTTGCTCTCCTGCTATCCCGCACTCCGTACCTCCCTCATCCCGCCCACCCCCTCCCACCCGGTTCCCCGGCCACCCACCCATTCACCCACCCACACGGCTAGCCGCCAGCCCCCTTCTTCGCCAAACCCCTCCACTGCCTGCCCCCTCCCACCCCACGCCTATCTCCCTTTCTCTTCTTCCTTCCGCCCACCCTGTCACCGTTCATACGCCCTGTCGCGAGCCACTCGCTCCTCCAACTGTCCTTCCTCCCCCGTTCGTCCACCTGCCCAAACACCCATCCTCCCACCCAAACCTCCTTCCTTCTCGCCGTCTGCCCGTCCGCCCGTCAGCCCGTCCGCCAGCCCGCCCGCCCGTCCGCCCGTCCGCCCGTCCGCACGTCCGCCCGCCCGTCCGCCCGTCCGCCCGTCCGCCTTTCCGCCCGTCCGCCCTTCCGCCCGCCCGCCCGTCCTTCCGCCCGTCCTTCCGCCCGTCCGCCCGTCCTCTCGTCCGCCCGTCCGCCCGTCTGCCCGTCCGCCCGCCCGTCCGTCCGTCCGCCCGTCTGCCCGTCCGCCCGTCCGCCCGTCCGCCCGCTCGTTCGCCCGTCCGCCCCCCTGCTTGCACGCCCTTCCATCCCTTGGTTCTGCCGCCCCCTCTCTCGTCGCGTCGCGCAAACGATCGTCGACCGGCGCATAATATTAGAAATGACAGGTGCGATAGATGGAAGGCAACGCGCGGCGACTTTTTTCGCTCCTCGTGAATTTGGCTGCTGACGGCAAAATCAATACTGCTAGACTCCCGGGCATCCAGGGACAAAGCACGCAACTTAAAATGAAGTAAAACGGAACGCGAGGAGACGGACAGAGAAGATTAATTGAACGTTCTTTGCGCTTGTTGGCGGTACTGCGCGATCGGGAATTCCCACCTTCAATATTGGCATAGGCTCTAATGAATGTGCGAACACGTGGTTGTAACGAGTTTTCCAAATCCAGGACTCGTGGATCGACCCAAATGGAGCTTGCGATGGTGGCAACGTCGTTCTGATGCGCTTAAAAACGAATCCCTCATTCAGCGCTTTTTCATTCGCAACATGGACAGCAAAGGTAAGCCACTTCCCATTTTCTGATTTAAAACAACGTCACCCTTTTAAAAATTTCCAATATAGTTAATTCTTAATAACTCTTAATGTTACCGAATTGTACACCAAAAATTCTCGAGAATATGACTAGAGACGAAAAAGAAGAATTTGTGAAGTTTGTAACTACGTATTTTATTAGTAAATCAATTTTTAAATATTTTTTATCTTAAAGCAAAATTGATGTTATTAACAAAGAATAACCTCTTCCTTTGCTGAGGAATGAATTATTTGATTCTTCGCAGCGACTTTTCAACCCAGGTGATGTCTTCATACCTGCTGATGAATATTAAGAATTTCATTTTGTGCCTCGTCTTCAAGATACAATAGTCAGCGAAGACTGCAGACTACGCGGTCAAGTCTGACAAATCCTGGTTGAAATCTAGAGAATCCTTTCAACTCTGGGTCAGAAAAAATGAAAAAATTAAGCCTTAATATTAAAGAAACGTGTAGGGCTTCTTCTTTTCGAGCTGGCCTAATTTTGTCATGGGATACTCGATTAAAGTCGATACTGTTATTAGTTTTCTTCTGAGCCATTATCGTTTCCACTACCTTTTCTTCAATATTCGTGAAAAGCTGAATACGAGCATTTTTTTTCTGTAGAGTAAGTTTCTACATGAATGCAGGACATTACTTTCTTTCACTGATTTTATTAGTAGCATTATTTAAATTAATTTTGTTAGTAGCATTATTTGCTGTAAAAATGCAATAATAAACAATGTAACGAAACAAGAAAAATCACTCACCAAAAATGATTATCTATTATTACGAATCCGTGCCGCAGTTTTGGGTGGCGATCTGAGAATATTACCCATTTTGGTCTAGATCTTAGCATTCACTGCATGGTGGTTCGACTGTCGGGAGGCTTCTCACATCTCCTTAGAATTTTATTAGTAAATCGTGCTAATAAAGCGCTTAGAATAACTTTGAAACTGAATAAGAAATCCCTGCAAGTCCGTGCTTTTCTCGGATTCCATAAGCCGAACCCATACCTTCTAGCGCTGTTTATGACCACCTATATTGTGCTCCTGAAAACAATTCGATGGAGGTGTGTCACTTTGGAAAACTGTCAGAAATTCCAGTGTATGCTCACAATGCTACTATGACAAACAGAAATTATGATATCTATTTCTGTACCAGAATCCTCCCGACGGCTAATGGCAAGATCAGTAAGGCAAAAACGCGATTTAACTTTTGCGTAAAGCGTAGCCTGCGTAATCAAGAATTATGACAATGCTTCAAGTGGTTGTAATACGCATAAATCCGATTCCTCAACTCCTTCCAAGACAACGGTTCGTCCGAAGCCTGTACAACTTGCTGAAAGCGAGAGAGCGGGAATGATGTTCTTGGCGATCGCCAGGAGATAAAACGGCATCGAGTTCTGCTTGGAACAGTTCGCGCTCTCCTTCAAACCCATCGCCCCAACCGTCTCCCCGCACAAACCGCCCACGCATTCGCCCGCCCTACCACTCTCCGGAGCACTCCCTGAACCTTCGCCCAAGCGCACGCCACACAGACTACCCTCCGAGCCACCTGCTGAAACCCTCGCAGAACCCTCGCCCCACGGCCTGCTCAACCGCCCGCGCCAACTACTTGCCCCACCCCCAAACGCCCAAACCCTAAAACCCCCGCCTAACCACATGGCCCACCCCCGCCCAAGCTCCTGCCCAACTTCCCATCCCCTTGCTCAACTGCCCGCACAATTTCCAGCGCTATATCCCGCGCAACTGCTCGCCCGACTGCCCGTCCATCTACTCGTTTTCCCATCCTTCCATCTGTCCTTCGGCTCAACCCGTCCGCTCAATCTCAAAACTCAACTGCTCAATCATCCAACTGCCCGCTCACCCTGCCGTTCAACCGTCCACCCAACCGCTAACCTAGCTGCTTTCCTGTTACAGTCCATTAAACTGAACGGAAATGGCCGCCACCCAAGACCTACCCACCCACCTACCCAACTACCTTCCTACCCATCCACCCACCCAATAGACAACCACCGACAGTGGCTCAGAGATCGAGACTCCGATGACGTAGTGAAGGAAGCAGCGTTTTACAAGAAGAATGACATTAGCAGGCCGAGCTGTGGAATCCGGGTTTGTCCTTGGGCGCTTCTGTGCGGGTGAAGGGAGACCCAGGCCTCCGAGGAGGAGAGGGCGGGAAACGGGACGACAGGGCTGGCCTTCCCTCCGCTTCCGAGGCCCTCTGAGGGCTGTCGTGTTCCGCTCCCAGAGGAGCCCTCTGCGTTTCGCTTCTTTGATCGAGTGGCCGCGCGAAGGGGACTGAGTTCCGGAAGTCGATGATTTGGTCGTTGACTTGGTCTTATTCGCTTCCGTCACGCGAAGAAGTTGTGTGCAATCATTCTTCAACAACTACTTGCATGTGTCACTTTTAATTTAATGTTAGTATTTTTTATTTCCCATCTTTCTCTTTGATGACTTTTTTGCAAATTGCGTGGGTGTTTTTATTTGGCATTTTGTCTAAATTTGATCTATAATAATAACATCTTTAATTAATGGCGAATATGGAGCCATCACGCCAGGTCTTTTACATAACCAAATACAAAAATTACAATTGTAGATAAAACAAATGAGAAGTAAGTGATACAAACATTATTTGAAAACAATGCTACTAAAAATATAAGAACTCTAGTTTAATAGACGCAAAAACATTGTGAAATAAATTTGAAAATACAATTGAATTTGACTATAAAATTTTAAATGAGTGACAGTTGTATGTGCTTCATGTCTCTGCGCCCTGCATGGCGGCCTAGTATTCACTGCGAGCGACTATAATCTATATCTATCAGCAATTAAGTCTAAACCATCTCCAAAATATATGTCAAGGAAACTCTGCTCAATAAAGGAAGTGCAGTTACTAGGGAAGTCAACGTCAATGGGTCTGGCCAGTCATCATGTTTAAATATGTTTAATATGCCAGTAATCATGTAATGCCAGTAATCATGTTAAAATAATTTGCTCAATGTAGCTTATAGGTAGAAACTGTTCTACAATACACGTTTCTAGCTTTGGGGTAAAATGAGATAAGTTTCAGAAACGTTGTATGAAGTAATTCAAAATTCTATCTGCACAGAGGAAATCACAATATTCATTGCAGTTATCTCGTTCAATTTTATATTAAAGAAATGCAAACATTTATTTGTGCTTTCA
Source organism: Acheta domesticus (assembly GCA_031308135.1). NCBI lineage: Eukaryota > Metazoa > Arthropoda > Insecta > Orthoptera > Gryllidae > Acheta > Acheta domesticus. The sequence continues at coordinate 125,449,887 of JAHLJT010003656.1, read as the reverse complement.
TTCACTTTTGAAGAGTCAGCTAAAATAAAGCCGCGTGCTTCAAAACCAGTTTATTTCCCCACTGAATTTAATCGTTGAAAAAGTGTTGTTTATTGCCATAAATTTGGAAACTTCAGACATTAAGTTATACGATCCAATATATCATTCCAGAATCTACGCCTTAGACCAAAGTATATAATATAAAAACGGGTCAAAAATCTAAAATCTTGGTGAATTTGTTTACTACTCTTTTCAAACTTCATATGGAAATATGAAAATAAATATCTGGAAAATATTAACTGCACTAAAAATAACTTTCACACACTATCTTCTTGTAAGTTGGAAATTTAAACTGTTCCACCTTTAAAGTAATTTTAATTTTCGTGGATTAAAGAAAATATGGAGGAGTTTTATATTTTTCACTTAGTTGACTATGAATTGCACTTGCTTGAATGAAATGTTTAATCGAAAGAATTGGCGGAATAGTTTAAACCTTCATTTCCAATATTTTATCAGCGATATTCCATTTTGGGTATATCAATTTTCAAATATGTGAAGATCCTATAAAATAAAGTCTCGAAGGATTAGTTTTCATCTGAGCTATAAGGAATCCAGCAAACATACAGTGATAAATGTGTAAAATATCCAAGTTTTACAAACCTGTTGTAGTATTTGGCGCGTTCGAGTTTCCTGTTTTCGGTTTGATCGACATTGGCAATCCATGCATATCATTGATCCGGTCAAACTTGCATTACTCTTTCTTCTTCTATCCTTTCCTCTTACACACACTTTTATGTTCTACACTCCACAGATGTCGGGAGTTTAGCTCGTGCGGGTCGGATGGCACTCCGTTAGGGGAATCCCCAGATGGGGAAATCTCCCTCATGTCCACGTGGAGGTCGACACCGGATCTCACCATCCAGCTGGAACAGGACGCCGTCACCTCCCGCGATAAATCCTTCACTACACTAACGGAAGAAATGCCCTTTGCAGTTGACTTGCCAGGAAACATCAATCGATCGATCGATACATCCATCGTCTCCCTTCTCCCTTTCCTCCCGCTCTTTCTCTTCCTAGCACACTCCTTGCTCAATGGGCAGGTTAACTAGACCCCGGAATTTTAGGCACAAAAAAGTGAGGATTTAAACACCTTAATTATGAAATTAGGTACTATTATGCATGAAATGTGACGTTTTAGGCACTTAAAATAGGCCACAATATCGTTAATCTTCACATTATGCATTGCATCTGATACAACACTGGAAACACACACACGCACTCACGCGCCCTCGCGTGCAAACACATACACACATGTGCACACATTCAGACACACACATAATAACTTGAAATGATCCTTTTCCTTTCTAGAGGTTCAAGAATTGGGTCGTGTTTTGTAAGCTTCAGCTTTCCAACTCTTCGCTTTTTTGTGACCTGTGGCTTTCCTTGCCTGGACTGCATAGACGACGCACCGCGACGATAAGCCTCAACCTGCCGGCACGCAGCCTAAGAAGTGCGTGCTGGAAGCGCGAGAAACTTACTCTTTATATTCACTTGAAGAGTTCCTTATCTTCGTTGTGATGGATAAGATTTCGGTGCGCAGTCAATTGCGTATTTGATCAGGGAATATTCGCGTTTCGTGAAATTCGAAAAGTATTTGCGTTTCGGTTAAACAAAATTTAAAATATTCGCCGCTTTCCGGAGCACGTTTGCATAACTTTTTCTTCTTACGAAGAACTTCGTAAGACAAGAAAAAAATGAGTAATTAAAGTATTATAATTCTTCAAAATTATCGCATTTAGGCAGTTTTAGGTAACAAAAATCTTAAAATAAAAACAACCCGCCCCTTTTAGGACATTTTAGGCACTATTAAATGCTATCAGTAGACCTATTTTTTCATAATTATTTCCCACAACTTTCTCAAGGAACTAAATAGGCATTTGTCCTAAAATCCGAGATCTAATTATAACATTAACGTATAGTACGTCAGCAATATTTACGTAGTAAAGAATGAAAACGTTCGATGAGCAACTTCACTACAAAGCCAATCGCGTGTGAACATCGTCTTGCTCAACTCCGCAAGTGACATTTACATGGTGCATCTACACCTCTGTCGGAGTCTGCATCAGAGTTGAGTTGATGGCCTTGAGTTCATTTCACGTGCCCATGTGTGCATTCCGCCCACTTGGCGCGCCGGGGGCTACAGTTTCCCGGTCCGTGCACTGATGGCTCGGGTGCGTCCGGGTCGGAGGAGCGCAGCGCGTGTCTCTTCCGGCGTGCGTGCGGCGTGCCTGGGGCGCTGAGCGCACGGGTCCGCTCCAGTCGCAAATAGTCAAAGGTCAGTGTCAGTGTGGAGATGAACATTCTGCTTCGTAGTTCCATTGTACGTACCCCACGAAAGTACCAACTTTTATGAGCGCGCTCATCATAAAAGAAGACGGGGACCAGCTGCATTTCCTGAATCACAAATGAAACTTACAGTCAATTTTTATGAAACATTTTTCTGGTGTAAGTAGGTGAGATTGATCTCATTTTTTTTGGTATTTTCACACATTTTTCTATTCTTTGAGTTGTTTTCGGCCGGTTTTTAGATTTTTGGTGTATTTTTAAGGATACCTTGGGCATCGAGTGTAATTAATCCACATATTCCACATTAATGCACATAACCCACAAGAATTTATTCGAAACTTTCATGTCTTGTCCCGAATTCGCCACCTTCCATTCCAGTAACGAAATATTTGAATAACAGATTTTTTATTTTTTATGTTGTACACTTGCGAACACAACGTAATCATCCCGTTAAATGCGTGAGCAAGGAAAATTTTAAAGTTTTAAATAGGAAGTTCTAATAAGACAACTCTCATTGATAGTTTTCCGTTGTTTCTCCGATAAATACCAGGTGAATGCCACAGCAAATGGGCTACGAAATATGCGCGATCCAACCTCAGCCATTTCCTCTCATCACCTCTTTTTCTCTCTCTCTCTCTCTCTCTTGCAAACACACACACAAACACACACACACACACTCGCACTCACATCCTCACAAACCCAAATTCTCATACTCACATATTCTCTCACTCACACACACATTCACACTTATACATTCACACTCACATTCATACATTTACATTCACACTCATATATTTACACTCACGCTCGTATATTCACATTCACACTCAAACATTCACACGCACACTCATTTATTTACATTCAAACTCACATTCATATATTCACATTCCCACTCATTTATTTACACTCACGCTCGTACATTCACACTGACACTCACACATTCACACTCACACTCATACATTCACGCTCACACATTCACACTCACACACCCACTCACGATGACAGGTGATCAATTGGGAGTTTAAAGTCTATCTGGGATGGGTCAGTGTCCCTGAAATACCTGGAAGAATAACATCCCGGAAGCCGTTGAGAAGATCGCTGCCACCTTATTTTCCATAGGGTCGACACCGGCATGTACAATTTTTTATCATGCATTGTTCTTACAGGACTACTAAACATAGTTGTTGGCGTCCATGGAAACGTTACATAATGAACCGTATCATTACAAGGGTGTCTCGTCACTATAATTTCAACAGCAGCTTTAGGGTCTGCAAAATTCTTTTTTTATGAGACACCAATTAAGGATAATGGTGCACGAAATTGGTTGAAGCACAATTTGTTGGTTAAAAATTGAATTATATCATTTTTCATAAAAACGATTTTTCCCAAGACGGTGTGGTTAGAAACAAATTTAATACCTGAAAATATATTTTCGCCAACTACTACAAATATAGAGATCCTACCGGATTCCAAGTCCACGATTTTCTGTTATTCTAGATGCTCTTCACGACAATTCATTTTCTGTATTGATGATCCATACGTCACTGTGTTTATGCGAGTGCACATTATTAGTGAGATATCTCGCAAACTACTCTTGATGCATGCGTTTCATTATAACTTCCACATATAATTCCCTTTTTTGAACAAAATAATACATTTTTTTGACAGACCCTAGTAAAAGCGGTTACTTTTAAGGCTTATGAAGCGTCATGAAGAGCATCTAGAATAAAAATTCAATTTTTAGCACTAGTGCTAAAACTGAGACGCTCTAGTGTTCAGCTAAATCAGTTAATACAACAAAGAAAATAAATTTATTTCGTCTGACCGGATCAGTTACTAATGACCTTAATTTACCCTTAAGTGATTTTTATACTCGAATAAAAAAATAAAGGCTGTTAAAAATATTGTATGACATTCGTAGTAAAAGCGTTTTTAATTTGCCTTTTTTCCCATTCGTATCTTTAACAACTATTTTCAACAATCTTTTTACTTTCTCGCCTTTTTTGACTGTATGAGAGAGAGACAGAGAGAGACATAGAGAAAGACAGTGAGAGAAAGAAAGCGACAAGAGAGATAGAGAGAGACCGATGGAGACAGAGACGGAGACAGAAAGACAGAGAGAGACCGAAGGAGAAAGGGAGGGAGAGACAGTGATAGTTGTGAGCCATGAGAAGTGATGCGTGGAAGGCGAAGTGCCAACTCGGGATGGAAATTCGGCAACGGAATGGGCGAGCGCCGCCGGTCGATGTCGCAGGTAATCGGTGGTCAGCCGGCCGTGACAGAAGCGACCGCCGCCGCCGCCGCTCAGCGTCGTTCCACGGATGAGCTCGCTCGGGTTATGGCCGCCGCAATGGTATAATTTCGTTTGCGGCCCACAGAGAACGCACAGCAATCAACAAAACTAAACACTAAAAGCATTGTACATAGGTCGGAATGGGACGTCGGCCCTTAATGTTTTATATCCGGAGTTATTATCGGTTGCCAGTTTGTATATGCTGCTATCCATAAACAAAACTGTTACATAACATTTTCTAGTATACAAGGGAAGAAAAATAGCCAATAGGGTGAAAAGTCATTATAGGCTGATTGTCCAAAAGCACACTAGCACTTGACGCGACAATGTGAAGTTAGTTATATATCCATGGAACAAATGTTTATGCCACAATATTTTCGGCAATATGTGAGTTAAAATTATAAATTATATAAGAGCATATAAGGAATTGTATTCTGACTATTTGTTCTTCACGGCCAATGAAATGTGAAGTAAAAAAAGTGTTAGACGCAATAAACGCGAAAGGACTCGTACTCATTACGTCTATTTAGTAAATTGAAATGAAAATTTGAGTGATGACTTTTTGTTTAATCTCTCTTACAACGTATCATTGCGCATTGTCTTTTCAACATATCTCAAATGGAGAGGATTATCACGCTTTCGGGCATTAAATTGATGTTTGATGAAACACACACTGCTCTAAAATAAGCAGCTACAACTGATGTTGACAACGACTACGTGCTTTACGCTTCATGAGAATTAAATCTTTTTCAGCACTCCTTCATGGAAATTAGTTTCCGAAACACATATCAATGTTGAGGCTGCAAATATAGAATTTTATTCTATTCTTACAAGAAATTTAAAGAAGAAATTTGGAGCCATTTTTTGAGAAAATTTTGAAAATGTCCCATAAGCTTCGTGTAAAGTACCACCAAAAATTAATGAATGTTTTTCAAAATCTCAGAGCGGCGACTCAGGCCAGATGGACAGGACTTTCTTCAAATTGGAAAAACTCCGACTCTCGGTTTAGGCGTTAGTGTTGTTCACATACACAGGGCAGACGGACAGGCAGACGGCCGGACGGATCTTTTAAAAAAAAAACACAGAAACAAAAACAGTTTCTCGGTATCAGGGGACCAAAACGTGTATTTCCGTTTAAATCTCGAATTCAATTTTTCGCAGCATTACAAAACTTTCCCTATGCTACGTATATTACTCCGTATATACGTAGATTTACGGGAAAGTAAAAAGCAGGTTTTTCCAACAAGATATTTTAGGAAGATATTAAGGAACAACTACACGAGATAACAGAAATGTAGAAACATTGTAAGATGATTAAAATTAATAAAATGCGTTGGTAGCTGAAGGGTTAAGGAAAGAAATCTCTGTCTTCATAATTGTAGTTGGAGAAAGACGACGAAAAGTATTTGAACTTATACTCAATACTTCATCCGGGGTCTAACCATAATATGACCAATAACCTTCCAGTCTCTACACTGCTCTCCTTAATTTAAAGTTCATTTTCGTATATGATAGATTTAGATTTACACACAGATGATTTCACGGTTACTTTCGCATTCGTCCATCATGTCGTTTCCCTCTCGTGGTCAGGCACGCACTCTCCCTGCCTGTATACGCGGGCTATGGACCGCGTGCAATCTTTCCGTCTTCTTCCTTGTCCTATTCTCACTCCATGCTTGCACCCACTTACACATGCACTACATTACCACACATAGCGGGAGACAACTCGATAACTTAGAGCTTGTCCCGGCTGGGGCGGTGCGCCACTAGTGGAAGGTAACTGGTTGAGGGAACACCGCTAACCGACGGTAGGTCGGCGCCAGAACTCACCATCCAGCGGCGGAAGATCGCTGCCATCTCCCGAGGAAAGAAACATACACTACACCTACAGGATTAATGACCTTAGCAGTAGACGCGCCTGGAGCACGCGCATTAACAGTCAATCACTACATAAATCGGAGTAGCACCGGTGGTGATGACGGTGGCGTTGTGGGAAGGTCGCTTTGGGCGGGGCGGGGGGTGGGGCGGGCCGGGGCGTTGCAGAGCGGGGCGGGGCGGGGGGGGCGGTGCGGAGCGGGGCGGAGTGGGGCGGGGCGGGGCGGGCGGGCCGGGGTGGGGGGGCGGGGCGGGGCGGGGCGGGAGGGGCGGGCCGGATCGGGCCGGGGCGGGCAGGGTCGGGGCTGGGCGAGGCGGGCCGGGGCGGGGCGTGGTGGGGCGTGGCGGAGCGGGGCGGGGCGGGGTGGCGCGGGGCGGGTCGGGCCGGATCGGGCCGGGGCGGGCAGGGTCGGGGCTGGGCGAGGCGGGCCGAGGCGGGGCGTGGTGGGGCGTGGCGGAGCGTGGCGGGGCGGGGTGGCGCGGGGCGGGGCGGGCCGGGCCGGGCCGGGCCGGGTCGGGTCGGGTCGGGCCGGATCGGGCCGGGGCGGGCAGGGTCGGGGCTGGGCGAGGTGGGCCGGGGCGGGCCGGGGCGGGCGGGGCGGGGCGTGACGTGGCGGTCCGGCGCGGAGCGGGGCGGTGCGTGGCGGGAGCGCGTGCGCGGCTGAGTGATGGCTGCTATCTCCGAGCGGCAGCGCGACGGCGCCTGCGGCCGGAGCTGCGACCGCGTGGGCGGAATAATTCCCGAGCGCAGCGCCCCGGGCGGCGCACGGTGGGCCGATCGCCAGAGCACACGGACAAACTCTAGTGCTCAAACAAACAGCTTCACCTGCAGAAAATCTGATCCAATATGATCTGAAAAAATTGTTATCATATATTTCATGTGGATAAAATGGTGTCTCTTATTCCATTACCTTCATAAATCTCTCGAATTTTGCAAATCAAGTGGTGTGTGTTCAGGATTATATTGCAGATTATAACTGTGTGCGAGGTAATGCATTTTTTAGTACTACTGTAATATTCAACAAAAAAATGTAGAATCTGTGTCAAGTGACCCGTTTAATAAATGTAATAATATGGACATGAATATACTTCGTGCTGATATAAAAGATAGGAAAGCAACGCAATAGGTTTTTTCAAACAACCGCTTAATAACAAGATTCATTAGTGCAATAAGCAACTGAATGTTACAATCGGGGTTGTACTGATTAAAACCTTCAGAATTGATAACAAATCAGTACCCTAACCTTTGTTGCCAAAGGATGCCACGATTGTCTCCAGCTTCAACGCTCAGGCCGTCGTTGTTCACGTCCGAAACCCCTCTTGCTTCTAATTATATAAATTCTTGACGACCTCCGTATTATCGTCCTCGAATTGTTGGGAGTTATGGGGTTCGCAAGTTGGCCAAGTGTATATATGCTATTAACATATATGTTAACATACATATCATAAACAACCGTAGATGTGCTTTTCAGGATTTTCTGTTATGACTACAAGAAAAGAGAGAATTTGAGATGTATATAAAATTCTCACTTCAATTAAGGAAGTAAGATATAATATTACAATATATTTGTTGGATATATTAACGCCTAAAACCATTTCATGGAGTGATATCCGTCTTTCTGTCCGTCCCACTGCCCGTCAACAATGGTAGTGACTAAAATGCAGGCCACCAAAATTGACATTCCATAAACCATCTGGCCAATGTCGCGGTTCCTTTACTTTGAAACGGATATTTAAGTTTCATGGGCGCTTAACATGAAGCCTTTACGTTTTCAAAAATGTCTCAATAATGAATGCAATTGTTACTTTCTCGTATACATACGTATATACGGAGTAATATACATGGTTTAGGGAAAGTTATGTAATGCTGCGCGAAAAACCGGTGAATTTTCAGCAGAAAAAAAATCGTTGCTGGGCCCTATTAACGAACAGACAGTGGTGCTACAGAATGGCACAGACTTTCCCGTATTAGTTTCCTATTTCCTTGGGTCTGGGCTAGCTATTCGGAATTGCCACATACTCTTGCCAGCTAGCATTTATCACCGCCAAAGTAAATGTTTTTGACATTTTCTTAATTTTTCTGTTTCGTAATGGTAGAACGGAAGTATTATTTTAGAATATTACAGAACTGTGAAACCTCGTCCTAAAGGGCAATTTTCTTTTAAAAAATTGTAGCTGTTTTTATGAAAATGGCGTTTAAGCGCCACCGAAAATGCAAAATTTGAAGCTCTTTTTCACAGAAAACTTTTGAGTTTTCAAAAAACTTCATTTGATGTCCTTTGATGCACCTACACTCACACATATAATAATGTTTACAAAAAGCTGGAAAATGTGCATATTAAAGATGTGAGAAAAATTTCAAAAACTTACATTTGTGTAATTTTTGAAAAAACAAAAAAATACCTCATAATAAACTTTAGAAAGTGCCATTAATTAACTGTTCGTCCCAAAAGTTTAAAGAAAAAACTTGCAGCCATTGATGAGAAAATGGTGTTTGAGTGTTTCTGACAATGCGGAATTTTGAGCTAGTTTTCACACAAAACGGTTCAATTTTCGAGAAACTTGGTCGGATATTATTTAAAGCACATGCATTCCTAAATATAATAATGTAAACGAATCGCAGCTAATGTAAATATTAACGACGTGAGATACAAGTTTAAAAAATTACATTTTTGTAGTTAAAAAAATGTATAGTGGAATAAGGCGTTTATGTCATCTCACAGAGTACACGTCGTACTATCCCTTCCAAAAATGTAAAGAAAAAATTTGGAGCCATTTTTGAGAAAATCTGGTTTTCGTAATTTTTTAAAATTGCTCATATTGCGTGCAATAATGCGCGAAAACTACTAAAATTTTGAAAAAAACTGTACATGACTTTAAACAAAGAACTCACTTTGGAAAACAAATTTTATTTGGAGGAAAAATCTCTATCCTCAACTTTGCAGTTGTAGGAAGACGCCGAATAAAATTGAAACTTTAGCGATTTTCCAGAATTTAGAGTTAACCATGAAAATATGCCACGTTAAAAAGAGTACTTTACTCTATTCTTACAAGAAATTTAAAGAAAAAATTTGGAGCTGTTTTTGAGAAAATTTGAAAATGTCCGGGCGGTTTCATGTAAAGTACCCCCAATTTTTTAAGAAAGTTTTAAAAATATCAAAGCTTTGACTAGAGACAGATCGACAAGTATTTCTTCAATTTGGAAAAATTCCTACGAGTGGTTTAGGCGCTAGTAGTGTTTACAGACGGACAGACGGACGGACGTTTTTCTTTCTGCTGGTTTTTCGGTATGAAGGAGTTACAAAACAGGGATTCTGGCTACACCACTTGTTAGGGGACTTTTTTCCTTAATTTAGTAACTAGTTTTATCCACTATTTCGCTGTCAGCGCCCGGCAATGAATTTTTTACTTTCTCGTATGCGTACGTATATAAAGAGTAATGTAGATAGTATAGGAAAAATTATGTAATGCTTCGGAAAATCAATTTCGAGATTTTAACGTGAATACACATTTTGGGGTCCCCTGATACCGAAAAAGTGTTTTTTAAAAAACGTCCGTCCGCCCGCATGTCCATTTTACCGTTCGTCAGTCTGTGACAAACACTAACGCTTAATCCATACGTACGATTTCTTCCAAAATGAATATTCCCCGGTCAATCTGCGTCCACTCAAAGCGCCGCGGTTTTGAAAAGCCTTCTTCAAAAGTTTGGGGGTACTTTACATGATGCCCCCCACGGTCATTTTGAAATATTTTTCAAAAAGGGCTCAGAATTTTTTCTTTAAATTTATTGTATGAATAGAGTAAAATTCACTTATTAACATGTCATAGGTCCCATTTTCACGGATAACTCAAAATTTTCGAAGATTGCAAATGTTTGAAAATTTTTCCGCGGCTTCCTAGAACTACAAAATTGAAGATCAAGATTTTTCCTTCAAATAAAATTTGTTGTCGAAAGTGAGTTCTTTCATTAAAATCGTATATATTTTTTTGAAAATTTTATTAGTTTTTACGCAATATTGTACACAATATTTGCAATCTTAAAAAATAATAATAATCTTAAAAAGCTAGTGGAAGACGGCAGACGTTGTTCTGCCCTTTATCTCCCTCTTTCTCTTTCCATCTTTCTTTCTCTCTGTCTCATCCTCCCTCTCTCTCTCTTTGTCTCTCCGTCCCTGTCTCAGCCTGACTGTCTCTGTATGTCTTTGTCTCTCCCTCTCTGTCCCACTCATTCACATTTAGTTGAAGATTCTCTAAGTCTCTGAGCAGATGATGTAATATCGAGAAGCGCCAGATCAGCAAAAATGTAATAGAATGTTCATAAAGATCTCATCGAGATTGCGGTGTGAGAAATGTTTCTTTAAGGCGTTCGGCCCCAAAATTTTAGTTTTTAATGCCCTAGAACGATTTGTTTAGTAGTTAATAAACGATATAGATTCAAAATGTTGCCCCGAATGTTGCAGGTTGCATTTGACGTGAATATTTGGTTTTGTTCTACAGCGCCATGTAGTGGAGTTACAACATAAGTAACAGCACATAAACCTTCTGGGTTAAAAAACACGTAGAAAGGCCAAGAGAGAGAGAGAGAGAGAGAGAGAGAGAGAGAGAGAGAGAGAGAGAGAGAGAGAGAGAATAAGCATATAGGATTCTTCCGTTTTTAAGCTCTTGTAAATACACTCTGAAAATGATTGAGTTAACTCTTGTCAGTCGTTTTCTTTCACTTTTCTTTAGACAGATGAATCCTCATAAAAATATTCAGGTTACATCGCTAAACACAATCTTGCATACTTCTCTTTTTGAGCGCTGTAGTGAGACTTCCCTGTCAAGAAGCGGACAGCGTCATCCCCCAAAAGGAGACTCTTTACAGCGCCATCAGCCAGCCTTCGTTGCGCGCCCAAACGGTCCCTATCTCGGATGCCCTTTACCTCTGCGGCCGACAGCGGTGACGAGCATTTTACTGTGTCGAAACGCGGACGAGCGCGGAGGTTGACGTTTTACAGTCCCAAGCTGCTGCTTCTTCCCCTCTGTTCAATTTGGCGCCGTCGTACACACTCGCCCGTCACACACACAGCCACACCCACTCGCCTTCGCACGCACACACCGTCAGCGGGCTCCCTCTTCCTCGGCGGGGCCTCTTTGCCTTTAAAGGCAGCGGTGACGACGTGATGTAAATTTAAGAGCAAAATAACGCCGTGCTCTGCTGATAGAGTGCTTACGGAGAAATATCCGCTCTTGCATTAGCATTTTATTGGGATTTTTCTGGAACGCTGGTTCCCTGTGCAAAAAAGAAGTGGGCTTCATGCGACCGCGTGAGAGCCTTGGTTTGGAGTTTGCGGTCAGAAGGGCGTCTTTAGCTCTTTTTTCTTTCTTTTATGCAGGGTGTACCTTCATAGGGAGCCTTCAAGGGGAGTCCTCGAAGCTTTTCGTTTCCGTTTCTACGCATCGAATTTAAGATGAGTTATGACGGTGATCTGAAGAAATGTTCCTGCTCTTGTCGGGGATGTAATGAAATATTCCCAAGCAGTGAGGCCATAAGAAATTATTCAAAGATTTATTAAGGAATATATCTTTATAAGCGACGTATAACGGCAGAGTTTTGTGGTAGGTTTCGAGCCTCGCATGATACATTCAAACTTTCCAAATCTTGACTTCAATACCTTCGTTATATATTTAAAATAGGAATACATGGAAATATTTCTTTGAATAAGCTGATACGTCCACTGTTTGCTCAAAATGAGAGAAGTATTCACCTACCAGATTCTTATATTTTCTGTGTTCTATTATCAGGTAATTCCTTCTAGCTGCTGAGTAAAATTGTTTATGTTTATTTTAAATAAAGTAAATTTTATAAAATCATAAAAAATAACCAGGCAAATCTCGGAAACGGATAAACGGATTTTGACAAGGTTCTCACTGAAAGGTGCATATTTTCAGTCGGGAATAATTTAGGCTACATTTCCGATTAGAATTTTCTTTCGTATAAACGTCCCTATTACAAATAACAAACAGATCCTGTTAAAGACTCGAACTTACAATGAAATTGTGTCCTAGTTTAAATAGTAAAAAAATTGCCATTAATGGAATGACGTCCTCTTTTCAACTTATCTAAAAGTATTTTTATCTACCACACACATTATGATTAACAGGAATATGTCTTGAATATACAGTAGGCTAAATAGGTCTAGAGACTTATCACAAGAACTGCGTTTTAACTTGAACTACAAAGAGCACTAAAATTCCGTATATGCGTAGTATTCGTTTTCAAATATATGACTAAAAAAATATGTAAATGAGAAATTAAATGACTGTAATTACTTAATGTTTCCCAAAATTTATTGGTAAAATACATTGCCATTGTTTTGTTAGTGATTTAATTGCCATGAGTCATAAATAGTACCGAGATTTTCTGAGAAGTAATTTTCTTGAATTAGACGTAAAAGTATTTTACAATTGCACATGTTTTTCACTTATTTCACAACTTCGTACATTTCTGTACAGTTTATAAAATAAATATTATCACAATCAGGGAACAAACTTTGAATATTTAATAATCTGCACGTCAACTGTACCATGAGTCATATTATTTTCAGCGACATTGCAATGGTTTTGTTCCTAATAAAGTAGTTTAATCTCTAAAAACTTGAAACTGGACACTTTTAAAATGAGTTACGTTCATATGTTCCGTAATAAAACCTTTATTATTATGTATTTATTGGCTCTTGTTATCATGTGAAGTACATCGAATTCTGAAGCGATTGTTCCCTCAAAAACTTCGTCTTTCAAACTGAAAGTAGCTTAGTCATAAACCAACGTTTTATCTTGCATGGCCCTTCCGTTATGGTTCCGTTCGTCCTGCTGTTGCGGGGATTTTGTTGCAGGTTATATGGCAGGGACGAGCGAGCGATCCTTTTATGCCATCAACACCATTCGAGCGAAGAGGCTCTTCGGGGTCCTCCTGAAAGAGATGTACGCTGATGGGACTCCGAAGATGGGCCTTTGAGTACACATTCGCCCGAAAGGGATCCTCACATTTTTCGAGGATTAAAATCACGTCATCCATACTGCACGTTCTGACACTGACCGCAAATACTAGAAGTTACACCTTCCCAAAAATACAAATTGTTTGTACGTGCTGCGGGACAACCTGGACAAAATTAAGAGAAAATGATGATTGAATATTCCAATGAAACTAAGTTAAAAAATGCATCTCAGAAATAAGGTTATTCTCCCCGTCTGCAATCATTTCCATTTCCACGCTTTGCATCACAGTCCTTTATCTGTACAAATGTTCCATAGGAGTTTTTGTTTCTAAATGTCTCATTTAAGCGTCTAAAGTATACCATCAAATGGCAAAAGAAACTTGACATAATTTACTTCATAGTCATAAAAATCTATTTATATCAATTCCATTGCAATAAAAACTATTTTATCAGTGACCTAGACATGAGAAATAAACATAAATAGTAATGCTAAAATATGTTTAAATACAGGCCTTACGATGAAATACGATAGGTCTATTTACATTGTTCTTTTCTGTATATATAAGTCATATAGTTTTCAAATTCAGCGGCAAATTTTTACATGAACGATGTAATGAACGAATTTATTGTTCGCAGAGACAATCCCATCTGTCCGGCAGCTGAAAATGTTGCTTTCTTCGCTTTCCATTTGTCCTTGTAGCCAAAGAAGTTACATACCTTTTACGTTTTCCTTTGAAGTCGTGTTAGTTAAAAAAAGTTAATGACAAGGAGAAAATGTAAAGCGAAATTCCACACACACACATACCATATTTGAAATCTTTCTGGAAATCCAATTACTTTCATGTGTGTGGCCCTTGGGTTTACTTGTAGCTGGGAAATCAGACAAGATCGCTTTGCACAGTGTTTATTTCAATGGAAATGAGAGATAACGCCGCCCAAGGCCGTCAGACTCGCCAACAAAGACATTGAGTTGCTTCAGGTTACAAACGTTAATTAATCTTGGTCGGTTTCAACTACGTTCTGCGTATGTAAGCGTTTGTTTACATATTCCTAAAAGGATACGAGAGCTTTCGGACAGTGTTTAATATAATGCCAACAAGAGAGCTCTAAAATGTAAATGTTGTACTTAGTTTGTAATTAAAAAGCACCATTATGATTACCTTTCTATAGAATTGCTAAAAGAAACGAAAACATTATACTGTGTATTGAGCACGTCAAGATCAAGAAATACAAAAGATACATAAAATCAAAGAGATTTTGTATTTTTGGGAAGTTTCATTTTCTTATACTAGGTTCCAAGCTAAAACAGATTCTTCTTGAAGGAAATTCAGACATCATTACCTCCAGAACCTGTTCTCATACGGTTAGGAACCAGCCTTCAAGGCGTTCAATATTACTGTGAATATTTGCAAAAGATTCGCACAGCGGTCAACGCACGGTTGCAAATAATATTGTGTGCCGAAACCATTATGGAAGACGTAGAAGTCGAAAAGAAACTAATTTTTTTATTTTTACCTTTTTGTAAGTGTAAATTTGCCTTTTTGGTGGGAAATATAGGTGAAATTGAAAGATAGGAGCCAACATTATTCATGTAAGTACTTGGGCATAATTAGGATGGCGGAGAATAAACCTGAAACAGTTCTTGGAAATACAGGATTCAGACTGAAGCTGAAATATGTTTGAAATAAAAATTCGGAATTACAACGGCTCACCTCTATGTCAAAAATTCTAACGGGTGAAACCGTAGAGGAAAACATTAAACTCACTGCAAATTGTCCACGCGTTGAAATCGGCACCAGTCACAAGTGTAGAGATAGAACATTTCGGGCCTGCACGAAAGATGATTTTAAGTGACAAAATAAAAGTATTCCAGCTGACGGTAATGGTTTTGTATTGTGAGGCCAATGAAGGACAATGACTGTATTTCAGTGTCATTAAAGAAATTTATTTCATTAAAAGTTTTTAGATCTTGTTTCAATTATATTTCAGCATTTACATTTTTATTTTCATTACATTGTAGTAATACCTGTATAACCCGTAAATACTATTAATTTAGGGATTCGATGGTATAACGGTCAGTATATTGGGTTGTTGTACCCAAAATTGCGGGTTCAAACGTAATCGAAGCCGTGGATTTTTAAGGGTGAAAAAATCCTTCGTAAGCCTTACTTCGGACGGGAAGCAAAGCCGGCTGCCCCATGTAGTAGATTTACTGCATGTAAAAGATCCTCAAGCCTAAATGACGCCTCTGAGCAAAATTCAAAATCTCCTGTTTCGTCACCCATGGAATACCTTCTTTCTCCGCTAGTTGGTGAAAGGAGTGTAGCGAAATTTGCGTGGTCACACGCAAGAGCAGGCCTCATGGCCGGAGTCTCGCCACGTAAAATAAGGCATTAACTTAATTTAACTAACTTAATTAAATTTAAAGTTATTTTATCTTAATTTAGTGCCTATTGAAGAAACTATTTCGTCTATTTTTGTCTTTTAAAGAGTATTTTAGGCCCTTAAGACTGAATTTTTAGTGCCTAAAGATCCAAAGTCTAGGTATAATGATATTTATTTTATATTGGGTATACAGTTTTGTGAGTGGGGCCGCTAACCTAAGGTGTTGATCCTAATCTTAAAAATTACTATTTACATTAAACGCTACTTATTTACATGCACTTCCAGTTATAATCTAAACATACATATTATCACTGACGTTTTGGTAGTTTAGCAGTTAAACTTACTCTAGGTCTTGAGAGTCACAGCCACAGTTACAGTTATCCTCCCCTCCCACGGCGCGCGCGTCTATGCGTGTGCATGCGTGCGTGCTCGCGTACATGCATACACATGTCCACACACACGCACATATGCACACAGCACACATGCGCATGCACGCACACGCACGCACGCACACACACGCATATATACACACACGCACACACGCGCATGCACGCACACGCGCATACGCACGCACGCACACGCACGCACGCACACGCACGCACGCACACACATGCACACGCACCCACACGCGCACATGCACACACACACGCACGCACACGCACACACATGCACATGCCCTCGCAACACGCGCACACATGCAAACGCTCACCCGATGCATGCCCGTCGTGACACGCCCCCGGTTGTTCCATCGGCGGAGCATCGCGGGCGAACTGTCACTTCGTGGCCGCGGGGCGGGGGCGACGGGCCGTCGTGCGCCAGGGCTGGCCCGGTACGCACACGGCACCAAGGCCTCCCTGGGGATGTGGTTGTAGTAGCTCGCGGCTCTACCCGAAATTGCCTCGGCGACGATGCGTTCAAGCAGTATCTTTAGCTTGTCGCCAGAATAAAATTTCTTCAGGAGAGCGTCGGTACCCCGTACTAATTGCCAAAGACCCGTATGTCACAGGTTTTATCGGCGGCTCAAACATTGTCGCCAATAGTAAACAAACACACATTAAACTGTACCCGTGGGGTCTACGAGGCGAGCATGGTTGTTGGCTTTCGCAGAATTCGCGTTATCATCGCAACTGAGGTGAGGCGACCCGTCTGCCTTTCATGTGAGTGGCTCTGAGGGTTCTCAGGCAGCGGCATATCAGCTGCTCTCGGATTCTCCTTACGACTGCATATTTCCAGGGGGGTCTCACAGACGTATCTTACCGGTTGCGTTCTCTTAATATTCTTGCTCTCTGTGATTTGTGAACTCTACAAGTTTTTCTAATGTTTCGAATACCATTTTTTATTCAAAGCGTCTAGGAATTCGAGACATAATTTGGAATATAATTTTAACAGGATTCGATGACTTGTCGAAGTGGTCTCTTTCCTGATGAAGGCAGTCCGTCGGAGACTGCCCGTCTTTAGTGAAGACGGGAAGAATTTGGAAAAGCTTATTGATCACGTGAATGATGCATTACACAGTAATGTCTGATGATAGTGATACTGATCTATATTATAATAAATAATTATTATTATAAATAATAGATATTACTAAACTTTTGTACATTTTTGTGCTTGTGCAATGACATGATTAGAGAAACGAATACTTTCCGACAATATATTTCTTTTAGTTAGACAAAATAAGTTTTTGATAGCATTTACTGCATCCGGTGCGTTTAGGTAGACTGTTGAATATCGTTACAAGAATGGTCACATATATTTTAATATAAAAGATTTGTACATATATTTGAATTTATATGCAATACATGTGTATGATAAGCACATATATTTTAATATAGAAAATTTCTTTTTTTGAAAAATATGAGAGAAAACTTCTAAGAGTTTGGAATAGAATTATACAAGTTTATGTAGTTACATACACAACATTATACAAGTTTTGTAGTTTATTAATTAGTATTTCCACTCACATACATTTGTTTGGTTATTTTATTGTATAACAGCTATTGTGAAAAATCTTTGAAGGTAAGAAATGCGAAAAATCTGTTTTCATTACGAACATTCAGAAGATATTGAAAATATATATCGCGTAGACGCAGTAGTATGAAATATCAGAGTTGCAGATTGTCCTAGTTAAGGGTTAACGCAAAGAGCGCATGCGGTTCAAGGTCGTCGTCGCGGGTGGATCAAAGATTGAGCGGCTCCTTTTCTCGTGATAAGTCTCGAAGCTAATGACAGCCCAGCGCAAAGGACAGCCAATCAGCGCCCCACTCACCCCCAGCCCCTGCCACCCCCACCACCCCACCAAATCACTCGCGCTGCATTCCACTTTCCCCCTCTACCCATCCCTCGCACCGCTGCCGACCCCGCTCCCCTTCACCCGTTCCAAACCGCCGCTACACTCCATCTCTCCGTGCCGCTGTCCCGCTCCGCTCCGCTCCGTCCCTCGGCCCTGTCCCGCCACAGCCGTCCAGATACTCTGCCCCGGCCAGCCCCTCTCTGGTTCGCCATTCCGTCCCGCTGCTCGGTCCCACTATCCTGTACCGTCCCAATGCACTGCCGATCCGTCTCTTCATTCTTTTCCCTCCCACCGCAGCGCCACACACAACTGCACTACTGCTTTCCTCCCCGCCCCCTTACCGCATTACTCTTCCCCGTCCCACCCCCGCAGTATTTCTCCCCGCCCTGCCCCACCGCAGTACTCCTCCCCGTCTTGCCCCCGATTCCTCTTCCCCGCCCCGTCCCGCCGCATGACTCCCCCGCCCCATTTTACCGCATTACTCTTCCCCACCTACCTCGTTCCACCGCATTGCTCCTTCCCGCCCCGCCCCCGTCCCAACCCAGTTCCCCGCCCCCCTGTCCCGCCTCCCCTACCCGTAACGTCCCACCGTCCTCCCCAGCCCTGCCGCTGCCGCCGCCCCCGCCCCGACGGCGCCGCCGCTTCTTCGGGTTGTCATCAGCCGTCAGCTGCTCCAGAGGCGGCTTGGCGCGAGCACAATTTTCCTCCAGAGATTGCGCAGGGCATATATCCCTCCTTTACGACACGCCCGCCGTCATAACAAGGTGAGCCGAGTACGCACCGCGGGTGAAGCCTTCTGCCTTTGTGCAAGCGGCGCCCCCCCCCCCGCGCGCCGCCAGCGCCGAACCGGGGACTTCAGTTTATGTTTGACTTTTCAGCCCCTTCGTGCGAGGGTCATCAAGGGGAGCGCCCCAGACGGGGTATTTCGTTTTATGTTGATAATTTTGGAGATGAGCTTTGGATTCATACAGAGTTAATGTGCGTGCAAGGTGAAGGGTCTGATATACAAAAATCTTATGAAAGAAAAGAGGCAAAATCAGCAGCGCCTTTGAAAAGGGTATTTTTTCGCCTGATAACATGATGTGTATCTAAGATATGGAAATGTGAGACCGAATATTCTGTATCTTTACATGAATCTTTAATACCTATTGTTTACACAAATATTGCTGTTTTCGTAGTCTTTACACCCCTCCGTGGTGGCCTGCAATTGTAAATTTAGCTCTAAAAAATACATACGACGCCATGTTTCTAACATGCTAAAAGTAAGATGTTATGGAAGATTTGGAGGACTTGTGGAATGAAAACAAAATTTTATAGCAACACTATCAAAACCACAGTAGAATATATTCAAAATTACTTTAAAATCATTAGGATTGATTGAGTGTTTCAGAAACACTAAAAACTACAGCAAATTTTTAATGTTTCGAATGAAAATCCATTTAATATCACGAATTGATGTAGTCAGTTCCTTTACAAGCTGATGATCAGTTAATAAATATATAGCGTAGTTTTTAAATAAAAAATCTTGTCGTAAACAATATAAAGATGATTTCTGTAAGGGACACTATGTAAAATGTCGTTTACTTACCTTCTCCTCGTCTCCGGCCTTGAAGTCGTTCAGGTAAATGACCCAGAGTTCTGAAAAAAAGAGAATCGTGTTAGTTATAAACTTTTTCGTTTAGTAAACTAAATATGCTCATTAATTCTATGAAAAATAGTCTATTATCTTTATGTTAATGGCATGCGTGCCATTAAAATCCCACCGTGCAATTAAAACTCCACGCCCACCAATCAGAATTCAAAAAAGCAGCCAAATCGTTTACTTAAGAAACTATAACACAGACATAGTCAAGATATTTCAAGTTGGCCATGAAACATGAACAAAAATGTACATCACAGTTTGCATACCTACAACAACTGTATATAAACAACGAATGAATAGAACTAAATTGGCGAAGTAAACGATAATCTAGCTACCTAATGGAACAATATAAAATATTATATAATAAATATACAATATATATACACAAATATAACAATATAAAATAATGTTAACGAGTATAAATTGAATGTTGTACATGTAAAACATTTGGCCTTAGGATTACGAAAGTACAAAATGTACACATCATTTGTGTTTACCTGTTCTAAAACGTCCACTATAGCAAATCTGTGTCACAAGTCAATGGTTGTTTTTACTTCCTAATACTTATGTGTACATGTATTCTCTCATACCTGCCTTTACTTTTCGTGGGAAGTAATGTTTTCATGACTTTGCCAGATTCTTCTAATATTTTTCCGCAATATATTCAGTACCTTCCATTTCTAATATTTCTTGCAAACAACCATTGTAAGGCCTACTAAAATATATTTTTCAGAAGCACTACGTCATCAAACGTATGCCTCAAATGGTAAAGATGTGCTTGAATTTCTCAAAATTTAAATCATTCTTAAATGGAAACGAAAAAATATTGAACGTAACATGTGTATAAAGGGGCATAATTGCACTCGTGGTATATAAGAAAACTCGCTCCTATCGTCGCTCGTTTTCTTGAACATACCACTCATACAATTATGCCCCTCTTTATACACTCGTTTCGTTAATTACTATAGTCACACTTATGTTATGCACTAATTCTTATAATAAAATTGTTAACGTGTTTAAATGCATAAACATATTAGGCATTTCACACCCCTTCTACCCCCTTAGACTACGCCTATGGCAACAAGTCGAACGTGACACACTTTTAAGATACAAAGTAGATCTTATAGACAGAAAACTTGGTCACCCCTGGTGTAGAGCATGTTAGTGTATGCGTGTGTAAGGGGAAAGGAAGAGAAAGGAAAAATCGCGTATCTATCGTTAGGGTATTGTTCAGAGATCTGCCTGGTGTTGATCGGAAATGGCCATGAAAAAACTATCGATCAGAGCCATTACATTTTCCCTCTAGACAGAGACTGAATTCGACCTAGTTATCTCGCTGGTGTCGAAGTGTTGCCACAGCCGGAAACACTAGGACTTCCCAATCAGAGGCATTGCAGTGACATTTGTTTGCGCCCTGAGGCTCCTCAGCCAGTGAAGCTGCATTTGAAACGCGATGACTATGAGCCACATCAATTTCACTGCAATAGTCGAAGCTTACAATGTTAGTACTAGTTTAAAATGCGTCGCTGTAGTATGAGAGGTAAGAAATCGTTAAATAAAATTAAGAATAAACATAAAAAAATTTTCAATTTTCCTAAATAATGGCTATACTAATTGGATTTGCAAAACTACGTACAATGTTAATACATCATAAAATGATTGCTATTTGACCGTTGTTGTTTTAAAATATCAGTCTAATTAGTTAGGGGCGCTAGACGTAAATATTCTTTTTTCATTAGCACCTACAACATCTGTTGTACGAAGATATATACATTATTTTTATTACTTATCTACCTATTTGTATGACCCATGTGGCGATGTTTTCAAAGACTAACATGGAAATTGATCATAAACAAATTTTCTTTAAAAAATCAGATATTACAAATTATATTTTTTATCAAAAGGCA
This sequence comes from Acheta domesticus, assembly GCA_031308135.1. NCBI lineage: Eukaryota > Metazoa > Arthropoda > Insecta > Orthoptera > Gryllidae > Acheta > Acheta domesticus. Next base: position 125,428,193 of record JAHLJT010003656.1, on the reverse strand, counting down.
AGGCGAGTAGTTTAATTACTGAACTCTTAAATTTTAAGTTCATTAGATCCCAGCTACTGTAAACTTTCTTAATCATAATTAGTGCCTAAGAATAAAAAATGTATTGTTTTCAGTACATGACACTCAACATTGTGTAATCTGTAAAATTGGGTGTCACTATATTCAACAAGTACTTAAGTTACCTTTTGTAGTGGATGCAGCGCGGTGTGAGGTCCGTTCTGCGAAGCGACTACATACAGGGTCAGATCGCGTTTCAGGGGATTGTTTCTTAGGGGCAAATGAAAGGCAATGCACTTGTGTATAAATTAAATTTAATTCTTGAAATATTTATTAGTTTTACATGTAAGTAGTTAGGCAGTAAGCCGGAGGACCATTGAATGTTTGTGATTTAAGTTTCTTCTTGCTTGAAGTTTACACTTACAGTTTGATGACAGTACAGCAAGCACCAACCCAGGTGAGACGGCTGAGTGTGTGTCTGTGCCGTCGGTTGAAATGGGCTGCGGATGTTGCGGCTGGTAGGCTGGATGTCACCATGGGCGCGTACTCGAGTGCTGGAGCGGCCCGTACTGTTGATTTGGCCAGGTGAAGGCTGCTTCACGGGTGGCCCGAATGTTGATCGCGGCCTGCTGGCCGCGCCGATTGATTGCCGGAGCCTTGATAGGCAGAGCAAAGACAGCTGACTCGTTCGCAGGCTGTCTGACGAGTAGAGTAGTAATTGTAGCAGCAGTAATAGTAGTTTGACGTAGAGTGACTGCGTAATAGTAGCAGTAAGATTGACTGAAGAGTGACTGCGTAATAGTAGCAGTGAGATTGACTGAAGCGTGACTGCGTAATAGTAGTTTGACGTAGAAGTGTGACTGCGTAGTTTCACATAGTAGTGAACAGAGCAGTAATTGTAGCAGCAGTATAGTAGTTTGACTTAGAAGGTGACATAGTAGTTGCAGTAGTAGTTACGACATAGAAGAAATGACATTGAAGTTTGACATAACAGTGGCGGAGTTTGACTGATAGTTTCACATAGTAGAAATGACATTGAAGTTTGACATAACAGTGGCGGAGTTTGACTGATAGTGGCGCGTGGGAGCGAAGTTGCCGTATTTATTGAAACGTATGTTTCCGAGTGCAGAGGGGGAAGAGTCACGTGACAATTGCAGCTAGCCTATGATGTACAGTGAGACGTAGTGTGCCACAAGAAATGCTCGCTATTCGTTGTTATGTTTTGAAGTGTGTCACGTGACTTGTGGCGGCACTGGCTGTGCCCGCGATGGCTGCATCTCATTAGCAAGGTTTGGTATTCTCTCACGGGAACCGCGAAGCTGGTTGAGAGAAAAGGCGGGCGCGGGCGCGGCTGCCTAGCAGATGCGTTCGTTGTCGGCGAATTCTAACGCCAGTATTGGAGCTGGAGGCACGTAGCGATATTTGGAATGTTTGTAAACATCTGACCGCCGAAGACTGAGAAAGGGGCAGGTAAACGGCTAATGGCTTAAGGGCCGCGCGCCCCGCGCGCCGGCGGTGGCTAATGACCTTCCCCGGCTTACAGTACAATACGCGGTGCGCGGCGCTTGCGGCAAAGAGGGCTTGACGAGAATCGTTTTGTTGCCTGAACATCTGTGTTTCATTTCTTATGTTTTTGTATAAACGTGCTAGAGCCGTGAGAAACTTTGAAGGTGGGGCAGCCGAAGAATGTTGGCCGCGCGGGGGAAAGACAATTTGAGGCTGTACCCTGCTGGCGAGTTTCCTTGTAATTGTTCGCGAGATTGAACACCTTTAATATCCACACTTCTATTAATAACTTAAATTAAATTATCACAATTAACAGTCACGTTTTTAACACAATAATTCACATATTTAAATAAGGCAAGTCATTAACGCTCCCAGCAATCTTTGATATTGTGTTTTGGTATGTCAGTTCGTTTTCATAACTGTTATTTTTGTAAATATAACTAATGATTCATTGTAGTTTTGTTGTGATAAGTGATATTACTTGGGAGAGACTTTGTTTGCCATAAAACGTTTGAAATATGCTATTAAAATATGCATTTACGACCTAAAAGTTCTGAAATATGCTCTTTAGTATGCAGTAAAAATTAACAATATCTCATATTCTGCATAAACCTTTCTTAACAAAATTCAGGAGAAGCATGCATGGAATGAAAAGATATATTTTTGTGTAAACAAAATACTATCTACCTTACTTCGCTGAAGAAATAATAGAATTCACTTCAGTGAAGTACATGGTATGAAATCAACATTAGATGTAGGCTCCCCATCGTAACAGTTTATTGTTGCATAAAGCTTTTTCGGCCGCATTACGGCCATCTTCAGTGCTACACTGCTTCAGTGCTACACATCTACAGTGTAGCACTGAAGATGGCCGTAATGCGGCCGAAAAAGCTTTATGCCACAATAAACTGTTACGATGGGGAGCCTACATCTAATGTTGATTTCGATGATAGCATCGTAAATGCCATACCATTTCCTACTACATGGTATGAGTCTTGTTGCATATATTCTGCCTGGTTTAAAAAATATGATATGATAAAAATATCCTATCATCCTATGCTAATATCCTATCATCTATAGAAAAGAAAAAAACTCTATGACAAAGTCATTCTAATGCATTAATGCTCACAAATAAATAGTATACGAGGCCTGTCTAAAAAGTATCCGACCTTTGGCCAGAAAAAATATTTCGAATACTTGACAGATTTGGGACCCTAATCCCCTTCAGAGTAGACCCCTTGTGCTTCCACACACTTAGCCCACCGATCCTTCCACTGCTGGAAACACCTCTGGAAGCCTTCTTTTGGAATGATGTTCAGCTCCGTCGTCGCTTTCCGCATTATTTCTTCTCTACTCTCAAAACGGGATCCTTTCAGTGACATCTTCAATTTTGGAAACAACCAGAGAAGCTAAGAAAGTGTGGATCAATTGGGATGAATTTGCAGGGGCGTTGTCATGATGCAAATGCCAGTTATTCGTCGTCCACATGTCTGGTCTTTTGCGCCGAATTGCGTCACGGAGTCGCCGGAGAATATCTCCCGCACTGTCAATCGGCGATCTGCCATCACCATGTGGTCAGACGGAAGAGCAGGCCTCATGGTCTGAGTCTCGCCACGTAAAATAAGGCAATTCAATTCAATTCAATCACCAAATTTCACACTCTTTCAACAACAGCTGCATTGCGAGCAGTTTGGCGCCACTCTGCTCACTCTCGGCTGATGTGCGGCCATCTTTGAATCGGTTGAATCACTGCTTAATTTGTGTTACACCCATTGCATCTTTTCCAAACACCAGCTAAATCTTACGAATTGTTTGGCTTTGAGAATCACCTAGCTTTTGACAGAATTTGATGCAGTATCTTTGCTCAATTCGTTCAGTCATCTTGCGAGAAAACTAAATCCGACGAACACTACGAACAACACCTACTTAGCGACCACCATCCAGCGACTGGCACAAGCAAACGCGGTGAAAAAATTCAAGCATGCGCATTAAAGATCCTCCTTCTATCGTGCACAGTGTCGCCGCCTTAGAATCACTACTTTGCGCGGAAAAAATTAAGGTCGGATACTTTTTAGACAGGCCTCGTATTCTATGAAAAGAAACAACGTTTCATAGATAAGTCTCTATTTAAACGAAATATGCAAAATATGCCCCTATATTTTGCGAATATGCACCAACAGAAAAAATAGGCCAAATATGCACAAATATGCAGTAACATGTTAGTCTACATAGCATCCAATACTATCCAAATGTCAAGAAATTTCACTTAGCTCTTCCCTGAAGCAACGGACAAAATATGCAAAAGTCATAGAAATCCGCTCCCTAAATATTACCATTGCTTCACACTAGAATGTCGGACGCCGTCATTTTGACATCTGTGCCGAATGCTGTCCGTCTAATGTTTCCGTTTGGGCTCGCTGTATCTTAAGATAGTTTTCATTTTCACCTGAAAATGTTGCATTAATGCAATTAGAACACAGTGTTGTTTTCCATTACATCTCAATACACGTAAGCAATATTAGCATTTGCATGTAGTACAAATTTAATGTGAAGGACATTTCATCACATAATAAGTTTTTCTTGCTCTGTTGTAAGGAGAGCAATTTGCTCGATTTTTACTTGTTAATATAATGCATTTCCTAAGTAACATCTGAAACACGATGCACTGGAAATTTTATTGTTTTATTTGTTGATATTTATTTTATTGAGTTTTATTTTACTTTGCCCGTTGCGGTCACGCCAGGCACATTATCTAGCAGAAAATGTCTGAACATACATTCCGAATGACTACGTGTTCACTACGAGATTATCTATCTCCACTTTTTTGCTCGTTAAGAAGTTTATATTAAATAAAGAATATTTATTCAAGACCGTATTCCACTTGTGTGTGAACTTGTATTAGATAAAGATTCTGATAATTTGTGATATTTGTGTGGGAAACAATATCACAAGCATTTACAGAGAGCTCACTACTTGTAATGAGAACATATTACGTGTTTAAAAAATCTTGCTAATGAGAAACAATTTCCTGCAACGCATTCTACTGAAGAATTCGATATTTCATAGATGCAGTGGAATGGCACTAGAAGAGTAAACCCCCTGCTGCAGAGCTTACTCAAGAGGAAGTCTTTAATGTCATTAAACGTCGTTTATTTGAAGTGATCGGCAGTAAAAAAATAGTGATTTTAGGTAAATTGAAAGGAAATACTTCATGGGATCACTGATCAATTAATCAACGAATTCCTCGGGTCGGTCTTGTTTGCACTTTCTTACCCGCTTCCGAGAAATAACACATGCTGTCTTTGATGAAAGATTTTTTGTGGACATTTTCCAACTGACAGACTCATCTGAAGTGAAGGTATTCAATGCCACATCCGGAAGTAAGAGATTATCTTTTAATATAGGTGTCTTGCGATGAAAAACAATAGTGAAGTGAGAAACTTCCACAGAAGTATTCTGTCTCGTACATTCCATTTATATTGAGCCAGATTTATCTTTTATTTATTTTGATGAACAATTTGACACTTGGCTTCAGAATACGTCGAAGAAATTCGGATGATTTTGCAACTTCCGCGATGATTCAGAAGCAAACTTTTATTTTGTGATTAACAATAACTATCTGCAGATATTTTATTCATAGTCAGAACATGTTCCTATTATCATCAACGCGCAAGAAGATGTATTTATTAACATCATCTACTGATAAAATCAAATCATTCCTTCTTCTTCCTTGTGTTATCCTCAAGAAATCTCAATCTGCGCTGAATCGAGAAGATCACCGACGCTTCTAGCGATGAAAAACATGCCCTGTGTTTCGTAGAAAACATTAACATTAAATTCCTTTCTTCTTGTCTCTGCACATAACATCGCCTTTCGTCATATACAATGGAATTTTAGAATTACGGTGTAAATATCCTTGAACGTATGACGTAGATCATGATTGTAAAAGATGGCCCTAGCAACTTTTTTAAAGCAATTGGATTTTGAAGCAATGATGTTATGAGTCTTTGATGAAGTCATTGGATAAAATTAACGAAAAATAAATATTTTCAAATGATCAGAGGAATAATCCGTATCCATAAAATTGAAAAAGGTCACAGAAACAGTCAGGTTTAAATGTAACAAGAAAAGAAACTATGTCAGGAGTAAGTGCTTCGGCAAAACAACTCAAAGACGTGTATGAATAATGCGAAACGTACATTAAGACTGTTCTACTGAATTAAAAAGTATTTACTTAAAATTTATATTCACCTTGCTTTGGGTTGCCTCTAAGACCATCCAGATACTCCGAAATATATATATGTTTTTGTTGTTCTTTCTGGTTTCTTATTTCAACGAAATATGGACAAAAGTTTACCTTATCCACTCGTCCAATAAGAAAAGTGACTGGATTATGGTATTACTGCAACAGTAAACCAGACATAGTATTTTTTACCGTATACGTTCGTATTTACGGAGTATAGGGAAAGTTATGTAATGCTGCACGAAAAGGCGGCGTATTTTTGGAAAGTCTGTGCTCTTCTGTAGCACCACTAGTTTGTAATGTGAAACAAAGTGTATACTGTTAATTGGAAATATTTTCTTCAATGAATATTTCAAATCTTACACATAAATATGTGCAAAAATAAAAACAAAGAAATTAGAAAATAAAACATAAGTTGCCAAATCACCAGTGTAACATTTCATACTAGTTGCAAGAAAACATAGTTGTTACACCCACCTTCACCACGCACAAGCTGTTGAACTTTTTCATTCTAGAATCTTTTGATACTGCTCTTAAATTAATATCTTTTGTCTTTCGTAGAAAATTTGAGTAGGATTTTACTTTCCTTTGGCAGGTCAGCATCCGAATCCTGGCGGCGAGAAGACATCTACCAGAATACTGCACACATTTATATCTCAAATAAATTACCTAAACGCATTTCATGCACATGAATACCTTTACGAATGCTGTTACTACGCTGCGATTTTTATAAAGCTGCGCCTCGAGGACTGTCTTCACAGTGGCATTATGTCCCTGCATTTCGCGTCTTTCTGGATCGTGCCGCTAGAAAAATTGAAGAATACATATTTTGCAACACATTCCAAACATTCAATAAAATTTCAACTAAAATTCTAAAAAGTCATGTTCACTGTACATGCGTCCAATGTCGTAGCCAGCACCCATCGTTATTATTCTTTCCACGAAACACTGCAACACATTTTCCGTCGGGCCCTTGCACCCCTTCTTCCGCTGGAGCACGGGTCATGTCCCAGCCGCTTCAAAGTGGAGTTTGTGGGGGACAAAGGTTCGCGGCAGGTTTTCGGGATACTCGCGTTTCTCCTGCCAATATGCATTCTATCCGTACGCTCTATTATTCACTCCTAACACTATCCTATCATCTAACTATACTAACCATCATTCCGCTAGGGATCTACAGATCACAGCGATAACCGAGGAATTACCTGAGAAGGGCTGCGTCTACCTCAGGTTATCGATAGGTGGGGTTCCGGTCTGGGGAGAGAGGAGAAATGGTGGGGGAGTGGGGGACGCCCTCTCCCAAGGAGATGTAATGCCAGACGGGGCGAGGGGTAATGCATCATGGAAACTGACCCTTGAAGGAAAGTAAGCCAGCAGAATTTACTTTTTTCATTTCCCTCCGATGTTTTTCTTTTGCGATTTCCGATTAGTCCACTTTCATTGTGGCGCATCCAACTGTCCTTGTCCGTACCACACTCAGTGTACGCGTCGCCTATCTTCATTACACTATTTTGCTTCCTCGATTTTCTCACTCGATGGCGTTGGATTTCCACGATCTCACTTCTCACTTATGCCCTTACCGCCATTGTCCAAGCGGTTCTCTCTGAAGCTTCTCGCTGACTCCCTTCTCCCCCGTTGGCTCGTGCAGCCCTTCTCGTGGGGAATTCATTCATTCTCGCTCACGATCGACTCATCTTGTCCGCGCCAATCCTGAATACATGTAGTAATACACCAATGACCATAAGGTCAGAATATATACAGGATGACCGGGCAGGTAACGTCGAAACTTTGAAAATAAGCTCTTAATACAATTCTAAGCGTATTTTGTCTAATAAACTATATGGATATTCCGAATGGTTGAGCCGCTATTAGCCCTCAAAAGTTGTTTCGAAAAAATGATTTTTAGGCAAAAATATGCATTTTGGAAGCTTAGAAACACTCCAGAAACATGTAAATTGTTTATTATTTACAAAAGAAATGAATATATTTGCTCCGACAGAAAACTTAAGCGAGAAATAACAATGCAGTCGAATTGTATAAATTCGGTGCTTGTTTATTTCTCGCTTAATTTTTCTTTCTGAACAAGTCTGTTTATTTCTTTTGTAAATAATAAACAATTTACGTGTTTCTGGAGTGTTTCTAAGCTTCTATAATGCAAATTTTTGCCTAGAAATCAATATTTCAAAACAACTTTTGAGTGCTTATTGCGGCTTAACCATTCGGAATATCCACGTAGTTTATTAGACAAAATATGCTTAGAATTGTCTTGAGAGCTTATTTTCGAAGTTTCGACGTTTCCTCCCCGGACATCGTGTATATATATATATATATATATATATATATATATATATATATATATATATATATATATATGTGTGTGTGTGTGTGTGTGTGTGTGTGTGTGTGTGTGTGGGTATTCGATGTACATCGATTTAAGTAGTTCTCCAAAATTTTGTATTTAATTTAGTTGCATTTACAGCATGCTATGCATTATTAAAATTAGTGAAACGGGTCACAAAAATATTAAAGCTCATAAATTATTTAAGAGTACTTCATTACTACTTATGAAGTATGGACTCTCTATTGTAATGCTTTAGCAAAAATGGCGATTTGTCGATCCCAAAACTCGTATTGTGGGGTCCTGATACCGAAAAAGAGGATGATTGTTTTGAATGTATTAATTTCCAAAATCCTACGAATTGCTCTTGAAATACATCAGCTGTCAGAAAGCCGGACCACGAGAGTTGGAGGTAATTCAAATGGTTCACCGTTCTGGTGTTAAAATTGATGGTGTTGGCTTTGAAAGTTTTTTGAATTTATCAAATATATTGCTGTTTAACGTCTTTGTTCTTCACGTCTGCTCTTTGCTATCTACCTACGCGGCTTTATGTTTATTTATCGGAGAGAGCAGTCTACTTTCATACAGCTCGGATCTATATGGCCCGAAAATAAATTTGTTTTGCTTTCACAGGCATGCGTGAATTCTGAGTATTCTGATACTTCGTGTCTTTATCTATCTAAATATCTTTCAATATATGTACGATTTGTCTATTTGTTATAGTTTTCCTCAAATATGTAATTTAGGAATACACAGGAACTGCTCAGGAGTTTGTGATTTGATTGTCAAAAATCAATTAAACTAGTAATGTAATTTATGAGAAATGGAAACATGGCAGAAGGACGTTATGTTTTGACAAATTTATACAGGCAAGCTTACCTCTGCCTCATGGAGGAAGGAAGAAGAAAGTTAGGCTGTGAGAGATGAGTAACTAAGTAGTTCAACTTATAATTTTACTTACGATTATTTCTGTACATTATCGAATTTTGAAAAGTTCTCAAAATAAAAATGGCAATTTTGGGCACATATGGAACTAGTGTTGCTACAATAGCAAGTCTTTCTCGCATTTATTAACGATAACGTAGTATTACAAAACCGCACGTTCTTTATATATTGAAAAACCGTGAACGTCGGCTCGATTTCTCGAGAGAAAAATAATTAGTAACACTGCTACACAAAAAACACATTATTTTAAACGTCAATAAAATTAAACCATTATTAAAGGGTATGTCACTGAGAGAATATTTTTCGCATGGAGCGCTGCTTCAATCCTCTATTTCAATACCCTATTCAGGGTTTCTCAGAATAAATATTACGAACTTGTAGGACACTTAGTGAAAAAAATTGTAACTTTTTTACCAATGAACATGTTTGATACTATATATAAATGAGCTATATATGTGTTATTTTCCCCTCATTGTTAGACACTTCATTATGCACAGTTGTTCGACAGTGTTTTGAAGCAGTCAAGGAGATTTCGTGCACCCGCCGAACACCAGTTCATACAGAGTTGTCTAACAGGCAGGGCGAAGGTCACAGTATAACATTAATGCAATTTCCCACTTCATGTTAATGGCCAAATGTGGCCACTTTAGATCCCTTTACATAGGTCATAAAATGATTTTAGAATTTATTCTGAGACACTCTGCATTGTCAAAAAGTAGGCAGCCTACCATGGAGGGCATGGCTATAGTTGCGGTAGACCGCGGAGAGAATTGTGAAATTGTTTGACAATTTCTAATGTAATCGATACTTCGTCCCATGAAACCTCATCAAGATAGTGTCCTTTTTCAATATTTTTGATTTTACGAGCTTATGCAATTCTTCAAACTTATCTCTGAATACGAAAATAAATTTAAAACGCTTCAAAGGATTTCAGGCCCACACACCGTACAGGAAATTCACGAATAATTCTCTTCTCTGATTAATACTCAGCTTCCAAGCCCTTTTCGCTTTCCATCTCACAGAACGTAAAGGAAATTTCTTCTTAGGAATTAGTGAACAGCTCTTAAAACATTCGAAAATATTAAAAGCAAAGGCGATGCTGTGAAGTTGGGCACATCTTGGTTAAAGAAAAACACACAACCACACAATACACTTTTTTGAAATCATTTGAAATAAATTATAATTGCAATGGTTCTCCCCATGCAAGTCAATGTAGGCTAAATTTGTGTATTCTGTGAACAATCTATGGTATTGCAAAAAATTAAAATTAATTAAAGTTAGTGCTCAAAATTAATTTAATTTTAACAGTGTTCAGAAATATTTTTAGCTCATTACACTTTTGTGTTGCAATGAATGGAGCCTTATTGTTTGAAATGTGGTATTTCCTGTGGTTTCAACAACACAAACAAATAAAATAGTGAGAGTTGGATACTGAAAAGAGATGGAAAATTTTATAATGTTATGTTAGGGTATTGCTCCAGCATTCACGTGGCGAAAATCGTAGAACTATCTACAAATACTGCGGAAAAATATCAATCTGAGCAGCTAGCCGCTAAAATTATCGTCCAGTTAGCGACGGAATTCGACCTAGCTATTAAGCTAATGTCAAAAACCATACCATGGAGACTCAAACGTAAGACCTCCCGGTCAGAGGCACTGCAGTGACATCAGTTGATGCCCTGTAATTTAACTCAGTCGTAGCATATTTTTTTAAATAAGTAAATCAAGGAGATGCCTACTCAACGAGACTGATCATAATTTGCAGTCTTACAAAGAAAACTTTACAACTCGATCACATTTTATTCAAACCCCTCAAAAAACATTCCTAGATATTCCCCTCTGGAAACCCACAATGCGTATTCTGACGCCTGAAGGACTCATCCGTGCTGAGCGCCTCGAGCAACAGCGAGAGCCGCCCCCAGTCCGGGCGGGGGGCGATGGCTGCTTTGAGGTCGACCCTAATGAAATCCACTTCCGCTTGGGGTTCCGCGCTTCTTTTGGGACCGGGGCGGTGGCCGTGAAAGAGGGAAGCAGTCGGGGAAAGAGGGGGAGGGAGGGAGGGCGATGAAAGACGTGATCGCGGAGGTAAAGAGCGGCGTTGAGTAGGTCACAGCAAAACAGGCGACGATAGTAATGATGGTTATGGTTGTGATGATTACGTTAATGATGGTAACCAGTACGTTAATTATGGAAACGGGAATGGTAATGGAGATGAAGGTGATGATAATGGCGGTGATGGTGATGATGAGAACGGTAATATGCAATTCAGTTATGTTGATTGTGATGATGATGGTAGTGGCAAATATGATAAAAAGTGCTGGAGTATGGTAATCTTTACATTTAAAATACAACGGGTTAATGACAATTGCCACATTTACTTGAAAATAGCGCATAAAGATGATTGTTACATACGTAGCCTGTAAGTAATAGTTTGCTGTACATTACGGAGAGACCTTTGTGATCAAGTCAGATGCACAGTGATACTTTCAGAAGAGTAGAGATTTGCTGAGTGCGAGAGGAAAACTGTGTTAGCCGTGATATAATTAAGAATACATGGTAATAATGGCGATACAGTCACATTGAGAACGGATGAAGATGGTGAGAGGATACACGCGATGATTATGGTGGACTAAATCATAAACGGAAAATAATATCAGAAGCAAATGGATGTAATGTTGGTTGGAGTTCAAATAAATATCGTTTGAAATACGAGTGATAGTGGTAAAAACAAAACTTTTTCCCATTCGCCACACACTAAATTTTGTTTATTGATAGTCAATAAGTTTAAAATGCATAAAATTAATGTAGAGGAATGAGTGAAGAAGAGTGGGATAGAGGGGACAATGGGAATAAATTACGCAATAGATCAAGAGCGGAATATCGTGCGGGTAATAAGGAAACGCGACTCAGCGCCAGCGCCAACGCCGCAGAGGAGGCTGCCGGCGCCGCGGTGTGTGTCCGCTCCGATGAGCGGAGTGACGGGGAGGGCGAGGACGGGCGCACGGGGGCGGGGGCGGCGCACCGGGGCGGGGCCGGGGGCAGCGGAAGGTGGGACCCGACGGGGGCGGGAGCTTCGAGAGTCGCCGACACTTGCGCCATTGTGGCGAGATTCGCGACTGATGTTCAATGGGGTGTGACTCCTTTCATCACGAGAGCGGGGTCGACACAAAGCCTTTCTAAACAAACATTAGCGACATGCGAGGCCTCTGCGGGAGCGGGGCGCGAAGCGGGGGGCGGAAGCGGGGATGAGACGCACTGCCGCCGGTCGTGCCTTTGGGCGACCTCAGCGCGGCTTTCCTCAAGGGCTGACAACCTACGAAAATCAAACCAACGCGCGAGCCTCAACGTAGCCGCAGAGATTCGTCTCTAGGATGATGCTTTCTTGGGAGAGTGTAGTGTTGACCGGATAGGAATTTCAGGTTTAAGATAAGATGGTGATCGTGCCATTGGTGGACTTTAGCGCGGTTTTCCTCAAGGGTTGCCAACCTATGAAAATCAAAACCATGTATAAGCCTCATCTTAGCCGCATATAATTCGCTCTAGAATGGATACTTTCTTGTGAGAGTGTAGTGTTGACCGACAGGAGTTTGAGGTGGTGATCAATCTTTTGGGCGACCTTAGTGGGGCTTTCCTTACGGGCACCCAACCTACGAAAATCAAATCGGCGTGGAAACTCCAGATCAGCTTCAGAGATTGTGCTCTAGGATTGATATTTTCTTGTGATAATGTAATGCCGACCTGACAGGAATTTGAGGTGTAATATAAGATAGGGATCACTTGGGTCAAATCGGACTACAGTTTGAATGGTCATATTTCGATTGGTCGTGAGATCCAGGGATCAGATCACAACAGATCGGCAACAATTCTGCTGGGAACACTTCTGATAATAGTTATTACCCTGAGATCACCTGATAAAATATATAATTGATATAATATATTTTATATATATATATATATATATATATATATATATAAAACAAAGTTGTGTTAGTTACACCATTTGTAACTCAAGAACGACTGAACCAATTTTAATTATCTCTGCTTTGTTGGATTCATCTCCGTCCCGAATAACAGAATAACTAATAAAATATCGAAAAATGGCACTGCATGGTGCTCAAGAATAAAAAACTAGATATTCATGCAAACGCAGCCCGCTACACAGTTTGAATATATATTGTTAAATAACTTCTCAACAAAGCGTTAAAGGGCCTTAAAAACTAAACTTTTGAGGCTGAAACCACAAAGAAACATTTCTCACACCGTATTCTACAGGATGAGATCTTTTTTAAAATTCTATTACATTTTTGCTGGTCCAGCGCTTCTCAATATTACCCCAGAAAGACGTGCAGAATCTAAGTAAATAAAACAGTCAGGTTAATTACATCGTTTATAACTCAAGAACGACTGGACCAATTTTAATTATCTCCGATTTGTGGGATTCATCTCCGCCCCGAATAGCAGAATAATTATTAAAATATCGGAAAATTTCACGAAAAATACTTAAACAGAAAATTAATGTAATATATAAAAATCAATGTTTTTGGTTCGTGATTAATGCGCTGTCGTACCAGGCAACCAATTGCGATAAAAATGTGTCAACGTATTGCATGCACTTGCGGGAAGGACATAGGCATTGTACAATTATTCTAACTGCAATAGACAGCGCTAGAGCACATGACGTTTCAGTTAAATGCAATTGCCAATTCACGTGAGCTTCATTGTTGCTGGGCGTTGCCGTGTGCCGTGGGGCGAGGTCGAGGAAAGCACGAGGAGCAGGCGGCACAAGTTGATGAGAGGAGAGGGGAAAAAGAGACGGGGACAAAGAGAGAGGGAAAGAGAGAAAAATACAGAGAAGGAAATAGAGAAGGAAAATAGAGAGGTGGAAATAGAAAGGTCGGAAATAGAGGAGAATAGAGAGAGCGGGAAAAGAGAGTCAGAGATTGGGGAAGAAGAGACACAGAGGGGAAGAAGAGACGCAGAGGGGAAGAAGAGACGCAGAGGGGGGAGAGAAAAATGCAGAGAAGGAAATAGAGGGGGAAATAGAGAAAGAGAGGGAAAATAATGAAAGAGAAGGAAAATAGAGAGAGGGAAATAGAGAGGTGGCAATAGAAAGGGCGGAAACATGAAGGAAGAAGAGAGAGAGTGTGGAAAATTAGGAGGAAAAAGACGGAGGGAGAGGGACAGAGGAAAAGAGAGAGGGGAAAAAGAGAGGGGAAAAGAGAGAGGAGAGAGCAATATTTCCTCAATTATTTCTTCTGCGGCAGCAACGCGCCAGGTACCAGCTAGAGTAATATAAATTATATATAATATAATTTACTAGGAAAACCCGGCAGACGTTGTTCTGCCCTTCATCTCCCTCTTTACCCTCTCATCAGCCTTTCTCACTGTCTCTCCCTTCCTCACCCTGACCCTGTCTGTCTCTCTGTGTGTCTGTGTCTCTGCCGCTCTCTGTTCCTCTCATTCACATTTACATGCAGATTCTGCCCGTCTCTGAGCAGGTGAGCTAATATCGGGAAGCGCCGGAACAGCAAAAATGTAATAGAATTTTCAGGAAGAGTTCATTCTGTAGATTACGGTGTGAGAAACTTTTCTTTTAGGCCTTCAGGCTTTCTTTAAGACCCTAGAACGCCTCGTTTAGGAGTTATTTAAAGATATAGTTTCAAACTGCTCCCAAGTGTGTTGCAGGTTGCATTTGACGTGAATATTTAGTTTTGTTCTACTGCGCCATGTATTGGAGTTACAACAGAATTAACAACACATAAACCTTTTCGGTGAAAAAACATGTATAAATGCCAACTTTCATGGAGATTGCTCCAACGGTGTCGGAGTTTTGCTCTTACATACATACCAACATCCAGTTTTATATGTAAGAGATAACACTAAAACTTTTACAATGTAATAATAAAACATTATCATTTTGATTTGTTATTTGTATATGAGAAAGAACGGAAATACTTAAATCTTCTTTGTACATTAATCGTTAAGAACTCGTTTGAAGAAAGTTACATAAAGTTAACCTATCACGCTAGAGTAGAAAATCCGGCAACCGTGGAGAATCGAACTCAGCACCAGAACAGGAAACCAGCACTTTCGGAAAGAAATAAACGAATTGATTTATTAGTATTTGAAAGTATTCCAACATATAGAAAGCTGTTTGCTATAAGGTAATATTTACTGTGTATTAATAATGACTTGGTGTCATTTGTATTATTGCTTGGGAAGGAATCCTCCTCGACGGAGTTAATAGATTCTTTATAAAATCCATTTCCTTCACTACAGAATCTCGTTTTCGTCGTGCCTACAAACTAAAGATAGGTAAGATAACAGGAGTTAACATTGCTACGTCTTTGTTTCTTTGATTGTTCTACTTTGTTGCATCAATCTTCACAATAATTATATTGACAATTTAATCCTTCACAAAAGCACAATGTTTCTTCAAAATAATGAAGACACAGATTCCATAATTTGAAAGATTTTATTACTTCGCTTGCTTTGAGAATGTAATCTAAAAAAGTTTTATTTACGTTGTGATAAAATGCGGTAGAGAAAAAGTGCTTTCTCATTTTTAAATTTAGACTGGGAAGCTCAGCAACAATATCGTATTTTGGCATAACACACTCATCCACATCGTGTAAAATGGATTTGCTAATTCCATACAGTTCAGTACCTTTTTTCTACTTCATTTTCCACTATTTTTGTCGTTGCTTGGTGCATTTTAAGTTCATCATAGGTATGTAAACGTTAGATACTGAATTTTTGTCTACGTGGCAAAGTTACAGTGCAAGTATGGTGACAACAAAATAGTAATTTTGTATCAAATATCATTAATCAATGTTTATAATTTCTAAGTCATGAGCTTTCGAAATGATATAAATAAACTCACAAATGTCAATTGTTTCAATGTAAGAATTTATTTTCAAATGATATAAATGTAGGGGCAAGATGGCTGGTATGGCAATGTTACTCTGAAAGAAGCATATGCTACTAATACATTTTTTCTTCTCTAAAATGAATAATTATTATGTCACGACATAGAATGCCTAAATATGCCATGCCATATTTACTTATCTAAGTCGCTTATTTCAACGCAATTAATCCAAAATTAACGAAGTTTTGATTACGGGATTTGGGTGCATTACAATTCAGCACACATATTTACCGACATTTTAGGTTACTGTTACCCAATGCAACAAACGATTGTATATAATGTTTCTAAGAGATGTAGTTAACTATGGGAACTCAGCCAGCAAATAAATTGACGATTCAGACTGTGCTACCTAAATGTTTTGAAGTTGTGGCAATGTTACCCATCGTTACCTTATATGTAACAGATTGGAGGATGAATTTGCCCGAGCTTCTTTAACTTTTCAGTGAGTTTTCGCTCACAAATGTTTACCTCAATACTCAACAATGATATTTTATTTGTATCTATTGATACGTGATTTATTTGAACTTTTTGTCATTTCTATTTTATTTACGTCGTATGAAGCTACATATCATCCGCCCTCACAAAACATTCGAGTTCGATGATAAAATATTTCTCCATGAACCACAGCTTCACAGCATTAATAATCGATTACATTGCTTAATTTTTTATATTAATTTTAATTAAAAACTACCTTAAGATTTGAAACGTAATTTTTGCGCCCAAATTTTTTATTATATTATCATCTTTAAGTTCATGTACTAAAAAGTCATCAGATATCTTAGATAATAACTAAGAAATATATTCAATAAATCTTGTTCTTTGTATCAATGTCTTTAATGAAAGTGTAAATTAATTGGAATATTTCATTGAGAAACAACTAAAAGTAATTACACATCTTTCTCAATTTTCTCACAACCTTACCATTAATCAAGACCTATTCTGTAATGAAATCAATATTTCAAAATATTTTTAATAGCCATTGTTCCTTCTTTTAAGTTTAAAGAGTTACAGTTTAATTTTTTGTGACTATTAATTGTAATATATAACAAGCTAAGAAATCACTCGCTCATTCTCTCTTAAGGTTACGATTGCTGGTGTCCTGCCAATCTGTGCCGTACATTACTCAAGCAAAATTTTAATGTTGACGGTGCATTTGTGTGCACTCGCAAAAACGTTCCAAAACTCGAGTGCCCTGTCCAGACTACCGGTCGCTATAGATGACAGCTCCAAAAATAAACAAATGTTACGATAATAAATGAATGCTTGTGTAGGTATAAAAACATCACAGGCCCAGAATTCTATAGATAGATGCTCCCCAGTGAAATAATATCCATTTCCCAGTACAATTACAGCAGCGGTCCAAACGTATTCGAATTTGTCCTCGCTACCATCAATCACTCAGCCTGAGAGACGTTCTGCTGATCTCGATAAGTGCTGTTGTAGGACTGTCAAAACGCATTTCTGGGCGCTGGATTTAACGAGTGTGCTTTAAGTTACGTCATAAATGCGATAAAAATAAGTTTGCAGTTTTGAGCTCTGACATTTCAAGAGTTTCTCTGAAAGGTTTCGTGGAATTACATCAACATTTTCGCCGGAAATCCGATGTTGGTATTTGATTTCACGGTATATGCGACCGTGAAAGCTGAACTCAAGAGAGATTTGAATATTACATGGCACATATCAAGTGGCTTTGCAATACACTTTCAAGTGCGAACAAACTAAATGTTTTTCTTTAAGCAGGCCTGTGTTAAAAATATATATTAGTATTTTTATTTCAATTGAAAATTTCTTCTTTAATTTTCCCTTTACGTAGAGACAACGTTTTTACATTGATTAAAGTGATCTTCTTTCGTGCCTTACTTCTGTTTTATAAAATGCTAATTCAGTATTTCTAGCATAAATAAAGGATACAGTCCAAAGCAATATTCAACCACAAATTTCACCTGAATTTTCTGAAACCACATGGTGCTCCGTTGAATAATAAACTGCATTTTCAAATTAAGGATGAAAGTAATATTTAAAGGACGGTGGCTATGAGAATGTTCTGATTACTTTAGATGAATAAATCCAAAAATTTCCCGTCAATATATTCTATTCTATTGAGCGTAATAAGGAACTTTTTTTTTGATATTCGTTTGTCAAACAGAAACATTGATAACTGTGATGTGGTATACACCAATCAGGTTTTTCGTTCAGTTTCGCCTAATCAATTAAACAAATACTCAGATGGTCCCTTGCTTTGCTTCTGGCCACAAAGTTAACTTCAGTTAATGCGCGCATTCTCTGGTGTTTTTTGTACTGTTAGTCAGTAATTTATCTATTTGGCCAACATTTCCATAGAAGCTGTAGGCAATTTGCATAAGGATATTGTGCCAGTGTAATCTTAGCTAGCAGGATGCTTTTTAAAAATAACTTTATGTAAGCGAATGTACATACATACTTTTGGCATGCATTTTAAATAACAAGCAAAAAATTGTTTTCGTTTACTAGCGCCAGCAAAAACAGAGCTATCATTAATGTTTTCTATACTGCGATTTTTCTAAGAGCGACCCTCAAGGCCAATCAAATCCCATCTTCGCGATGGAATATGTCACGCCATTTCTCGTCTTTTCTCGGTCTTGCCGGTAGAAGTCGCATGATCGCAAGCACTGCTTCATACGGTCGCGATCGTGCGAAACCTAGCGGAACGACTGAGAAAGACGCAAAATGCCGTGACATATTCCATCGCGAAAATGGGATTTGAGTGGCCTTGAGGGTCAAAGTTAGAAAAATAGCAGTATAGCAAGAAATTCTGCCAAGGAGTATGATGCATGTCACATCGCTGAACTTTGCCTCGTGACGAAGAAACGCTACCAGTATGGATCCGCGAACCAGAGGTAACAAGAAAAAATGGATTCATTGGAAAGTAATCTAGAATCCAGCACGTGTAACTGGTGTTTTTCGTTGAATTCCAGGCTGATGCTGGAGAGGTATCAAAATCAAAGGATACATACCGCGCGCCAATCCATCATTGTAATGCCTAAATCGTCAGAGAGCCACAGATACAGTACATCATCGACTTCCCATCAATTGTTTCTTCTTATGAGAATTAATACGCTTTCTCGACAACAAAATGAACAAGTTTATTACAATGCACTCGTCTTACAGATTCACAAATTAATCCAAGTCTTTTTAACTTCTCCAAATACTACGTCGTTATCACTGGCATATCTTGAAAAAATCATGCATAAAGTCGATATTTCATAGAAGTAACCATCCCTTGATATAGTCTTCATGACCTGATAAAGCGTTCTACTTGATTATTATCCATTATCGTCTACCAGGATATCCCATTGCTAGGTGGAGACAAATATAAATGACATATCCTGCTACATCCCACCAGTCCCAACTCCATCATTGGAGAAGTAGGCGTATTCTGAATCTTCACACGTCCGCCGTCAAATTTCTCGAATAACTCCAGCAGTACTGCATAGTCACGCCAGAGATGAATCAGGGATGTAGAGCCGAAAAGAGAGCCGTTTGTCAAACGAAATTTCAGCCATCCTGTAGAACGCGACCGCGTGGTTGTCGACGCAACGTCTCGACGTTCGACGGTCGTCGGCGTAATTGGCGGAGTTTCTGCCTTCAGACGTCGCGAAGGGAAGCCTCCGTCAATGAATGAATTCGCTTTCAATGGCTGCTGCGAGGACTCTCATATTTGGCTTTCTCCGCGGGGAGTTGCCTCCGAAATTCTCAGGATTTCCGCCCTCATCCTTCCTTCTGCCCATCCCCGGCCTTGGGCTTCTCGTACTTGTGCGGCCTCCCGCCCTCATTGTCTTTACCCTTTCTAAAGAAAACGAACGTCGAAAGTCCGTGCTTCTTGGATTCTCGCGATGGGTGGAGTGCTTCACTATACATACTATCTAATTCGCCCATCCCTGTTCGAAGCACTTTTGCGTCCTCTTTGCCTCTTCTTTTCGTGAGAGCAGGGGCCGTCTCGTGAACCTCGAGACGCGTTGCGTTGGAGGCGAAGGAGATGGAAAAGTCTGGGGAGTCGACTGTTTCGTCGACGCAGGGAAGGTTGCAGCTTTGGGGAGTTTTCAAATACGCAGCCGCTAAACTCAAATATCAGAGAGAAACCAGATTCAACAAGATGAAGGACGGCATGCCTCGATGGTGACTAGGACGGCTCCACATGAGGTTGAAAGTGAAAGAGAAATCGCGAACTCACGAAGAAACCGGTAGGGAACATGTAGATTCCTAATATTTCGGCGAAGGTCGCCTTAGTAGGATTCTGATAGTTCCTCAGAAAATGACTTTGAGCTTACGCGTCTGCTTGAAGAAGATTATGAAAGTATGGGAACCAAATATCAGTTCTAATTTTATTTGCAATTAAGGTATAGAATATGAGCTTTATTCGCGACCACATTTTATTTAAATGTGAACTACAACAACAAAATTTTTCGCATGCGCTCACTTTAACTTGTACAAAATTATTCACTCTCTGGTTTTCTCACTACGGTGTAGACTATATAATGCTGCCAAGAAAGTTTTCGGCACATAAAACTCTTATTACAGGGCCATGGTAACAAAAAAGGGGATAACTACAGTTGGTAAAGTTAAAAAAAATCCTTCGTCATGTGGTGTAGACAGAATCCATGTTTTGTGGAGCCTTAATACTGACAAATCGAATGATGACAAAATGTGTCTGTACGTCCGTCTATCCGTCTGTGAACAACGCTAGTGGCTGAACCGTCCAGCTGATCCGGCTGATGTTGCGGTTCCTTGAATTTGAAAGCGATCTTTTAATTTGGGAGTACATGACACTAAGCCCTGAGACATTTTCAAAATTTTCACAAAAATGTCTCCATTGTTTCTGATGAAATTTTGTTGTTGGATAGTGTAAATAACGTTTAAGAGAATGGTGCAGGTCTAATGTTCATTGAAAACCCTGACTTTTTTGAAATTTGAAAAAGTTAAAAATTTTTTTGGAGTCATCCTACAACTAAAATATTAAAGAGAGCTATGTTTACCTTAACGAAATCTGTTCCTTAAAAATAGATTCTAAAGTAAGGTCATGTACATTTTTTCCAGAATTTTAGTTCTTTTCGCTTAATTTTGCGTGAAAGTACAGGCGAGAAAGTACGTGCTGTTTTGGTATCACTAGATTGATTTCATACTACTAATTTTTTGTTTCTTCCCATTCGTAGGCTTGACTCCCAAATTGACTTCAGCTGCAATTCACTGCCTAAAGAAAACTTATTCCATGGATCACTCCAAAGGAAATGCAGTATATGCACAGATAGATAAAAATCATATATCTGTTATGTGAAACAGGAAATGTACTGGAGTTAAGCGCCACACGGAATCTATTCTAAATAATCTGATAATATTTTTCACCTTACGAAGATAATAAATCAATTAGAAACAATAAGAAAAACCGTTAGTTTACGCGAAAATATGATAGTTAATGGAAGTAGTTCATTCATCACATTTAACTTGGTTATTATTCAATGAATTGATTGATTATTAATTCCAGGCGCATCAGATGCTAAGATCATTAATCCCGTAAGTGTAGTACATGCTATTTTCCCGTGATGTGGCGACGATCTTTCCCCTTTGGATGGTGACATCCAGCGCCTTCCCGTCGGCTAGCGAGGTTTTTCACAACCATGTATTTCCCACCAGCATGATACCGCCCCAGCCGGGACAAGCTTTAAGCTCCCGACCGGTCTCCCCGCACGTGTGTTAGTGTAGTGCTTATAAGTGTATGTGTCTGCAAGTAAGGGTGACGATACAAAAAGAAAGAGGGAAGAAAGATCGTGCGCGGTCCATGGCCGTTCAGAGCAGCCGACTGCTAGAATCCTTCTTCAGACAGCGGCTGAACTCGACGTAGCTATGTAGCTAGAGACGAAAATCCTGCCACCGTCAGGACTCGAACCATATGACCTCGGGCCAGGGGCACTGCAGGGACATTAGTTGGTGCCGTGGCGGGGGGCGTGGCGGGGGGCGTGGCGGGGGGCGTGGCGGGGGGCGTGGCGGGGGGCGTGGCGGGGCGTGGCGGGGGGCGTGGCGGGGCGTGGCGTGGCGGGGGCGTGGCGGGGGCGTGGCGGGGGCGTGGCGGGGGCGTGGCGGGGGCGTGGCGGGGGCGTGGCGGGGGCGTGGCGGGGGCGTGGCGGGGGGCGTGGTGGGGAGCGTGGCGGGGAGCGTGGCGGGGGGCGTGGCGGGGGCGTGGCGGGGGCGTGGCGGGGGCGTGGCGGGGGCGTAGCGAAGCGGAAGAAGCGAGGCCCTTGAGAAGACGGAGCGCCGGATATGGGGAGGCGGCGAGGGAGCGAAAGGCGGGCTGCTGCCCCGTGAATTATTCATCCGCCGGGCGCAGAGGATGAATTAGAAAAGGCGCCGCTAGGCAGCTGCGCTCGCCTAATAAATGAAAACCGATGGATGAATGCGAGAGGGGCCCCTGCGCGGGCTCTGATAAGCCCAAAGAGCCTCCTGCGGGTGCAGATAAATCCTTCGATTAAAATTACATATCCTCGACTGCGTGTTTGGAACTGGTGGTTCCAAACCGTTTGGTTCCAAGCGCTCGTTTCAAAGGCTTTGTATCAAACTAGCTGCTTTAAGCTGGACATGGGGAACTAAGGATCTTTTTCGCTCTAGACGGAAGGCCCCGGACTGGGCGCTCCAATCTTAGCGCTCCAGACTGAACGCTCCGGAATGTACGATTCTGAATGTACGCTTCTGACTATACGTTTCAAAATATCCGTTCAGAGTTCCCGATAGTGAATCAAGCGAGTAGAATATAGAATCAAACCAGTGGTGCTAAAAACACGTTTCTCGCATTATTTTTAACTTTTGTAAGTTTAGAAATTTCAGAGAATTCGAAGAAAATGCTTGTACGCTTGTCCTATCCGTAGAAAAAATTAAGAAAAAATTTCGAACGGGCTTTCAGGAAATATTTTGTTTATAATTTGCAAAGCGACATAGGTCGGCGGGTCTCGCTCTTCAGCGAGGGAAGATGACCGACATGCGTCGCGATAAAATAACATGCACTACACTTATGGAACTAATGATCTTACGTGTTGACATGCCTGGAGTCATCAATCAATCAAGCATTCTCCATAGCTCTCGTATTTATTTTTTTCTAGCTTATTACACATTCCTTTTGATGCAATGTTTTCTATATGTAGTGTATTCTTTAATTTCGGGAAATTAGCACACTGAATGTAAATTTTCTCTGACACAAATTATTTTTGTTTCACTTTACTATCTCATTGTACTGCACGTGCTCTCCAAGACATTAGAATTGATATAGCTTAACGTGTCGTGTGTCTTACGACACACTAACGTAAATTTTTCTGTAATTTTGGGCACGTACTTGTTCTTGCGGAGTGAACCGCATCCTTAGCAGCAAACACGTACAGACATTCACAGTCCTCTATAGACTCGACCGTTGTTGATGCATCACTGGTCTCAAATATTCTCGAAACAAGTCCAACCTTACAGCCCAGCTGAGGCGGCTCGGGGCACGAACTGAAGACCCTTAATGTCTCTGGCCTGAGGTTTTAGGGTTCGAGTGCCGACGGTGGCAGGATTTTCGTCGTTAGCTAGATATCTAGGTCTAATTCAACCGCTGCGGCGCGCTGCTTGGAGGAGAACACCAGGGGCTTAATCTTCTAATTGGTAGTTTTCCATGGTTTCTCCGATCAATACCAGGCGAATGTCGGAGTAGTCACGTTTTGAATCAAGATATCCATACATATTTTCTTAATCGCTCAAAAGGATTTGTGTAAAATGTGCTGCAAACTTCAATCGCTCCTGAGGTTTAAAAGTGTTTGTGAAATATGTTGGTATATATCTATATCTATATATATATATATACACAAAGTGTGTGTATATATAAATATATATATATATATATATATATATATATATATATATATATATATATATATGTAAGACAGAATTATGAGGGGTGAATAATTTTAAAAGATGGCTGATTACAGATGGAATGCTGTTCAGATAGGTCGCGTGTACGAGAAGCATGCGACAACCTCGGGAAAATCTACCCATGTCTCGCAGGAACTAAAACCTTCGCCTTCACAATCTTTACACTGTGAATGTTTCATGGTAATTTTTTTCAATCAATTGATTCAAGCTGTTGCAGGTTATTTTCTTTGTAATACATAAAACGAAATCCTCTTCACAATTCCACTTGGTTTGTCGGATCCCAAATGAATTCACTGGAGGCTGACTGCAATTGTCCCTCCCTTGTTAGGGAACGGAAGTGCTGTCAATTTGCTGGCCCTATGTCATTCAGTTTCTACATGAACACGGTCAACGCCAGTTGCATAACAAATTGCTGAATCTGATATCCAAGGGTGTGTCATTCGAGAAAGGCACAGCCTCATCAGTGGCAAACAATGTGAGCTGTTAATGAATACCGTAATTTGACCCTTGAAAAGAATTGATAGGATTATACAGAAAAATGAGTATTTTGTTTTGGGAATTTAAAAAGTTGTTTCCTCGATGTGCGAAATTGTTTTCCCATCAGCTTTTGGTATTTTTTATTCTGCGTAACAAAAACCTTCCGTCACGTAAGTATTATGGATTTGTCGTCACACCTACAACAAGATAATTTTAATTATCTAGATTGAATTATGTACATCTTATTTTTAACTGTATGTTTGTTGTTGACAGTAATGTTGTTTTGTACAAGTTTAAATTATATTTATATATTATTAATAATGTACTGCAAAATCGTTTTGTGCCAATTAAATCCGGTACGTTTTTCAGTTTTCATCATTAATATTTTAGTGCCGTAGAAACGACAGTTAAATCTAGTTTTGGGCCCTAGAGTAGGTACTTAACCGTTAACACGGCTTCACCTCTAGTGAAACAAGTGTACCTTCAAAAAAGTTATAACAATCGTCACCAGTTTTTGAGCTAAGTAACCCACAATAAGAGGAAAATAATCGGTTCTTACTAAATATTAATTTAGTGGATAGAATATTATCGCATGCTTAAATCTATGTAATTGTAAGAACCAAAGCTTTGTTGCCCGCAAGGTTCCTAGACTTGAGTATCAACTCTTGTGCATTTTAGGTACAAGAAATGGAGTCTTATACATCTGTTTAGATCGATCTGTCGATTGTGTGATTTTTTTCAATAATTTCCAGGAATGTGCTGGAAAGAATTGGCTTGGAATGCCACACAATCCAGCATGTTCCTCGATCCAGCATGCCCATTTCGGGTCCTTAGAGACGTGCTGAATGCATTCCTGCTAGGATGTAGAATACGCATGTCGAGGCCGCGGGCATGATAACAAGCTTACTAGGGCTCGTGGGCACTGCGTCCACGCAAATTGGCGCGAGATTTAAAAATAGGGGTTGTACAAACAAAATGGCGGTCATTTGTTACTCGACAGTTATTGTCATATATATATAGCTATATATATATATATTCATTCATTCCTATTTTCTCTTTAAAGTAAAGAATTATCCATTAAAATGATATAATACATCAATCCAATTTCAAATTCTCAATTGAGAGAACAATTTTAAAAAATTAATCAAAATCTTGATCTTGTAATCCTGTTTAATTAAAAGTTATATAAAAGCATTAACATTTTACTTTCAGGTTAGAAGGTTTAACAGACATATTTTTGTCTGTTAAAAGCTCTGTTCGTCCGTAAGCGAAAAAAATATTAACATACAGAGCCTTGTCAATTTATACAATGTTGTCGCTAAAACAGTGAATAACAGAATGAACGAATAACACAACACAAAACAAAAACAAGGTAAGAATTCGCCATTTAAACATATTTATGTCACTTCGCAAATATAAGGGAGAATTTAGTAAGAAAATAAACGTGAACTAGTAATAAATAGTGAAGAATAACAACATGATCCAAATCTCGGTTATTTGATAGAAAAAATCTGGCAATCATATTTTCGAATGAAGCGAGTATTCGCCTCCTCGCGACGCTTCATCTTGCGTATACCCCCCCTCTTTGTGGATGTGGAGGGGAAATGAGTGCAAAGCCAGTGGAGGTTGCCCATGCCCGTCCAAGCGTCAGACTCCCCAGCGGACAAGTAGCTCGTGCGAGAGCGGTTGACGTGACTGTATCTAGAAAGTCTCTGGGAAGGTTAGACTTGAGCCACACGACGTTGATGAAAGATATCGAAAAAACCGAACGTTTGATTTGTCATATAACATTTCAAGACTTTGTAATAAAGTGTAAAAAATCTAAACATAATGTATTTTCTCAATGTAGTAGAAATGTGTAATATATTAAATATTTTCAATACTCAAGATATTGATGTAATAAGATCTTAAAATGACTTAACAAAGGGGTGAGAAAACAAATTTACAATTTGTGATTATATTTTATTTAATATGAACAACATAACTGTACCAAAAACTGTTATATTATTAAAAAGGATCCATAAATAATTAAGTGACCAATACTGATGCAAAAATAATCACATGATGGATTTCAGTCAAGGTGGTAATATATTTTTAAGTTGTGTCGCATTTCCCCTTTCAGGTATTCTCTGCTTTCTTTCAGGTAGTCTTTGTTTTTAAAATTTTTAATGTAATATTTAATGTAATAGTTTTTAAAATTTATAATGACTTACTACTTTCTAGTCTGTCTTTCTAGTCTTAGATTAGAACTGTCTAGTCACACAGTTCCACGTAATGTTTAACATTTCCATTAAATTGAAAACTGAATGAAATAAATAATAACTAAATAAATTAAAATAATAAAACGTCAAAGAGAACCGTTGATTGAAACTGTTGGTTTACTGCGGTGAATAATCGGGAATATTTCGTTTTCTTTATTTGAACCGCGGTCACGATGAACTAGGGGCATTCTATGCTGTGCTTCGCGAGGCACCTACATTCCTTGTAATGAGACACGAGGAGCCTCGGGCCGCCAACACAACAAACCCAGGATTATGCGCCGTGACGTAACTCCGGCGAACTTTTTACTCTTGAATTTGTCTGCCGAGAATGAAAATACCAGATGGCGCATAAATATAACTTTAATGATGTTTTCATGTCTCTCGAAACAAAGAGAATTATTAATATCCGCGAGTGAAAAAGCGCGGAGGTGGACGGCTTGTTTTAAAAGAAGAGACCCAGCCAGACACGAACGTACTCCCGGCGCGATGGCGGGGAAGAAAATTAAAGAGGAAAATCCTTTTTAAATACACCTGGTAATCTCAAAATACTGGGCAAATTGTGTACATTCCGAGCTCCTTTCCTCTGGTTATATCCAGACTTTAATGTCAAAGAGAAAAAGGAAGAAACAAAACAATAAATAAGATAAATAATGCTGAAATTATTTGGATGATATACAACATACTATGTTAAGCAGAAACATCAAATGGATTTTCTAGAGCGTGGATCAGGTAACATCGCTTGCGAGTATTCTTTCGCCTACGAATATTCTTTAGCTCGCAATGCCATATCAGTTATCTCGCGAAGGTACTTTAGTCAAGTGTTTTGATCATGTTTTGATGGTACTTTAGTCAAGTGACATTTACCCAACTCAGTCCCCTATATTCGAGAGAATGAGCTTCATGTGAATCCTGACTTGCTCTTATTAACAGGTTTTTCAATATGAATGAATGCTTATCTGTCAACTATCGTTTCAAACCGTGATTCATTTTGATTAGTAGAATTTGTAATTGGTGTATAGAAAGTAGTTCGTTCGCCTGGTGCAAATTAGCGTAAGAGCATGAAGTTATAGTTAGCAAAACGAAGATAGAAAGGTTTTTAGGTTAAAAAATCATGAAATGCTTTCACTTGCGAAAATCGGTGCGTGTACATAATCTGTCCCAATTGTCAGATTTACACCAGTGGCTTCTTTATGAAATCTATTTTTGTAAATTACATCTACGTGTAGAGTTTTAAATCTACTAAGAATAACGACACGTATTGGAAACCGAAATTGATAATACTTTCATCCAAGAACTTTTGAACACAGAATGACACAAATTTTACACGCAGATAATAAATTACATTAACGACATGCAATGGGTAAAAGATACCGCAAGTCTCTGTTGCACGTAAAGTCGATAAATTAAAGCGTACTGAAAGTACAAGAACATTGGGGTGGGAGGGAGGGGAGAGAAACAAGGAGGCGAACTACTGTTTCTTCGCGCTTATTGGAGGGGCTGGCGCATGGGGGGCGGGGGCGGGGGCGGGCCGCGCCGCACGATCCGAAGCGGCGCTCCGAGACGGGCCATAAATCATTGCGGACGTGATAGCGGGGTTGCGGCCCAGCGCCGCCAGCCGCCTCCGCGGGCCTGCACAGTTGCCACGGACCCGGCGACGCCCACCCCACGCCGCCGCCCCCGCCGCCGCCCCGCCGCCGCCCCCGCCGCCGCCCCCGCCGCCGCCCCCGCCGCCGCCCCCGCCGCCGCCCCCGCCGCCGCCCCGCCGCCGCCCCGCCGCCGCCCCCGCCGCCGCCCCCGCCACCGCCGCTCTGCACCCGGCACCGGGCCCTGGGTCTCGTCCCGGCTGCGCCCCGGGCTTTCAGAAACTTGATGTAGGTTTGTGCGGAATTGAATCCGTACTTGTTGAATCGATTGTAGTAATTTGTCACATAAAATTGGTTCTTATTCGACTAACTGAAGAAAGTAGCAAAAACAAACAAAAAATCGGATTATATAAAATTTAAAAACGTCTGTACATCATATAACGTCATATAATATAATCATACATAATATAATCATGTCATATAAGTCATATAATACATCATATAATATATAAAACGTCAGTACAGCACATCATACCTCACAAAATTACATTTCAAAAGTAAATCTTTGCTGAGTTAGTATGGCATTTATATTTGAGGATTTATAGTTGGTGTAAAATTGACATTTCTTTAATCGATTGCAATCTGTGAAATTGATTGTGACAGGAAACAATGTTCACTGATTTATAATCGACCAATTAAAGAAGTGAAACTGGCTACAGAACAGCACGTTCTCATACTACTTAGTTTTGTAATGTCTCTACTCTGGGATAGCTATTTGGTTTTGCCCTGTTTTCTTCTCAGCGGCTGACTACCTATTGGGGCATAAAAGTAGTTTTTTTCGCTTTTTATTAATTTTCGGTTGCCTAACTATGGAACTAAAATATGAATTCAAGAGTATTAAAGAAGCTCCTCTATATAAAGGAAGAAACATGGTCCTATATATAATTTTCCTTGACAAATTTCGAGCCGTTCTTGAAAAAGTTTCTAAAAATTCCAACTCATTTTCACCAGAAACGTTTGAGTTTTGAATAACGTCATGAGACATCATTTGAACAGATGTACTAAAAAAATGTGGTTTTTTAAGATGATTTGGGCTTCATGTAAAACAGCCATCAAAATTAAATCTCCTGAAAATTCATGGGATCGCAATATCAGCCATATCGGTCAAGAATATCAATTATGGTCCATTCTACGTTCTAGGTGCTAGTCTTGTTCCCAAACTGACAAACAGACGAAAGAAAGGATGGACGGACGGACAGTCAGACGGACAGACGTACAGACTCACAGACAGAAATTCCTTCAAATAGGCAGACAGACATTCAAACAGACTGAGAGATAGAAAGACAGATAGACTGAGTGACAGACTGGCAGACATTCATACAGACTGACAGACAATGAGACAGACGCTCCTTCCCATTCCCTCCCCCCCCCCTCGGCGGCCAATATTTTAGGAGGCACGGGCAAAATAGAGGTAATCATTATTTCACAAATCTCAGATCTTAGAGCGTTTTCTAAAAATAGAAATTATGGTAAAAACTATACGTTGTCTAAACGTGTAAATAAACAGTAATTGATTCAAAAAGAAGCAAGTGCATATAGAAAGAAAGACGCATGAATTTACAAAAAAAAACCTTTCCTACGGATGACAAAATATGTATAGAGACAAGTGGGTTAGCAATATCTTCTCCCGATATTTTTTTATCGGGTTCTAGGGTTCGTGAGCCGACAGTGGCAGGATTTTCAATATCTAGGCCGAATTCAGGTTTGTCTGGATGAAAATTCTAGCGATCGACTGGCCTGATCAGTTGTTTTGCGAAGTTTCTCTGATCAATAACAGATCACTGAAAGAGCAGTACCCTAACAAACGGGACACGGACCGCGCGCGATCATTCCTTCTTCTTCTTTGTTCTATCCCTCACCCATTACTCGCACTCACACGCGCTCCACTACCATTCATACCGGGAGACCAGTCGCGAGCATACGCCTTGTTCTGGCTGGGGCGCTTCTGGTGGGGGACACCTGAATGGGACGACGTGTTGGTCGGCGCCGGATCTCATCGTCCAGCGGTGGACGAACACTGCCACCTACAGTGATGTAAGCATGCACTACTTTTACGGGACTACCAACCACAGAATTTGACGAAAACGTTGAAGAAAACACGAAATAATGGAATAATCTCCCGACCTGTTCATTTCACGTAATTCCTGTTTCGTTCGTTCAGGCATTCCCTCTGCCCGGAGTGTCCGTTCTCACAACATTCACCAACGCAATACTTAATTCCCATTCCCATCATCGCCCTTCACCCAGCTTCCTCCTTCCATGTTTAACCCGCTCTAACTCGCGCCCGTCTACACAATACCGGGTCTTTCAATACACTTCGAGTAGCCGCCGCTCGCCTCTCGCATTGGGGACGTTAGTTTCGGCAAGCGCCGCCGCGCGCGCCTCGCTCGCCGTGCCGTCCCGTCCCCGCCGCTGCCCCGTGGCGCCCCGGCCGTCGCTGCCGCCCATTGTTCAGTGGAGGGTTCGGAAACCTTAT
The DNA here is from genome assembly GCA_031308135.1 of Acheta domesticus. Taxonomy (NCBI): domain Eukaryota; kingdom Metazoa; phylum Arthropoda; class Insecta; order Orthoptera; family Gryllidae; genus Acheta; species Acheta domesticus. The sequence goes on along the minus strand of JAHLJT010003656.1, from coordinate 125,397,456 downwards.
GAAGGTCACCGGAGACAGGGGATATTGTGGCCGTCGCTTTGTGGGAGGAGCTGCGAAGTTCATCAAAAGATGATTGCTGACAAGTTTTTTTCTCTTTTGCTGCTATTGGACAGTTTTCCATTATTGAAGAAAAGAACCGATGATTATTGTAATGTGGAAAGAAATGAAGTTGTGATTAAATTCATACTCAAAATTACGATTAATGCTAAGACAAAAAATACAATTTTGTTACACATTCTCTACAAAGTAAAAGCAGTCTAGAAGAAGTTGTGTGTTTATGTTGTGTTGTTATGTTAGTGTGTAAGTTGTGTGTATGTTATGTTATGTTAGTTGTGAGGTTGTGGATTTATTATGCGTAAGAGATAGAAAGAAATACAATGAGAAGGGAAATAAATGGAAACGATAAAGAGAAATAAATGAAATGAAAGAAGCTCATAGGAAAGGAACAGACAATGGATGAAGAAAAAGACGAGAAGCGCAGAGATGAAACTTAGTCTCCTGGAGTCTTATTAGTTTACGAAACAAAACTTTGTAAAGTTATAAGGTAATTTGCATGAAGTTTGAATTTTCAGAGAAGCAACAGACAAAACAATTACTCAATGATTCGGAAGAATTTGCGAAATTTGCAAAATTTTTCGGCTGTGAATGGATTACAAAATTTTACGATACTATCATTATAATTATATATAATTGGACATGTGATCGTGAAAACTGATTTTGAAAACTTTGTAGGCAACTTTTGCCGTTCGTCGTCTGAAGGGCGCTGGGTAAAATTAGGAAAGAGTAATGCCATCATCGCTGTCGACAATGTCTCGTCTCGGCCCTCTTCCTGGCTGCTTTGTGGGCTGTAAGCGAACGGTAATAAGAGCTCAGCACTCGAGTGCTCGAGACAGAATTAAATTTTAAGCAGCTAGTTACGGCTCCGGAAGTATCCACTCATAAGCGAGCGCTAGGGGGCGGCAACGGAAGCGGCGGCGGCGGGCATGGGGGTGGCGCAGGCACGGGCGTTGACGAGGCTCTCTCTAAGGATGTTGCTGATCAAGTTGATGACGTCCATATAGATGACGTTGAAATTGGTGTTGGTACTGAATTTGATACTGACGGTGGTCCAGACCCTGAAGATGATGATGACGCTAATTGATGACAGCGAAGGCGCTCACGTTGACACTGACGTTCACCCTGACGGTTACGCTAACGTCGAAGTTACCGCCAATGCTAACACCGATGCTAACGGCGTTGCTAACGCAGATGCTGATATTGAAGATTTAGACGTTGATATTCACAATGGGATTGACAGAGAAGCTTACTCTGAAGATGCCGGCAAAGTTCATAATGTCGGAAAAGAATGAGTAAGCTTGTGTTGCAAGATATGAAACAATGGTTCGTGTGATTTGAAGCAAGGACAAACCATGTCCAAGTCTTCATGCTCATAATAATAGGATTTCAATGTTTATTGTTCTCATCTGAACTATAGAGGTACGACGCTCGCTTTGGGCTGATTATGATTGATTTTCTTCAGTTTTAGATTTCCTTTGAAGTGTAAGTGAATACTGAAATTTAAATAGCGAAGAAATGTCTAAACTAGATTATTGTGTGTTTTTCAAGTATGCTCCAACATGTCGACATAGTGCTAATGTATTTTGTAATATAAATATTTTATTACAATCAAATTTGAATTTAAATTGTGGGTAATAATTAGTAAATAGCATTATAATCGTTTAAGCAAAACGTTTTATCTAATGATGGAACATCTTTTCAAATTTAAAATATAACGAATGATGGTATACTTAAATTGAAGAAACTATCAGAAACTGGATAAAATCGTAGAATTTTAAATGAAATTAAATAAGATGGTGCGAACTCCAAGAATCACTTCACGTTAACTGTTGTAAAATAAAAGCAGATTACTTTTAAAGTGTAAGAAAACACTGGATCAAGAGCTGTCCAAGATTGCCAAGATCATAGCCCAAGATAGAACTTCATGCGGCCTTTTTTAATTTGACGAGTATATATTAATGTATGATAAAGTATGGAGAGAAAAGCCCTTGCAATGTAGGTTAGTGGGATAATTCTGACGGTTAGGCAACGAACTGGTCTCCTAGGTGTAGACTGCAAACAAATAAACAACCGAGGCGAGAAAAGAGACGAGGTCTGTGGTCAGGGCGAGTAGAACTGGCAGTGAGGGCGGAGTGCATAAAGGCTGATAGAGTAGATATAGTTTAGCGAAGCGAGAATATCCCCGGCGGGGCGAGGTGGGCGGGGTGGAGCGGGCAGGTGCGGTCTCGGCGGTGTAGAACGGGGCGGGGGGGGCTGGATGGACTGAGTGATTGTTAATGATTCCGGGCGCGTCAGCTACTGAGCTCATTCCTCCCGTAAGTGTTTTTCAACGGGGTGGCGGTGATCTTTCCCGCTGGATGGCGAGGTCCGGCGTCGACCTACCATCGAAAAGCGAGTTTTTTTTCAACCATATATTTCCCACCAGCGGGGCATCGCCTCAGCCGGAACAAGCTCTAAGCCCCTATCGGTCTCCTGGCATATGTGGTTGTGTAGTGCATGCTAGTGTAAGTGTTTGTTAAAGGGGTGATGATAGGACAAGGAAGACAAAGGAAAGCGCACGCGGTCAGTAGCCCGGAGGGTACAGCTCCGGCATTCGCCTGATGTTGATCGGAGAAACCACGGAAAACTACAGATCAGAGAAGCTGGCCGCTAGAATTCTTCTCCTGACAGCGACTGAATTCGACCTAGCTGTGAAGCTATTCGAATTCGACTCGATCTAACTGAAGGGATTGGCAGGGTGGGGCTGAGCGGGAAGGGCCGAACCAGGCGAGGCAGAGTGGAGAGGCGCGGCTTGGCGTGGGGCGGAACGAGGCCAAATAGGCAGCGCGGCCTGGATGCAGTGGACCTGTGGGCGGGACGGGGTGGGCGGGGCGGGCTGGGCAGGGTGGAGCGGAGCAGGGCGGGGCAGAGCGGAGCGATGTGAGAAGGGCCGAACCATTCGGGACAGAATGAAGTGGAGCGGTGTGGCATGGGGTGGGGTGGAGCGGGGCTGGTTAGGGGCGAGGCGGGGAGGGTCGTGGAGAGGGCGCGGGGGCGGGCTCGAGTTATTACCCTCCGGCGGGGGCGGGATGGCGGATGACGTATTAAAACCGGAAGAGAGTCGCGACCCTCTCCGTGAGCACAAGGATTACCACCGCAGCCCCGCGGGCGCGCCGCCCCCGGCTGCGCCGCCGCCACCTGCAGTGCCCCCGATCGAGAGGCGAGAGGTCAAACATTCAGCAGCTTTAGCAATAATCAACTGTTTCAACACAAATAAATATGCTGGAAGATGCTGAATGAAAAATTTGAATACTGTAATACTATATTCTAGCATTATATTGAATTTTGAATATATGAAAATTAACTGAAAGAACCATTGTGATATAATAATAATAATAATAATAATAATAATAATAATAATAATATCTATGTCATTTTTTAACATTACGAGTATATACTTCAGAATTATATTCATTTACAGAAAACAAGAGTGTATAATAATAATAATTGCAAGTAACGGCGTAAAAATGTACATTCTATTTCATGAAATATCATGGTAAATAAAGTTAGTGTATTTACATAAATACTATTTATATATAGTAAATTAAACATACCGAAAATCACAGTCCCTACAACTTAACAAAATTTCAGAGCAATCGGATTTCAAAACCAAACGATGGTACCGCTTTGTATTAATTACTTTTCGTGTCTTTTATATTCTTTTATCCCCATTATCCAAAACGTCGTTTTACATGTGTTTATTTTAAGTAAAATTCTTAAATCTAACATTTCTAGAAATATCAATATTTTAAATATGTAATAGATGCTGCATGTTTTTACTTTCGTCCGTTAGAAATTTTAATATTTTTCCCCTCTTATAATTACTCAAATTACTGTACGATACGCGTACAATAGATGATCGGTTAACGGACAGTTTGGAGCGCAAACGATTCTGACTGCAAATACATCAGAAAATGGACATTTAAACGATTTTTTTAAACGTTTAAACGTAAATATCTCACCTGAAGATTACAAGAAATAACTTAGTTGTTATGATGTGTAGAATTGCGTTTTACTTTCATTTACCAAAAAATTGAAAAAAGGCGAGAAAGTAAAAAGGCTTCCACATCTGTAGACAATTACTTTTGAAAATTCTGAAACGATAAATGCAATTGACTTTCGACTGCAATTGACTTTGATGAATAGACATATGGCTATGATCATCATTATCATTATCAACATTATCAACAACATCAAGCAATCAAACACTGAAATTCTTTTATGTTTTTCTCGTCCACGTGGAGCCACTGTGCTGGAGAAAGGGCCGATGGAGGGGGCGCGTTCAATTTCCATGGGGGAGGCTCGCAGCGCTGTCGGCGGCGGTGCGTGGCACTAGGCCGACCATCAAAGTTGCCATTTGGCCCCTTAGCTCCGCTTTGCTCCACATTCTCTCGTAGAGTGTTGGACTGTGACTTGAGGAATCTTGCACTTTCAGATGCTCTAATAAGATTTAAGTTCTGATTTTGTAGTGAAAATCTCGTTCTTGACATGTGATATTGCACTCCATTTAAGTGGTTATTTCCAAATTTTATCCTATTGGACAGAGTCCGAAATAATATGATGGGTTGCTGTTAAAATACTATTTTTGTGAATATATCGTAGAGAAAATTAAGCGTCATAAGCAGTTCAGTTCTGACATGCCGAATTGATCATTTCATTTGAAGGATAATTATTTTACAGTAGGTACAAGATATTAATCTATTATTTAATATTTTTAGAGTTATGAAGTTTGTTTAGACTATAACATTCATTTAGATTATTTTTGAAGAATGGAATGAAATTGAAAGTAGCTGTTTCATTAAAAAGAAAATAATTTTTTGTTTTGTTTTTAAAATATTTTTTTTAACTAGCACTATGATATGCATTCATAAACTCAGAAACTTTTGTAAATACAGCATGCCTTTACAAAATGCGAAGTAGAGAAGTAGTATACATGTAATAATTTCACATTTCCAATGTTGACGTTGGTACCCGCATCCCAGCGCAACGAATTATGTGCATATAAACATCTGCTTGTGAATATGAAATGAAATAAAAATCCGTTTTATGCGTAGATGTGTGAACTAATGGCAGCATGCATAACCCCGTAAATTTATATTGAATATTTACGAGGACCAATAGAACACATTGTTCCATTTTATTCACGATCACAAGGTCGTGATGTTCTGTAATGGAGGAATTATTGTTTAGTTTGGAAGCTTGCTCTCAAATTTCATATTTTAGTTTATTTTTTACCCTACATACAAAAACCAATATTTAATGTAACACAAAATGTAATACCAACCTCATCTGAGAAATATGGTTTTGCGTCTACCACTTCTTAACTAGAAATAGTCGTTCCTTTCGCCCCTTTTCTTTTCACTTCAATTTGGACAATATTCAAAACATAAATAGTAGTGCTAGAGAATAGCCGCTTTCTCATACTAGCTGGTTTGCTCCACGCTCTTTGCATCTGCTATCGGCGCCTAAAACATCTAGCTGAGTCTCTCACGATACCTACAGCTCTGATTGGAATTTCACCTGATGATTGATTGATTAGTGATTTTTGGCACGTCAACTGCTAAGGGCATTAGTCCCGCATTTGCTCAGGAGGTGGCGGAGATCTTGCCCCCAATGGATGTCCAGATCCGGCGCCGACCTACCGTTGGCTACCTGTGTTTTCCGAATCAGTTATCTTCCACCAGTGGGGAACTGCCCCAGCCGAGACAAGCTCGTAGCTACCGACCGGTCTCCCGGCATATGTAAGTGTGTGTGTGTAAGTAACGAGGAATGGAAAGCAATGATCTCATGCGGTCCATGGCCCGTTTGTTCAGGTACTGCTCCGGCATTCGCCTAGTGTTGATCGGATAAACGACGGTAAACTACCCATCAGATTAGCCTGCCGCTAGAATTCTCCATCGGATAGAGACAGAAACCGATCTAGCTTTCTGGCTAAAGTCGAAACTCCTGCCACCCTTGTGACTGGTGCGGTAGGACCTTCTGGTCAGAGACACTGCAGTTGATGCACTGAGCCACCTTTCCTGTTTTTCCCCTAAAAAGAGCACCTTTGCTCTCCCCGAAAATCACATAGGTTTTGGATCTGAAATTTTACACATTTGTCCATGGCAGAATATGGTTTACATTCGACACATTTGTCCCTGATATGGGTGTAGCGATCCTGATCCTCAATTACCCTCATAGATGTCTGTCGGAACAAGTAATTATGAAAGGATTAGGGTATAGATGTAAAACTTGAAAGATTCAGAGTCCCCTCACTCCACGACTACAACTTAAAACATTCATATCTTATGCGGGTTTCCAAATTACAACCAGAGGTGGATGATCTTGGCTGTCCGATAAGATGGTCGAAACGTCGGCAACACAGCCTTCGACGCGGCGTCACCCGGACAGCCAAGATCATCCACATGACTCCGGCCGCGGAAGCCTACGACTTCATATAACCAGAGGTGTCCACGTTCCAGGACTCACATACCCCGAGCCACTGTCTCACATGACACACTAATTTGATCCTACTACTTTGTTAGGGTTATAATAGATATGAAAGATAATAATTTGATGTAACTAATAATAAAAATAAACCGACCATTACTGCTTACGTGGCCTATTATGTGCTTTTGTTGTATTGAATCTATTGTGATGCGAACCAGATAATCTCTTTCCCCACACGTCATATACAATTTTTACTGTTTTTTTACCAAATAAATAAACAAATAAACGCCAAGGAGTCTCTGGCTTGTCTGGCTAGACGCTTAGCGGAAAACATAGACCATGACAAAATTTTGGTGTAGGTAACCCCAGGGGATAGTGCATTTATCGTCTACCCACCCACGCGTCATCACATACATATTTAACACACACACATTTACTGCCGTCCCAATTTTCCGTCCCGGCGGCCCACAGAAGACGGAGAGAGAGAAAGAGAAAGAGAGAGAGAGAGAGAGGGAGAGAGATTTAGTAGTTGGAGGAAGATCCCGAAAAGAATTCAAACTTTTGCAATTTTCCAAAATTCAGAGTTAACCATTTATCGTGATATGACACCTTAATAAGTGTATTTTACTCTATTCTTACAATAATTTTTTTTTTTAAATGGGCCATTTTTGAGTAAATTTTTAAAATGTTCGGGTGGTTTCATGTAAAGGACCCTCAAATTTTAAAGAATGTCTTTCAAAATCTCAATGCTTCGACGAGGGCTAGATAGACGGGTGTTTTTCAATTTGGAAAAAATCCTACGGGTGGTTTATGCGCTAGCAGTGTTCACAGACGGACGGACAGACAGATGGCCGGACAGACGGATGGACAGACGGACGTTTTCCTTTAAATTGGTTTTTCGGTAACAAGGATTTACAAAACAGGGATTCTGGCTACACGATGTGTTAGGGGTGTTTTTTCTTAATTTAGCAACTGGTTTTATCCATTTTTTCGTTGTCAGGGCCCGGCAATGAATTTTTTCCTGCCGAAAATTTGTCATTTTTTACGTAGCCTTACATAACTTTCCCAATACTACGTACATTGCTCCGTGAATACGTACGTGTACGGGAAAGTAAAATATGCAATAATAATCAGATTTTAAAATATAGTCTTTTGATTCCTATTCTTTTAAACATGTGGCATGTGTTTACCAAGCACAGGAAATCCACATTTATGATAGCTAATTGTGGATGGTATTACAAATAAATGTTACTCATTGTTACTATTACAAATAAATGTTACTTAAATGTTAAACATTCTAATTCGGTAAACGTGATCAATCCCTAATTTCCCCCTTTCTAACGAGTCAATTTGTGAATTGTTATACGGTAGTTTTGTAAGCGGCTCCTCCAAGCCATCTTGCAAAGCTGTAACGGTTCAATATAGTATCAATTGTGTACATTAAATGTATTAATGTACTAAATGCATATTAAATGTATTACAATTTCATTCTCATGGAGTATATCTCATACGTTTACTACTCATAGTAAAATATATCGTTTCTAAAAGAGGCGTGGAGTAAAAAGTAATGTACGAAAAGGAGGCGCAGAAATGAAGTTGGTCTCCATCTTGTTTTAGTTTGCGCACGACTGTGGTTGTGAGCCTTATAAGGCTTCATGTTTGTTGATGGTTCATGTTCGAAACCTTATGAAATGTCCTACCAACCATACTCAGGAAATCAATCTTCAAAAAATTGATCGAAAATCGTTTTTAATTTCTCGCCACGGAGCAGAGAGAATGTCAGGTAATGCTGCGCGAAAACACGGCGAATTTTTGACAGAAAAATTTATTACAACGTACGGTAACGAAAAAGTGAAAAATTCATTTGCTAAATTTAGAAACAAAATCCTATATCACATGGTTTAGCCAGAATACATGTTTTGTGGGTCCTTGATACCGAATGACAGCAAAGCGTCTGTCTATCCGCCTGTCAGTCCATGCGTCCGTCTGTGAACGCTAGCGGCTATACCATTTATCCAATTGTCTCCGTAATTGATATTCCTCGATTGATCTCGCTGACGACGTGGCCCCTTGAAGTTGAAACTGATATTTTAATATTGAGGGGAGGTACTTTACATGAAGCCTCTGAGACATTTTCAAAATTTTCAAAAAAGATGGCTCCATGGTTTCTGATTAAATTTTGTTGCTGGATGGTAGGAAGAACATTTAAAAAAAATGGCACAGGTCTCATGTTCGTTGCAAACCCTAACTTTTAGAAAATTGCGGAACTTCAACATTTTTTCGGAGTCTTTCTACAACTAAAATATTCAAGATAGAGATTTCTTCCTTAATGCAATCTGTTCCTTAAAGATAGGTTTTGAAATAAGGTGAGGTAGAATTTTTCGAAAGTGTGAGTACTTTTCGCGTAATTTTGCGTGAAACACGGGCTAGAAAGTACGTGTTGTTTTAGCACCACTAGTTGTAAAATGATGGTACCGCCTGTAGTGCCAGAGCTCCTCCTCTGTGCGCAACGCGCTTCCAATTAGGGCGAGCGAAAACCGGACGTGACAGCCGGGCGGAAGGTGCGCGGCGTTGAAGTGCTTTCCGTGAATACACGCGCCATACGCTTTCGGGCGGCCGCGGGACACAGCTGCATCACAATGCCCCCGTCGCCCACTGCGCGTCAGTGCATTTGGGTTCACAAGGCACTCCGTTCGAACTCCGGGGGCGAGAGTATCTTTGACACACTGGCAGTACTCCGTAACAAATTTATCACACCAGACAACACTGATCGCATTCTAAGCATTTTAATATAAAAAATGTTTTTGTTATTGTCTGTTTGTAAATCTACTAAACCGTAACAAATTCAGAGGGTATGTCAAAGTGGTATTCACTGTTATTAGGACGTTTATCTCATTCGTTTATATGTAATTCCATCAGAGAAAGATGATTAAGTACTCATTATGGTATGTTCTTGGCTGCCCGGGATGATCCGCGTCTCAGTCGGTTTTGCTGACGTTTCGGCCATCTTGCTGTGGCCTTCTTCAGAGCTATCTGCTGAACTTCAGAGCTATACTGCATGTAGTATAGCTCTGAAGAAGGCCACAGCAAGATGGCCGAAACGTCAGCAAAACCGACTGAGACGCGGCTCATCCCGGACAGCCAAGAACATAATGACTCCGGCCGCGGAAGCCTACGAATCTAATCATTATGGTATGAATTTACGTGAATGGTGAACAGGGACGGATACCCTGTATACATTTTGACCATCAGGTTACATTTCACAGCCTTCAGACTATGACGTGAACACACTATTTTTTGTGTCCGCCAATTTTCTTTCCAAATATTTACTTTAACCTCCATTCTAACCTCCATTTAAGGCGCTACAATTTGAGCAACTTTTCTTGTTGTAATATGTATTCTTAAATTAAGTAACAGTTGATCAAAAGGTCTGTACAGGAAGTAGTAGAATATATGGGTGCACCTCAATGAATTACTTACCTCTGGATCCCCAGTTTGCGGATTCGATCTAGGCTGACGTACATGGATTTTCGAAGGACGGAAAATCCACAGTAGCCAGGTCACTCTTCTGGTGTGTATAAATTAACTCCCTCCGACAATATCCCACCCTAACGATATTTCACTTTCTCTCAAACAGATAAGGAGGTTATAGTTAACTGAGACATCTGGCGGAGAAAGTGAAAGTCACACCTCAGGCGTATCAGGGAACCACCCGAGAGGCGCGTCTGCTCGAAAAGGTCTCCAAACTCGCGTCGGAGGTAGGCTTCCAAGGACGCCTGGGTCGAAAAAGAGGCTGGCATCCAACTGCTTTGAATATCGTCTTAGGGGGATAACCAAGGATAGAAACTACTACCTCTACTACTACTTCTAATACTACTGCTTCTAATACTACCACTTCTAAGTGAGTAGTACTACTACTTCTAGAAGTAGTTTCTACTACTTCTACCACTACTACTACTACTACTACTACTATTACTATTGCTCTTATTCCTGTTTTGTAAGTCCTTGATACCGAAAAATCAATTGAAAGCAAAACGTCCGTCTGACGGTCCCTCCGTCCGTCTGTGAACACTGCTAGCGCGTAAACCATTCGTACAATTTTTTTCAAACTGAAGAAACCCCGGTCGATCTTGTTAGTCAAAGCTTTGAAATTTTGACAAAGATTCTGTAAAATTTTGGGGTATTTTACATGAAGCCCTCCAGAGATTTTCAAAATTTTCTCAAAAACGGTATAAATTTTTTTCTTCAAATTTCTTGTAAGAATATAGTAAAATACACTTATAAAGGTGGCAGAGGTCCGAATTCCGCGTTTAACTCTGGATTTTCGAAAATTGCAAAAGTTTTATTTTTTTAGGCTTCTTCCAACAACTACAAAATTAAAGATAGATATTCTTTAAACATTAAATTTGTTCTTCATAGTGAGTTCTTTCTTTACAGTCATGTACATTTTTTTAAAAAAATAATAGTTTTCGCTCAACATTGCGTGCAATATGTACACTTTTTAAAAATTACAAAAACAAGATTTCAGCAAAAACGGCTCCCCATTTTTTCTTTAAATTTATGGAAGGGATACTAGTAAATGTACTCCGTGAGATAACTCAAACGCCATATTTTTCTATTCTTTTGTTTTTTCAAAAATTACAAATACATAATGTTTTTGACTTGTATCTCTGGTGCTAATTCTCACATTAGCGGCGATTTGTTTGCATTATAATATTTACGAGTACATATATAATGTCATACAAAGTTTTTCGAGAACTTAACCGTTTTCTTTGAAAACTGTCTCAAAATTCCGCATTTTCAGAAACGCTCAAAATTTTTTCTTCAGGCTTTTCGAACGGATAATGCTAATTGTCATCTTTAATACGACGTAAAGTTCATTTCGGGGTATTGTTTGTTTTTTCAAAAATACAATAATGTAAGTTTTTTGAAAGATCTCTCATTTCTTTAATATGCACATTACTAGCAATTTGTAAACATTATTATTTTTGTGAGTGTAAGTGCTTCAAATGACGTTAAATGAAGTTTTTTGAAAACTCAGAAAGGTTTTTATGAAAAAGATCTTCACATTTCGCATTTTTAGAGGGGCTTAAGCGCATTTTCTTAAAAACAGCTAATTTTTTTAAAAATTGCCATTTAGGACGAGATTTTTGTGTTTTTTAATATTCTAAAATTATTATTTCCGTTGTACCATTAGGAAAGAGAAAATCAAGAAATTGTCTAAAAAATGGACATTAGGGGGCAATAAATGGCAGCTGGCAAGAGTATGTATGTGGCAATTCCAAATAGCTAGCCCAGACACAAGAAAATAGAAAGCTAATACGGGGAAGTCGGTGCCATTCTGTAGCACCACTAGTTGAATATTTACATGTCTTAATTTTAGACACACTATTTAAATTTTTCGTTATCTCGTACTTACAGGGGCGAAATTTATTTTTGTAACCTTTTATATAATTCGCCGAAGGTGCACAGCATTACGCCCAAAATCAAAAGTTATTTATTTGTTAAATAAGGTTGTTTATTGCAGCATAATGGTTTTGTATACATGAAGAAGTCAAAATAAATAAAATTGCGATATGTAATAAATTATGAAGCTGTTGATACAGGAGCAAAAGATTTCAGAGAGAGACAGAGGACTGTATTTTAAGCGCATAAGTTCGAATGTTTTGCCAATTGCCGCGGGCTATTACAACCAAACACTGAAGCAATATCGCGCTCCACGCGATCATTGCTGTGTTCATCTCTCGGTCAAATCATCTTGAAACTAGATGAAGTACCCGATGTTGCCCCATGTATGTATGTATCGTCATCAAATATTAGACAGGAAAGGAATGAATAATTCATGACATTCTTTCCATTTACAGCGCATAATTGAAGTAAATTTCAGATGCGCCTCCCCTCGCTCCTTTGGGCCCCGCCCCGCTCCTCCAGCATCGTCCTGTTAACTAGGAAAGGTTGAGTAAGAAAGAAAAAAAAATCCGAAATTGCATTGTGAAACTCTTCACAGGCAACAGATGAGTTGGCTCAGGCTGTTGCAATTGCAGTGACAATGACGGGAGGTACTAATGCTATGTGCTGCCAGAACAGTTGAAGAAGCGCGCGCGATCTTTCCTTCCTCATTTTTGTGTTTTACTATTATGTCCCCTTACACCCACACACACTTATCCATATATGCAATACCACTCATTTTGGGAGATCGGTCGGTAGCCTAACAATCGATTGATATTTCGTGCGATCTGGAGAGTTGGGAGAAGGGTATTCAATGTAAAATTTACCAGGGGCTGAGAAATTTAAACTAGAGAATAGAGTCCGTCCCTTACGGGGCTCTATCCCATTGAGCAGATGCCTGGACGACGGAACTCATCGCACGCTGAAGTGAAGGTATTCAGCCAGATGTCACATTCTAGCGTGGCAAGAACACCGCCAATTCTAATAAAGTACTCACTACGCTTACGTGACTAATGACCTAGCAAATTGACTTGCCTGGAAACACCAGTTCATCAAGCCGGGAGAGGTGGCTCAGGACTTCAACTGATGTCACTGCAGTCCCTCTGACTGGGAGGTCCTAGGTTCGAGTCCCGACGTGCCATAATTTTCGGCACTGGCTTTTCAGCTAGGTCGAATTCAGTCGCTGTCTGGAGAAGAATTCTAGAGGCTGGCTGCTTTGATTGATAGTTTTCCGTGGTTTCTCTGATCAACACCAGGCGAATGCAGAGGCAGTACACTAACAACCGGGAAACGGCCGCGCGCGATACTTGTATTTTCTTAATCTTCCTTGTTCTATCCTCACCCCTTACACTTACACACCCGTACACTTACATGTACTACACCACCGCACACGCCGACTGCTTGGGAGCTTAGATATGTCACAGCTGGGGTGGTGTCCCGTCGTTGGGAGATACCTGTTGGGAAAATCTCGCTAGCCGACGGTAGGTCGGCGCCGGATCTCACCATCCAGGAGGAAGATCATCGTCAACTCGCAAGGGAAAACACGCACTTACGGGAGTACTGACTGCAGTTGACTCGTCCGGAATCACTAAAAATCAATCAATCAACCAATTCATCAATCATTGGCCGGGCCCGGAGGTTGAAATGGCAGGAGACGTGTGGGCGTGGGCGGGGGCGTGGGGGTGGAGGCGTCGGCGTGGGCGTGGGGGCGGTGGCGGGGCGCCGAGTCGTTGCGCCGGATGACACCTCCGGAAGCGCGTGCCACTCTCTGTCGAACACGCCCAACTTGTGACGTCCCGAGGGAGCGCTCCGCGGCCCAACTCCGAATTGTGACCCGCGGCGCCCGTCCGCCCGTCCGTCCTTCCGTCCATCGGCCTGGCATTCGCGGCACGACCGCCCTCCGCGCTGTTGATCTTGCGGACGCCCGCAACTTCCCACTCAGCCGCCGCAGGCGACCGCTGGCGCCGCTGGCCCGGGGCCTCGGCGCGGCGGGGCGGATGGGGGGTGCCGTGCGGGGAGAGGGAGACCCATGCGGAGGTGGAGAGGTTGTCCAAGAGGCACATGTGAGAGTAAAGGTGAGGGGTAGACACATGGGAAGATCTGATTGATTAGTGATTCCGGGAGTGTCAAATGCTGTACTCATTAATTTCATAAGTGTAGTGCATGTTTTTTCTAGGAGGTGGCGGTGATATTCCCAAGCTGGGTGGCGAGATCCGGCGTCGACCTACCGTCAACTAGCGGGGTTTTCCCCAACCAGATAACTCCCAACAGCCTGTCACCGTTGCAGCCAGGAGAAACTCTAAGCTCCAGACGTGTCTTCCGACATTAGTAGTAAGGCAGTGCTTGTGAGTGTAGGTGTGTTTCTTTACGATAAGGCGAGGGGAGAACAAGGAAGGGGAAGGGGAAGGGATGATCTCGCGCGGTCCGTGGCCCGTTTCATAGGTTACTGCTCTGACATTCGCCTGGGATTGATTTTGCAAACCAAGAATTCGATCTAGCTGAGAGGCTAGTATCAAAAACACTGACGCAGCCGCGTCTGTAGAGGCACTGCCGAGACATCAGTTGATTCCCTCAGCTACTTTTGAAGTTACGAAGGAAGATATGGAGAGGGAACATGTGCAAGGGACCAGCAAAAGCTGAGTGTAAAGTGTGAGAATCATGTGAGGAATAAAATGTATTGTGATGTTGAGGAACATGTGAAGGCGGTGGTTATGTGACGAAGAGTTTCTCGTACGGAGAGAGAGGTTTGCGATGGAGTTGAGGAGGGACAATTGTGTGGTTGAGTGAGATGAGGATAGAAATGCCGATGCGGTGGATTCGAGGATGTGCCACGTTAGGACGCTATGGTGGCTAGAATAGAGATGTCCGCGGAGTTAACGAGAGGAATGTAAAGTGGACGTTATGGTGTGACGTGGCAGGAGGTAGATAGATGAAAGAGCTGAAGGCGGCTGTTTGGTGAAGGGGAGAGGATAGATATGTATGTGATGGCGAGGAAAAAGCTGTTGTGAGTTGGTTTAATATGGATAGAGATGTACGCAATGATGCGGAAGTGGCATAAGATGGAGATGAGGACCAGGATGCAGAGATGGTATTGACGCCAGTGTAGGAGGTGACGAATTGGAGACGAGAATGAAGATGAGATTGTGGTTAGGATAGTGTCGTATAAGATGGTAGAACAGAGGAAAATCTGGAAGCGAAATTGGAGTCAGATTCTGAAGAGTGAGAGCGACAATGTTGTGGCTTGACAATAGCTTGGCTCAGTGTCTT
This sequence comes from Acheta domesticus, assembly GCA_031308135.1. NCBI lineage: Eukaryota > Metazoa > Arthropoda > Insecta > Orthoptera > Gryllidae > Acheta > Acheta domesticus. Next base: position 125,382,216 of record JAHLJT010003656.1, on the reverse strand, counting down.
GAATGAGTGACAGAAAGTCGGTGGGATAGAAGTAAAGACATGTGTGGTAGGAGAAACGACAGGAGCGGTTTGGGGGCAGTAGGAAAGAGTGTTAGGGTTCAGTAGTCGCATGTTAGGGCTTTTCCAGAGACGAGAGTGGAGATGGGGAGAAGTTTGGGAGGGTGTGTCTGGGTGAGTGGGAGAGAGCACGTCCAGAACAAGAGTAGAGTGATTTGACGTAAGAATATGTCAGATTTGTGAGAGATTAGGCGGCCCATTACAGGGTGGCGTTATTTCGTAACTCATTTGATTCTCCAAGTTCTACAGCCACTGGTTTTGAGATGCTCAACGGGATTTATTTTGCAACTCATAAATTATGTAGAAACAAGTGGCGACACATTTCATGTCCTACCTCATCGTTGGAAATTGGGTTGATTAAAGAAGCATCGCCGGAAGAGTGTAGCGAAACGATGCGGGGTGTGGCTTGGCGGTGAAGGGGCAGGGCGTAGTGTTGTGAGTGCGTTGAGTTGTTGAGTTTTTTTTAAGTTTCTTCTCTAAACTAACAAAATGCCATGAAAGGATACCATGTTTATTTCAATGAAAAATTATATATCTGATTATTTAGTTTGCATATGGTATGGTCTTTTCACAATAGCAATTACACGTTTATTGTAAAAGGTAAACGTAAGATGAAGATCTTTCTACCAACAAACTAAGGGGGAGCACTCCTTGATTTTTCCAAAAAGTATTGGAAATTTCCTAAATGGGAAAATAGTAGACTGCAAACGATCTCAAATTGATTAAAAAATAGTTTTCAAGTTACATAGAAGAGAGGAAATGGTGCATGATAAAAAGACTCACATTTCATCACGTTTCTATGGAATATATTCCACAAAATAAGTACATTCTATGCTTGCACCGAACGTCTTCTCGATGATAAGAAACCTATTGATGTTGCATGATACCACCCGTTATACTCGGGTGTTTTGCGTAATGACTATCTAATATAACTTATGATAAACACTTGCATTGAAAACTAGGATTATCTAGAACTGTTTTTACTTAATTGAAGTTCTTTGTGTTGAAAATATATTGCATAAAAAACGTCTTGAAAACATACCAAGATATTTCATATACTTTTATATGATGTTATCTTCCATTGAACTCTCAAAATGATGACATCCATTCTTATTTCATGTGAAAATTTTTATTTAATTTCTGCTAAAATTACGGTAATTTTATAGGTAACGTATCTTATTTGTCATATTTTAAAAAAATACAATCATTATATTAATATTCACTGCTATTTGATATGGTTTAATTTCAATTTTCCCTTACAGAATTTCTATTTCTACTTTGAAATTCAATATATTGGAAATTACGCGAATAATTTAAAAGCAATCCCCAGAAAATAGGATGAGTTACTGTTTAATAACAGTGGATAATCAAAAAATCAAATCGAAATATTTATAGAGCTGAACGAGTACGTAAAAATTATATTATGAACTGTTATAAACGATATCGTACATCATAATATCTCGTATTCCGTAAATCTCCAAGGATTTTTACATTCCGATTGTCAACAATATGTCAATTTCGAATGCACATAAAAGTCAGCGCGAACGACAGGATGGGCGAGCACAGGCTGTGCAGTAGCTCCGTATTAAATGCTTTATTTGCGTGGAACGTTGGGAACGCTCTGTGAGTGCGCAAACATCCGTCCGTGCATAGTAACAACCATTAATGACTTTTCTGACAGTTTTATTTTATATTCTGCAGACCAGTACACATTGAATCAAAGTTGATAATTTTGTTCATACGTTCAATGCGTTAAACTAAATTGAAAGTGTTCATTTACTTATAAATTCTACTTTTAATTACAGTGTTATACTAATTCATTACTTTAAACTCAAATTAGAGATATTTCAATTTTTTAAATTAAAAGTAATGCAGCAAAGTTACAAGAGATAACTGTTATTTTTCTATTGATATAAAAATATTTTCTGATTTACAAATATTTTACGAGGATTTAGTTTCCTGACTGGCTCAAAATGAAAACATCTGTCATAAGCTGATTGCTCACTGTAGCTATTTGGAGTGTTGTTCATATTTGAGCTTTATACTAAAATAGTTTTTGTTAACTTAGTGCAGAGAATCACACTTGTTTTCTTACTTCAATACTTGTAAGAAATTTTGAGCTACTACAATATATTGGAGTTGTCTATTCGTAATTTCATATATACTTAATTACTAGTAATTCTGTGAACAGTGAATTTCATTAAGTCTTTACACATACGTAATTGTTTATCGCTTCAAGGAATGTTCACGCAAAATTGTATTTTTTTAATGCATTCCAAAGAACTTGTAGGCAGGCCTCTTAGTACAGTACAGTCAAATGCTGAACAATCAAATTTCGTTTGCAATCAAATTGCATTGCACGAAACGGAACCGTTGGAACAAGTCACGATATAAAAACAGAAAAAATAAATACATTGTTTTAAAACGTGTTTATTTTAATGCATTTAATATCCAGAATTTCTATTGTCAGAAGTAAGGTATCTGCGAAGCGTCTAGTCTAATGTTCAATACATCTATGACTCTTACTCGTATTAAAATTTTTTTTTGCTATTTGAACTTTGGAATCTGCATAAATCTTTCACATTGTCTGTTATCTATACTACAGTTTTAGTAAGTTTTGTAAGAAGGCAAAATAACTTAATTGTTGTTTACAACATTGAAAAGTTGATCAACGCTGAACGATAATATGATAAGAGTATCAATTATCAAATTATTATAAATCTTAAATCGGATATAATATATTGCCTTACACGTTATTACAATCACTGGCGTATTATTTTATTTTAAATACGATATAAAACATACGAAAAATACTTAGAAATTGACGTCATGAAAGGGAAACAAGACACTATTAGTTTAGCTAATGTAAATGTTCGTTTTTGCAAGATTTGAACAATCCTTTGGAGATTTTGTTGCCATTGACAAAAAAAGCACAGTCTTTACAAACAACGAAAAACAAGTCCCGTGATGTAGATGATCCTAATCACACTACTACAAAACCCATTCCTTTTCGGCGTGAAGCATTGCAGCGATCAACAAAAGCACCTGGACAAAGGGCCACAGAACACGCGCTGATGGAGCGATCTATAAACATCACAGCGGCGACGCGTTTCACACAGGTCTTTCGATAGGAATATGACGAGCGCATCGCTGTTACCAGAGGGGCGCTGCAGCACCGGTTCTTCTTTCGCCCGCGGTCGCGATACCAGAGGAAAATGCGCGCTCCCGCCCGGGCCGCACAAAGAGTGTGGAGGGCGGAGCGGCAGATCGGGCAGGCCAGAGCCCTCTGTGTGCAAACAAGTCGGGGGCAGTGGCGCTGACGGGAATACGATGATAGGAAATGAGGGGGCCGCGGAAAGAGGAGAGGCGAGAGGGGGATCGCCGTGATCGCGATGGAGCTGGCGAATGAGGAGTGAGGCGGCAGCGGAAGAAAGAGAATGCGACCAGGAAGAGGTGTCAGGGAAGGCAGGCAGCGGTGATTACGTGAACGGCGGCAACAGACAGAATAGTGGGAGGGTTGTGGTGGTGAAAGTAATGACTGCAGTTCAATGATGGTACTAGAGTAATGGTGGGGGACTTTCGATGATAGCGCTGGTAATGGAGGAAGAGGAAAGAGGGATTGTGAAAATGAGGTAGGTAGGTGATGACCGCAGAAGCACTGGCGGAGGTGGATGACATACTGTGTAGATGTTGCCTACTTTGACTATTGCCTCGATTAGTTTTGGTAAAGTGAGGAGATGTGTGAGAGAATGGCGTTTAACGGAGATTGAAATGAGATAGCGGGGAATACGGCAGTCGAGGGCTCCAGAGAACGGTGAAACTGAGAGAGCTCAAGGGGTTCACGGAGGTGGGGGTGGAGGAACCGGTAGTGCTTGGGAGGCCGCGAGGTCAAGGGGCGGGGTCTCGCAAGGCGACAGTTCTGTCGCTGTTAAAGTGACGACGGATGGCAATGTGGAGTGTTTATAGTTGGGGAAGGAAGTAAAGGGGTTGGCGATGGTAGCTGTCGGGGTCAGATGAAATGGCGAGAGATGACGCATCTGAATTTGGTACCTGAATCTGGTTGGAAGGATCCAAAACGAAACGAGTGGTGAGGACTGTTGAAGACAAGAACTGAAGGGAGACTAGACGACTGGAGGGAGCGGGTGGCTAAGGAAGATTACAGCTGCCACAAGGGTTCAAGCGTAAGGGGTGAGAGCTGAAGGGAGTGTCGAGGTCTAAAGGTGGCGGCGAGGACTCAACGGATGGTGAAGTAGCAGTGATTCCAGAAGGGGACAGAAGTTGAAGATGGTGCTGATGGCTAAAGGGGCTGTTGGGGCCGAGAGAGCTACAGCAGTTGGAAAGCTCTAATTGAGGAATATCACGGGACATTGAGGCCGAATGTGATAAATTGAGAGACGAGGCTCCAGGGAATAGGGAGGCGAGGGCTGAAGGGGCGGAAGGGCTGTATTGGGCGGCGAGGGCTGAAGGGGAGGAAGGGCTGAATTGGGCGGCGACGGCTGAATGGGTGGTACGGCTGAATTGGGAGGCGAGGGCTGAAGGGGCGGAAGGGCTGAATTGGACGGCGACGGCTGAAGGGACGGAAGGGCTGAATTGGACGGCGACGGCTGAAGGGGCGGAAGGGCAGAATTGGGAGGCGAGGGCTGAAGGGGCGAAAGGGATAAATTGGGAGGCGACGGCTGAAGGGGCGGAAGGGCTGAATTGGGAGGCGAGGGCTGAAGGGGCGGAAGGGCAGAATTGGGAGGCGAGGGCTGAAGCGGCGGAAGGGATGAATTGGGAGGCGACGGCTGAAGGGGCGGAAGGGCTGAATTGGACGGCGACGGCTGAAGGGGCGGAAGGGCTGAATTGGGAGGCGAGGGCTGAAGGGGCGGAAGGGCAGAATTGGGAGGCGAGGGCTGAAGCGGCGGAAGGGATGAATTGGGAGGCGACGGCTGAAGGGGCGGAAGGGCTGAATTGGACGGCGACGGCTGAAGGGACGGAAGGGCTGAATTGGACGGCGACGGCTGAAGGGGCGGAAGGGCAGAATTGGGAGGCGAGGGCTGAAGGGGCGGAAGGGCAGAATTGGGAGGCGAGGGCTGAAGCGGCGGAAGGGATGAATTGGGAGGCGACGGCTGAAGGGGCGGAAGGGCTGAATTGGACGGCGACGGCTGAAGGGACGGAAGGGCTGAATTGGACGGCGACGGCTGAAGGGGCGGAAGGGCTGAATTGGACGGCGACGGCTGAAGGGGCGGAAGGGCTGAATTGGGAGGCGAGGGCTGAAGGGGCGGAAGGGCAGAATTGGGAGGCGAGGGCTGAAGCGGCGGAAGGGATGAATTGGGAGGCGACGGCTGAAGGGGCGGAAGGGCTGAATTGGACGGCGACGGCTGAAGGGACGGAAGGGCTGAATTGGACGGCGACGGCTGAAGGGGCGGAAGGGCTGAATTGGGAGGCGAGGGCTGAAGGGGCGGAAGGGCAGAATTGGGAGGCGAGGGCTGAAGCGGCGGAAGGGATGAATTGGGAGGCGACGGCTGAAGGGGCGGAAGGGCTGAATTGGACGGCGACGGCTGAAGGGACGGAAGGGCTGAATTGGACGGCGACGGCTGAAGGGGCGGAAGGGCAGAATTGGGAGGCGAGGGCTGAAGGGGCGAAAGGGATAAATTGGGAGGCGACGGCTGAAGGGGCGGAAGGGCAGAATTGGGAGGCGAGGGCTGAAGGGGCGAAAGGGATAAATTGGGAGGCGACGGCTGAAAGGGCGGAAGGGCAGAATTGGGAGGCGAGGGCTGAAGCGGCGGAAGGGATGAATTGGGATGCGAGGGCTGAAGGGGCGGAAGGGCTGTATTGGGAGGCGAGGGCTGAAGGGGCGGAAGGGTTGAATTGGACGGCGACGGCTGAAGGGGCGGAAGGGCCGAATTGGGCGGTGAGGGCCGAAGGAGGGCGGGGCTGCAACGGCAGCGAGGACGGCACGCGCAAGGGGCCGGGGCGGGGGGCGGGGGCGGCCGGGAGGTCGTTCATTAACATCACGAGTCGGTTAACACCTGCGCCGCGCGCCAACGGGTAATCGACGCCGCAGCTGCCGGCGCTTTGTCCTCGCGTCCGCGCGAATCGAACGGCGCCCGATTCCGCCCTCACCCTCCGCCCCCGGCCGCCCGCGCGCCCCGCCACCCTCCGGCCTGCGCCGCGCGGATGCCGTCATTACCTGCAATGTAGCCAATAGAATGGCCCCTAAGGTATGTGGTGGGAGCACGTTTTAATTAATGTTGCCTGGAACGTCGACCTCAACAAGATCAAATCCTTTTCTTCATGTAAAAATAAAACTATTTCAATTTAAATATCTATATATTCGATAGAATTTTCTATGTGTCGAGAGAACCATATATCGAAAATATAGACTGTCATTTTATTAAACGAAAGTGGTGTCGGTGCATTATATGACGTCGGCACTGAAGTTGGAAATATAATAGAAAAACCACCGGTGATCTGGAGGTTTGTGTACATGAGGTGCTCAGAAGCCATGCCGACAAACTGGATCAAACGAAAATTTCCAGTATGAACATTTTTTTTTTATTTTTAAATAAGTCTGTAATTGTTTCAGCCTATTTCGAATTAACATTTTTTTACAATTAAGAGTATGTTTTCAGCAATTTATAAATATATTTAAAAAATTCAATGTCTCTTTCTCCCACAAAAAAGCCACTTTATTTTAAGTTAGTCACATTGACAACTGAAGGGTACAATGATGACTTCTGAATTGAATTGACGTAATAATGTTGAATTGTTTCTAAACATATTTTATTAACCAAACACGCTCAGAAAAAGACATTTATACTTGAGTTACCAACATTATTGTAAATAATTAAAAAATGCTTAAAATAAAATAAAAATTGCCTGAAATGCAAATAAAAATGTGTTCATTGCCTCTATTCTGCGTAAGTGATGCAGTAGACATCATTGGCAGATTCTTCCAAATTACATTTTTGGTAATAATGTAGTTTTATATTTGGTTCATCCTTCTCAATCCAAATACATCTTATTGTCAGAGTTTCCTGTCGAATGGAAGTCTTCATGATTCATTTCTGTGATGAAATATTTGTTTTTTTTTTCCTGCATCCACAAATGACATACCGATCCCATAGAGAAAATATGTGGTTAATGGTGTTTGCTCTTTTTTAAATAGAGAAAAAATCGGAATCATTTGGAATGTACTGTGTCTGGTACGAGGAAATTTATGTAATTTGTTTCAGTGTTACCACTCTGATTTTGCAGAAACTTCATTAGAGAACAAATGTAATGTTGCAGATTTGACCGGCGCATGAGTCTGATTACATGACCATGTTTAGCATTATTATTAACTCTTGATTACAATACGAAAGTAAACGCAAAAAATACCACTTATACAAACACTATAAAGTTGGAAAACGCAAATCAGTTCAGTTCAAAACAGTTTGGTTAAACAGCGGATGTCCTGGAACCAAGGAGTTAATCACGTTGGCCACCGAAGCAACTGATAAAATGTTCATTTGCCAAAGCACTTAGTACTTTCTAGCGCCAAGGAGTGAAATGTGGAGTTCGTCGCCTTGGCGAATAAATGTTTACTTGTGGAACACAACCCTGTTATTATTCACAATTTTTTTAAACTGAATTTATTCAGATTGCCTTCTGAGCGCCTTGTATGTTCCGTGTATATAATTACATTACTGTTTGGAATTTCATTATAAATAAAAGTATTAATTGCAATGACGCTATAATTGTGAATGGCTCCTTTGAGGTGTGGGCTTTTCTTGGTTTAACTAGTGGAACAGTGTCTCTAACGTCAGTTTTTATTAAAGAAGAGAGCTCTGTGAAATTATTTTTGAGCCTTTGTGATGCTAACCTATTCTATTACGTGCATAGGTTTTATATGAACTAACATGCAAGACAAAGAATTTTTTTTTTGTTATTTGACGTCTCATCAACTACTAGGTCATTAGCGACTACTATTTAACTTTATGGTATTAGGATTTAACTTTATGGTATGAGGATACAATGAGGGTATGGTGATGATAGGAGGTGAAAGGACGAACATATACAACCATGCCCAAGGCGGGAGTCGAATTCGCGGCCCCTCGGTTCGAAATCATCACGGCACTACTGCCTTGGCGACCTCGCCAATGGGGTCGACGAAAGAATGTATTGTGTATTGATATTATATAACTTTCCTTTTTTGTTTCGTACTTACTTTTCCTCTATTTTATAGTATTTCCTACGCATAAGTCACTCTTCCTTCTCTTTGTGCTCCCATTCTACTCCTAGTCTCTACTCTCTAGTTCTAGCTCTACCCATGCCTCTAATTATATCTCTCCGTCAATCGCTCTGTCTAACTGTATTGTGTGTAAGGCAGCGGTGCGTTTATTGGAATGTCCGCGTTTTTATCCCGGTTTTAATGCAATTTTTTTAAATCCAGAAAAAATCAAACTAGCTTTATCTCCAGATTTTATGAAATTTTTACTTCATCCGCTCTTACGAATCGAATTTCGTACCCCTGTTTTGTTCCTCCATAAGCCCACACATTTGTATCTCTATCCTCTATTTTGGTTACCCCTTTGCGTGAAAATTGGTGTTGGACATTTTCATAAGCGTGTTGTGCTTCTGTATAGACGTAGTGAAAAAGTGGTTTATTAGGTTTTGCAACTAAGTAACGAGAATACTCCAGTAAGCTTAGGAAAATACTAACATACAATGCTAAATGCGGAAGGAGAACCTATTCCCTTCGAAAGATAAATAAAAGTAAGTCGTGTTGAAACTGGAAGTAAAACATTATAGTTTTGGAGTCTCTTTGAATCCTCACATGTATCCTAAATGTGACGGAAACAATAGAGTTTCTATTGCCATATGTGGATCTTTGCGGAGTAAAACTGCCTGTCTGCAGAGTTACAAGCGTTGTTACAAAACAGTACACAATAGTCTGCACAAAAAGGGAGGTCATATTGTTTTCTTCAAAACTGTTCCCTGTCTTCTTGACTTGAATCATTTCAATATCCCTATTACACTTAATTTTCTGTCCATCAAACCCACTTTTATCACAATATGCTTTTTTATTTCTACCAACATCTCCCTTTCTCACACAGCTTCTCCTACTGAGATGCTGTCTTTGTCACATCTCTTTCTTTTCACCTTATTTTTTATCTAAAATTTATTCCCAGCCATCGCATTACTGCTGTCTTCTACTTTATTTTCTCATTCTCTCATCATTTCTCTACATCTCGTGCTACTCCTCTGTATGTCTCCCTCATTCTCAACAAATTCCCACTCTACTCAGACTGCAACTCTTTCCTTTCTCTCCCATCCCCAGTCTCCGCTCGAGTCGTTCGAATACGAGGAGCAAAAAGTTTCCATTGCTGCACTCTAGAGCGAGTAAACCGGGAGCACGCTAGCTTTTCCACGGTGTGAAGCGTCCCGCACTTGTACATAACGCCAGCTACAGCGGCGACGAAAACGCTACAGCTGCGACGGAGTGCCTGCAGCCAGCGGCGGTAGAAGGGCGTGTGGGGGTGGCGGGTTGGCGGAGGTGCGGGGGCGGCGGAAGGCAACGGGGATGGTGGAGGCGGCGGGGGCGGCGGATGGAGGGTGAGGGCAGCGGGGGCGGCGGGGGCAGCGGGGGCAGCGGGGGCGGCAAGGGCGGCGGGGGCGGCGGGGGTGGGGGCGGCGGGGGCGGCGGGGGCGGTGAGTTGGCCGGGCTGGCGGGGGCGGCGGATGGAGGGTGGAGGCGGCGGGGGCGGCGGGAGGCAACGGTGATGGTGGAGGCGGCGGGGGCGGTGGATGTAGGGTGGGGGCGGCGGGGACGGCGGGGGTGGCGGGGGCGGCGCGGGCGGCGAAGGAAAGGCGGGTGGGTCGACGGGGGCAGGGGATGCACAGTCGGAGGCGGCTGTGCTTTTTCATTAGTTAATCCTCGACGCTACTCAGCGAAAAAAAAGAGCATTCTTCACATGGGATTTCCACGCGCGCGCAGCCGTTCTTACGGCGCCGCTGTGCAGGCGACGCGCTTTGAGGGAGGGCTGTTCAGGCTGCTCGCGTGAATACGAATGAGAGCCCTAGGCTTCGAGTGGTATCGGGAGTGTTTAATTTTCTCTATTACGCTCGAAATTTTTCTCGGAGTCCAAGTTTCTCTTTAACAATATAGAAAATTATCATTTGATTTGTGGGAAAATTTGATTTCATGCAGATTTACTTCTTGTTGGTTTTCTTCGCAGTGTGTTGAAAATTTTTATTGAGTTACGTAATTAAATAAGATGAATATTTTAATCTGAAAGTTTTTCAGTATCTTGTAGCATAACATTAGTCTCGATAGGAGCGTGTATGTCAATATATGTTTGGGAATCGTAAATGAGATGTGCACCAAATTAGGACCTCAACATTTTTTGTAACATACTGCAGCTTTATTATTGATAAAGATTCTGACCTTTTGCTGATAACAATATAATTGTGAACTTGTCAGTTACACGTTTATTGAACTAAATTTATTCAAAATGAATTTTGACAGGGAAATGTTGATTTTGCATATCAGAAAACATCCTTATTTGCAAATATCAAAAAAAACTCTAACTCTCCGCTTCTAACATATTTCATCAGTCCTTTTATTTTATATAACAAGCAGACCGCATCATTATTAGTCAGTTCATTGCCAGGAGGGTCTTCCATAGCTAAGGGAGTATTAGGAGTAGGACATCCCATCTTACTCCTAATTTTTCTTACTTATTTAAAAATCAAGCTTCTTTGCCAGCTCCGACTTAACTCGGAAGCTTAATATTATTTCATAATTTATCGTTGTTGCCTTTAAGATTCAAGAGTAGAAATCGTTCCTTGTTCCAAGAAAAATTTATAATACGTGGATCGACAGACTTGCCCTTACTTGACTTCAGGTTGTAAAATTTACGTAGCATTTTCTTATCAGTTTTGAACTATTTGAACAAAACCATATTAATAATTCCAAATATTGTATTATACTATTACAATTACACATTACACCCAGTATCGTAGCTCCACTGTTGACGCTACAAATAAACACAAATAACAATTATAAAAATACAGTATAATCATTCCATTCATTCTATATATACAACACCTTCACACCTTTCATCATTCGTCCGATATCCGTTACTTTCCCATGATCTTCGATTCTCTTTTATGTGAATAATTTTTACATTTAATTGACACAACTTCATTTTCCTAAATGAAGTATTTAATGTGTACGCACTTTCCTTTGATTGCCCACTGCACTCTTGGCCCGTGAAATATTTGTTAAGCTCCGTTCCAAATCTGTAAGCTCAATGCCAGCTTGTTTGCTTCAACCGAGTTTCACGTTATAATTTACGACCAAGGTTTCGCAACTTTCTTCTTTGAAAATCCATTCCTATATTAATTAATTGTTCGTGTGCATCTATACACCTTCGGTTACTCTTTTCATTAATTCAACAACTCAACCACGAATTATTCCCACGACAAAGTGGGCTAACGACTCACGTCCGACACAAACCATAGCTAAGCGCCAATCCCTCTTGCAAACCATATTATCCGCTCCTCTTCCTAACCGAAATTTCATCAATTATGTCTCTCTTTGCTCACTCCCACGCATGTACATTTGTCGTACACACCGCGTATTTCCATTGGCTCTCACTCAGTACATTTATTATATTTTTTCTTTGGCCCTTAAGCGCGTGTGTCAAATTTCGGAACATAAATGAGAGCGCGGCACACGGAGTGCGCCAAGTAGATTTCTATTTTTTTCTGCAACTATATTATGATATTTGTGTCTCAATTTATAGCGCATATCATCACAGTTAGTAATTAAAGGCATAGTCAATTCATTACAAGCCCCTTCTTTCTCCTCTTCGTATTCCGAGCAAAAGTTTTGTAATGCGACATGTTTTTCTCTCAAAATCACCCCTGGAACAAAAAGTTATTGTTTCTAAAAAGAATACGGTTTGAATTTACTAGTTTGCGTAAATTGCATATAAAAGAATTTTTTTCATCAACGTGGAAAGATAAAAGTTCATAACAAGGATAACTTGAGACTCCACATAACTCTATTCGCGGCGCACAGTATGCGGCTAGACGGTCCGTCGATTAATGATCCGCCAATAAATCTACCGAGAATTGAGTGAGGCAAACGAAACTTCACACACGGGAAGTTAAGACTACCCTAAAAGATTATACGAAGTGATAACGAATGTCGACTAATCCATCGGAAATGGCGCAACAATATCCGCCGATGGCGCACGCTGTGCGCCAATGCGTCCACTTAAGGGTTAATAATCTGCTCTCTATTTATTATTGTATTTTCCTAAGCACGGAAATTACTCTCATGTCCCGTTAACCTTATACACTTTATTCTTCATGTAATAATACCGATCGCTTACTATTTTGGCCCCTCTCATTTTAATCTTGTTGCTAATGTCCATAACGAACTTATTTTTTACTTTCCCGTATACGTACGTCTACACGGAGTAATATACGTAGTATCGGGAAAGTTATGTAAAGCTCCGCGAAAAAATGGCCAATTTTTGGCGGAAAAAAATTCATTGCCGGTTCGTGATAACGAAAAAGTGGATAAAACCAGTTGCTAAATTAAGAAACAAAAATCCTCTATCTCGTGGTGTAGCCAGAAAACCTTGTTTTGTGGGTTCTTGATACCGAAAACCCAATTGAAAGGAAAACGTCCGTCTGTCCGTCCGTCTGTCCGTCTGTGAACATTGCTAGCGCCTAAACCATACGTACGATTTCTTCCAAAATGGATATTCGCCGGTCGATCTGGTTCTAGTCGAAGCTGTGAGATTTTGAAAAAGATTCTGTAAAATGCAATTTTACGCTAAAATGCAATTTTCTTTCAAACGGCACATAATTTGTAAAAGAAAATTGCCACTTATGACTAGGTTTTTGTGTTTTTAAATATTTTAAAATTAATATTTGTGTTCTACCAACAGGAAATCGAAAAATTAAGAAAATGACAAAAAAATGTACTTTTGGCGGTGATTAATGGCAGCTGGCAAGAAGAGTATGTGGCAATTCCAAATAGCTAGCGAAGACGCAAGAAAATAGAAAACTAATACGGGAAAGTCTGTGCCATTCTGAAGTACCACTAGTTGTTATTTTTGATGCAATGATGTTCCCAAGTGTCTCATTCGCACATTCTATTAATCTTTTGTGATGGTCCCAGAATAAACCATCACACTATGGACTCATCTTTGCTTGATTCTTCTTCCTCGTCGGTAGACCACAACCTGAGGCTTACGCTTCCTGTATTTAGTTGGATGTTCATTAAACCACTGCCATATTTTCTTCCTTTTCCTCATCCCTTGCCTCTTCTCGTTCTGAAAATTTCCTGTCTTTGGCCGACGACTGATTCATGTAACTCTTTTTTAGCAAGACGTGATTACGGTAGATTACAAAATTGCTATACCGTGTGATAGTTCTCCTTGTAATCTTTTGTAAAAGGAGAAAGTGTACATTTAATGAAGTTTAGAATTTAAAATTGGTGTATATATGAAGATAAAAATTCATATTGATAAAAAATGTAAGACGACGTGGCCATTGTATGTCTCTATGCACTCCTGTACAGGGGTTCTATATTAGATTTCCCAGAGTTTCAAACGAGTGTGAAAAATACTCATTTGTACTCAAAATCTAAAAATCTATCAACATCACTTATTGTAAGTACGATACAAAACTCTAAATTAAGTGTATAATTTATAAGCTGTAATAATATACATTCTCGGATAGATAAATAAACCAGTCGGAAATTGTTCAAAATGAGCGGGTAACAAGTAGAATGATATGACGTCACGGTTCCGAACCACCAAGAGATCGGGAATCGTGACGTGTAATAGTTGCGAACGGGTGCCCCATCGCTCTCCCCCCTGAGTTGTGCTCAGTTTAATGCATATCTTGGCCGCCGTGATGAGATGGTCGTTAAGAGGAATTGTCGTGTTTGACTGTCGAGTAACACGAGAAAATGTGTTACTGGAGCTTTCTAGTACCGTTACCAAACGCGCTGTGTGGCTATGTGTTGTCCGCACGGATTCCAGTGGCGCTTATAGCATCTCAGCCACCTCTAAAACGTTTTGTAGCTACTAGTTCGAGTCTTCGAAGTGCAACGCAATGGTACCGAAAGACGATCCATTCAAAGCAAACACAGGCGGCTATTACTTTCCCACATACATACGTAAATACGGAGTAATATACGTAGTATAGGGGAAGTTATGTAATGCTGCGCGAAAGAACGACGGATTTCCGACAGAAAAAAATTCATTGCTGGGCCGTGATAACGAAAAAGTGGATAAATCCACTTGCTAAATTAAGAAAAAAATCCCCTCACAAGTGGTACAGCAAGAATCCCTTTTTTGTGGGTCTTTGATACCGAAAAACCAATTGGAAGCAAAACGTCCGTCCGTCCGTCTGTCTGTCTATCCGTCCGTCCAGTGTATGTGAACAACACTAGTGCCTAATCTATGCGTACTTTTCTTTCCAATTTGAAGAAACCCCTGTCTATCTGGCCTGAGTCAAAGATCTGCGATTTTGAAAACATTCATTAATTTTTAGGGGTACTTTACATAAAGACCCCGGACACTTTCCAAGTTTTCTCAAAATCAGCTCAAATTTTTGTTCTTTAAATTTCTTGTAATAATAGGGCAAAATACGTTATAAGGAGGCATACGTCCAATTTTCACAGTTAACTCTGAATTTTCGAAAATTGCAAAAGTTTGAATTTTTTTCAGCGTCTTTCTACAACTACGAAATTGAAGATACAGATTTTTCCTTCCAATAAAATTTATTATCCAAAGTGAGTTCTTTCATTAAGATGATATATTTTGTCTGTAAATTTCGGTAGTTTTCGCGCAATATTGCATGCAACGTGTGTATTTAAACAAAATAACAAAACAGGACTTACCCAAAAACGGTCCCACTTTTTTCTGTAAATTTTTGGTGGGGATATTGTTAACAATACTCGATGAGATAATATTAATACCAAATTTCTCTATTCTTTTGTTTTGTCAAAAATTACAAAAATGTATTTTTTTACTTGTCTCTCAGGCCGTTAATATTTACAGTAGCGACGATTTGTTCACATTATTATATTTTTGAATACATTTGCTTTAAATAATGACAAGTAAAATTTCTCAAAACCTCAACCATTTTCTGTGAAAACTAGCTCAAAGTTCCGCATTTTCAGAAACGCTCAAACGCCATATTCCCATAAAAGACACCAAGTTTTTTGGAAACTTTTGTAGCTGATAATGCGAATTACACTCTTTAGTATAGCGTAAAGTTTATTTTGAGTTATTTTTTGTTTTTTCAAAAATTACATAATTGAAATTTTTTGAAAGATCTCTCACATCTTTAATATGCACATTACCAGCAATTTGTAAACATTATTATATTTTTAAGTGTTTGTGCATCAATTGACTTCAATAGGGTTTTTGAAAATCCAAAAATTTTCTGTAGAAAAGAGCTTCAAATTTCGCCCCAAAAAATGGCAACAACTTTTAAAAGAAAATTACCATTTACGACGAGGTTTTTTTGTTCCTTAATATTCTTAAAATAATATTTCCGTTCTACCATTAGAAAAGCGAAAAATTAAGAAATTGTCAAAAAAATGTACTTTGGGCGCTGATAGATGGCAGCTGGCAAAAGCATGTGGCAATTCTGAACAGCTAGCTGACTCCAGGAAATAGATAACTAATACGGAAAAGTCTGTGCCATTCTATAGCATCACTGGTTTCTTACTGCAGCCATGAGATCTAGTTTCAGCTATCGCTCAAGTGCTAACAGACTAACAACCTAATTTCGGTGATACCACTTTCTTTAATAAACATTGTACTGTAGACTGCTGCAACCGCAAAAGTGGGCCTTTTTGTCCGCAACGTTATAAATTATCTTCATGAGTCATTATTTTATCTATTTATATCTGTAGCTTAATTTTAACTTAAATGTTAAATATATCTTACTTGTTCTGCTTTGTGGTGGTTTAAACTTATTTATTACTTGTTCTTATGCTCGCAACTTCAATATAATTCTAATGAAGATTCTATTTTAAAAAGCATTTTGGGGCTAATACGCAAAATTTGTGTGAACATTGCTGGGATTTAGAAGCACCAGGAAAGGTCATGCAATATTGAATTGTTTGTATTAGAATATTTATCGTTATAATACATGTTATAATTCATTGGAGCAAGAACTCTCTCCCTTCCTGTCTCTCTCTCTCTATTTTCTTTGAACCAAATCAATACCAACACATACCAGAAACCTGCTATTGAGCTGTTTTAATCTGCAATGGGAATATTCCCTTGAAGTCAGCCTCTGGGAGTGAGGTTCCGTCGCAGAATTAAATACAACTCGTACAACTACATAATCGAAGTAATGTCGCAACAGATGAAGGTTTCCACAATTTCACAAACAACAGGAAACTACACTCAACCTCACTTACAAGAGAAATCGCTACAACTGCCTCAAACGGTTCCACACCCGAGGCAGAATGTTTTTGAATTAATTCTGCTTCTTTCCATTTGTCTGAAGCTGTTCATTGTAGGAAAATATTGGGGGCCCTGTGTAGGTAGCACGGCTATAATTTAGAGAACTTTCCTTATAAATGAGTTATATATAATGTATTTTATATTTTTAGTGCCTTTGATTTTTTCATTGTTGGCCATATGTGTGACTTCTGTTGCAATGCAGTCCAACATATTCATTTACTACACTATTGTGCATTAAATAATGTGATTTAATGTATAAAACAAGGTACATTGGAATAATATTTATTTATTTACTTACCTAAGTGATTTATTTTCTTTTTATATACTTTTGTTTTAAAATGTTTACAACGTATTAAAGTGCGTATGATGTTTGAGAAAGAGTAAATCATTTTCTTGATCCACTTACTAAGTGACGTTGAAAATTCATATTTAATTCATACGGCTAATTTTATTTGAAGCTATTTTATATCATCCTAGTCTAAAAAATGGGATCTGTCTCTCAACTATTAATCCAGCCGAGATATTATTCCTAGAATGTTAGTTGTTATTAAAATGTACTCACTGATATCAGTCCTTTTATACTCTTTGTTTTCTTACATTAAGTGAATGTCCTGAAGCCTGTAAACAAACATTATTCTCAATTGTGGTGACAAGAAGCCGCAGTGCAAGGGAACTGCGTCAAAGTAAGTCCTCTAAATAAAATTGTTAAGCAGTCCTGTAAATGTTGTTTCAATTTTTAGTGAGTATTTCTGAAATCTTTTTATATAAGTTGTTCACCGATATTGTATTTTCAAATCACGAAATTTACTGTGTTTTTCCTTGTAGAAATTGTTCACATTTGAAGTAAATTCAACTCATCACTACTAACACGCGATAAATTTCAACACTAGTATTCCAGGGGCAGCTATCAAACCGTCAGTTTTCACAAGCGGAGAAATTCCACCCGCGCGTGGGCGGAGGCTGTGTAAACGCGCGCAGTTTTAGTGCGCCGTGTACATATGAATGATGGGCCACCGGGCGGCGGAATCTTATCAAGCACTGCGTTTAATTAACTTAGTGCAGCTGCATCGGACAGATTACGCGCTGTGCTGCGCGGCCCGGCGCATCGCGGTGGGACCCGTGTGTGTCCTCCGCTATTTGCTCAGGGGCGGCCGCGGCGCTGGCGAGCAGGATTGCGTGTTTGTGCGAGGTGCTGCCGACGCACGTGCATGCGTGTGTGTGTGTGTGTGTGTGTGTGTGAGCACGCGCGTGCGCGCATGTGTGCGTGCGTAAGTGCTATACCAGAGGGAAGGGAAGGAGAGAGGTTTGACATGGCGAGGAAGGAGCATGGGAGGGAAATGTGGGGGAGAGGACAAGAGGAGATGAGAGAATGAGGAAGGACGAGAGCAGAGAGGTGAGTGGGTGAAAACGGGGCGAGAGAGGATGAGGGAGTGGTCACGGACAGACGCAAGGACGTGCGGGATAAGGAAGGAAATATTGTAAAAAGGCCAATAAGAATGTTAGTGGGAAAATGAGAGGGGAACATTGGATAGTTGAAAGAAGACAAAACGATGGGGATGCTGACGGTGTGTTTAGTACGAATAGGAGAGGGAGAACGAGAAATGAGTGAGGAAGGGTGAAGGGATGACGCGAGAATACTGAAGGAAGATAGAACCAGAACCAGATAGGAGCAAGAATATTAGACTAGTACAAAAAATGAACAGTGTGATGGATGAGGGTGAGAGGAAGTCGCGGACAAGAAGAAAATAAGACGAGAGGGAACGAGAGGATGAGAAGATATAAGGGAAGGGAACGAGGGGATTGGAGGAAAGCAAGGGCAGGGGCGGTAGAAGGACGGTTCGGGGCTGTAGACGGATGACCGCCAGGCAAACTGAACGGCAACCACCGTTGAGTGCGAATGGTCTATATACAGCGAACCCAACTCAGTACATGAGTTTGCTTGTTGTGTGGTCGTTTGTTTACCTTGTGTTAGGGAAGCTCAGGGTCCAAAACAGGTGGATTAGCTACATAGAAGGGCTTATATGAGCTTAAATTACGTACATCGGATGAGTGTACCAAATAAACATGATAGGATTTAATGCATTCATTTCATTCTATGCAAAAGCATCAAATTTATGCTGCTTCAAACGTTAGCTACGATAAAAAACTATTAATTTCAAAAATACATTTTGACTACCATTTATTTTATTTACTAATATACGTATTGTTTCCGAAATTTATCTCGCCAATGAAGAAAGAAAAGTTCCTTGCAACTCTTAGGTTGCTTTCTCGCAATTTGATATTTGACAAAATATACTCATATAAAAACCAAAGTTGGCCGTACGAAATATATATCACTGGAGAAAAACGTCTGAAGAATTTCATGCAGTTTTTAAATAAAGCACTGTTTATTATGAGATTTGCCTTAAGTGTATCATTTGATTCAACAGTAATATCATCAATGACCACATTTATAAACAGTTCGGATCTGAAGTTCATGAATTGATTTTTGGCAGCCTTCAAATCAACACAGTCGTGCGAACGATTGAAGAAGTACTTAGTTTAAACTTTTCCAAAAGTTCCATGCTAATAGAAATCAGTCTATCCGGTGTTCCAAATGGCGGACGTGTGATGATATCGGTCGTTTTGAATATTTCTGATTCGTCAGGTGGGGGAGGATAAGGAACTGGAGGTAGCCATTAAAATGTGCGTCAAAACTGATTTTTCAGCGCCGAAGCCAATTAAATTGATGTAGAACCTTTTATCTTACATGATTTTTTAATGATCTGTCAGCACCTAAGCTCATGCGACAGAAATTAATGGTCAGTTCCAGTAAAAAGGAATCCTCAACATTGCACCATTCACCAGAAGTTTTGTCACCTTCGGAGATATTTTCTCCTTAGAAAACATAAATTGCACTTGAAAGTTTCAAAATTCGACTAGATTTAAGCTCATCCAAAAGATTGTGATCGACAAAATCAAATAATTTTGAAATATGAATTCTCTGAAACCACAAAGAGATTTTAAAAACCCTCAGCAATGTTTCGCTTCAAAGGTATTCTATATTTGGTAAGTAAACTGTCAAAACACAGAAATGTATGGCTTCAAATTTGTAATTATCTTTGGCTCAGGGGCCAATGGACAGCATTAGATATGATAATTTATGTTTCAAAGTAGCTTCTTACTCACATAACGACATCAGTGGATCTCGAACAAGTTTTCACGGTCTGAAGGGGCACTCGGCTTACCTGTCTGAAAGGAAACACAAAACAAATTAATTGGAAGGAAAGATCACAATTCCTTACCAGAAAAACAAATATTTCACTTTTTACTGGAGATGACAGCAATATTGGACCAACAAATATACCGTGAATGGATTATAAATGTTTTGTTCACAAAAAAATGAAATTTCAGCAATTCCACTCCCGCGCCGCCACTGCTGGAATTCGTCAACTCCACCACCCTCACCACAATCGTCGCCACCGTCCCCACCGCCGCCCTCAAAATCATCGCCGTCACTATCGTCCCATCTGTCGCCCCTGCTATCTCCGCCACCCGCACCGCTACTACCTCCACTGTCCCTACCAACGCTCTCAACATACTCGCCGTCATAACCGCCCCCTTCGCCAATGTTAACCCGCTTCCCTGCCTCCCCGCCACCTCCTCCATCCTTTCATCCGCATCGCCCCGCCCCCCGGGTGACCCTCTGCCCATCGCTGACCTCGCCGCAGCGACGTCCATCAATTCCTGCGGCACCCACTGGACCCGTTCCCCTGTCGCCCTCTGCTGTGTTTATTTGGAAACGTGCAACTAATAATTACTAATATTACAATTGATACCTAAAGATGATTGTTATGTCTAAGTAATACGTAATTTGAAATGAGCTGTTATACATTCTATC
The DNA here is from genome assembly GCA_031308135.1 of Acheta domesticus. Classification (NCBI taxonomy): domain Eukaryota; kingdom Metazoa; phylum Arthropoda; class Insecta; order Orthoptera; family Gryllidae; genus Acheta; species Acheta domesticus. The sequence goes on along the minus strand of JAHLJT010003656.1, from coordinate 125,361,801 downwards.
CTGTACATTTAAAGGAGTGACAATAAATGTGTGCGCAACAACAACACACTCTGGAATTCCGCGCCTCCCCCCTTACCAACTCCTTCCGTCCTCACCGTCCGTTGCCCCACCGACCCCGCAGTCTCCCTCCTCCCATTCAGATTCTGCGATGGACCGACATGACAGCACGCCGGCGACTTCGCACCCCCTTACACCCTCCCTCCCCCCCCCACCCGCCCCACCGCCGCTGCCTCGCGGGACTGCTGGGCAGAGCGAGATGAAAGAGGCGCTGTTATGGGGCTCGCGCGCATCAAGCAAATGGACGCCATATGCGGGACAAAGAGCATCGCAATCTGCATGCGACGTCTGGTCTTTGTACGGCCTAGAGAAACTAATTTGGGACGAGTATTGGGCGGTCTGCTGAGCACCGGTGGCGCTCTAACGGAATGAGCGACTAAATCTCTCTGTGCAACTGCCGGGAAAGAAAAAAACATGGCACGGAAAATTGAAGATATAACAAGAGATCAATGTGTTCTTGCTATGTTAAAAAAGGCATGATGTGGTGCGAGTTCATTATATCTATGGAGTGTAGGATTTATAAGTTACGGAGCAGTTTATTTTTTAACATCATTACAAACAAAGAACAGTAAATAATTGTTACTAACGCAAAAAAATTGATCTTTGGAAAATATTGTGACAACAAACAATTATTTTTAACTCTTAGACATTTTCGCAAAATTAATTTGCAACGCTCAATAAATAATGTGTACTAGTTCAAGGTAATATCGATATTGAGACTCTAGTTATGAAGATAAATGTCAGAATATCTAACTATTCCTAGTATGTTAGAGAATGTTATTTCTGACTACCCATTAAAAAAAAATTAAGTATAATTGGTCAAATTAATTAGTTAATTAATCTGAAATTTTTAATAACAATATTCAAAGGCTAAAAATAACGATATTAAACGATTTGTGCATGTATTCGCCTCTGAATATTTCTATCAAATCACAAATTCCCAAATCTACTTCATATAAAACAATGAACCGGGATTAGAGCTTGAAGTGTCTAAACATTTAGTCCTCGAGTAAAGATTGTACAGCTAGTGCTGCGACAGAAGGCTTTTTTTACTCCTTAATTTCCTTTTCACTTCGGTGTCTAAAAGACTATCAGGGTCTCTCGCGGTATCAACCGCTCCTCTAGGCTGTAGTCAAGAGCACTTTCTCGCAACCCGAAAATCGTAACGACCCATATCGATCATTACATTAATTTTCCCGTGGTATTCCTCGCCTCCTCCTCCTCCGTGCTTGTACTATTGTGTTCGGCGCAGAGTTCAGTTCTTTATTTAAACACGCAGATATCACCCAATTGCCTGTCGGGGCAAGAGATATAGACGGACAGACGCAGCCACCAAACTCAGTGTCTATGTATTTTGGCTGATTTGTCCCTAGTCCTTGTCCTACGAGGTCGAATCACTAGACCGCACGAATTGTTAAAGTGTTACGACTTTGCAACGTTGATGAAACCAATAACATAACTAAAACTGATCTTTTTATGAATGCTTGGCATATGATGTGCTTTGTATCATTGAACATATGTATCTGCAAACCTCTGACAACATTCTTTTCAATAGCAATGCTACCTACACAGTCATTCAAGCATAAACATCTTTCAACGTCACACTCAGTAATAAACAATGTTTGGCACAGAATTACCAAGGGGAAATTTATTTAACAAAGGCAAGAAAAGGAAAGGAAGGTGGTGTAGTGAGAGAAAAATGAAAAGCAGAGGCTGCAGGGGCGAGAGAGGTTCAGCGAGTGGGGATGGCCGCTTAGGGGGCAGAGTCGTAGAGAACGGAGATTTTAATAAGCGTTGGCCACACCACTAAAGGCAAAGAAAGGAAAGGCAATGGAATTGGAAAGGTAAGAAAATAATGCCAGTTTAAAGATATGTAGTTGTATAAGGGGGCGTTAAATAAATATAAAATGAAGCGCAAGCAGTGAGAAGCAAGATGGGAAAAAAAGCTGTTGGCTGAGGAAGGCATTGCAGCGAAGAAACGTAATTCAGTGGAAGAAATGGAGACAAAGCAGATAATGCTGTGGTTGCAAAAGTAAAGACAAATATTGAGGAGTAGGGAAGAGGTCATAAGGAAGTATGTGGCAAATGATGGGACTGGGTGGTATGGCGCAGTACGAGAAGGTACGTCAAGGCAAGAAATGGCGGGGAACGACAAAATGGAAAGAATAGGACTGCACAGGATCACAGAGAATGCGACAGGGTGAGCGCGTTCTGCGGGGAAATGCACAACGCACGGTGGGCTGCAATCCTAAAAAGGTGGCCAGAATATAAAGAGTTGTTTAATTTGTACCAAAGTTAGTATGTAAAAGTTATCGAAGTTGCTTGTTTAAAAATATATCAAAAAGTGAAAAAACAAAATGGTGGATCCAAAACAAGATGGTGGATATATACAAAAGTAATTTTATTCATATAAAAGTAATTTATTGGGGAATTATCGAGGTTGCTGATGAAGATTCAATTCAAAATTTTAAAAAAATACACAAAATGGTGGATCCAAAATGTCGGACAAAAATGTATAAAAAATATTTTTATTTATAATAAAAATGAATATTCAGGTTGTTGTTCTTGTTAATGGTGAAACTATAAGCTCAAAAAATAGAGCTCGAAAAAAGAACCAAACAGAGGATAGAAAATGGTGTAAAATTTTACAAAAAATATTTTATTTTAATTACAATTACCTATTCATTTAGAAAATTGTAACTATAATTAGAAGTAGTTTTCTTCTTCTTTTTCCTCTGCATCACCTTCTTTTTCTTCTTCTGTTTCTTCAGATAAACCGTCATCATCTTCAAAGAATGTTTCATCATCATTTGCATTGAAATCTGCATAGCGTTCTGCCATAGGAACCAAGAGGGCAACGGCTTTTGGCGACAAACTTTTCCGTTTCTTTGGTGATGATTTCCGTAGAGAAGAAACGTAGGGGTCGGTGATTGCCAACGATCGCCTGAACATATCTTCTATAGTTCAGTGTCTTGTTCTTCTTAATCTAATTAATGATTTGATGATACAAAACGTTTTTTAATTAGTACATAGCTCCTGGAATATTTTACATATTGAAAATATTCACATCACTTACACAAAATACAAACATTTATTTTCAACGACAAGACTGTTTTGTGGCCTGGCCGGCTGCACGCACTGCTAACAATGAATTGCCGTGTTTGACCTGAAATATAACGAACGAAATAAACAACTGACCGTCCGCACAACCCGCGTTCGGAAGTCCCAACATTACTGTAGCCAAGCTATAGTCCAAAATTCCCATCTAAAACCCTTTTTTCCCTTTTTGGTCACGTTTTCACGATTCAAGCCCACCGTACGACGGGACAAAGCGGAAAGAAGCGAAATAGGCCGGGAGCCAGCAAGAAAATCCACGTACGATAAGCTCAAAGATACGAGGTTTTGAGAGCCAGGAATCTCCCACCGATCTAGCCGGGACAAGATGTAATCTCCCGGATATACTCCGGACAAGAGTGGTAGTGTAGTGCTTGTGAGTGTAAGTGTTTGCAGCAAGGAGTAAGGTTACGATAAGGAAGAAGATAGAAAGATAGCATGTGGTACGTGGCCTGTTTCTAAGCATACTGCTCCGGCATTCGCCTGGTGATGATCGGAGAAACCGATTAGAGCGGCCGAACGACACAGTTCTTCTCCAAACACTGGCTGAATCCGGCTTAGATATGTGCCAACCAATATTAGCTGTGTAGCTAGTGTCGAAACTCCTGCCACCGTCGGGACTGGAACCCCAGGGCCTCCCGGTCAGAGGCACTGCAATGGCATCCGTCGACGCCCTGAGTCACCTATTCCGGTGGAGGATGGGCAGGGCGGGGCTGGGCGGGGAAAGGCGGGGAGGGGAAAGGCGGGGGGGGGCGTGGGGGGGGCGAGGCGTGGCGGGGCGGGTGTCGGGGCGGGGGCTGGGCGGGGCAAGGCGGGGGGGCTGGGCGGGGCAAGGCGGGGGGGCTGGGCGGGGCAAGACGGGGCGGGGCTGGGCGGGGCAAGGCGGGGCGGGTGGCAGGGCGGGGGCGGGGAACGGGGCGGGGGCGGGGCGCGTGGGGCAGGCGGGGGGCGGGGCAAGGCAGGGAGAGGCGGAGGGCGGGGCGTGTCGGGGAGAGGGTCGGGGGGCGGTGGTCGGGGGCGGGGCGGGGGGGGCGGGGCGGGGGAGGGTCGGGGGGCAGGTCGGGGGGCGGGTCGGGGGGCGGGTCGGGGGGCGGGTTGGGGGGCGGGTCGGGAGGGCGGAGAACGGGGCGGGCGTAGCGTAGAGGGGTGGTGGGCGGGTCGAGTCGGGGCGAGGAGGAGCGGGGAGGTTCGGGTGGGAGCGGGGCGGGGCCCTGGCTGCGCATGGTACCCTGCGCCCAGTCGATCGATGGCCCGTCGTCTGCGGCCGCAGTCTGCCTGCGGGTTACGGCTGCGCCCCGCAGCGCAGACACTTCTCCTTTGAGACTCCCATTGTCTTCATCGACCGCAGCGGCCACCGTTCGCTTCTGGGCACTAGGGCACCGTGACGCCGGCCATCACATCAGCGCCTCACAATTCTGCACATTCTGCACAGCTTATGTACTGCTGCGCGAGAAAACGGCGAATTTTCGGCAGAAAATCTGTTATTACAGGGCCCTGGTAGCAAAAAAGTGAATAAATACAGTTGCTAAATTTAGAAAAATTCTTTTAATATGTGGTGTGATCAGAATCCATGTTTTGTGGGTCCTTGATACCTAAAAATCGAATGACCGCAAAATGACTGTTCGTCTATTCGTCTGTTTCTCCGTCCGTCTGTGAACAACGTTAACGGCTAAACTATTCAGCCGATTTTCTCCAAAATAGATAGTTCGTATTCAATCTAACTGATGTCACGGTCACTTGAATTTCAGACTGATATTTTAATTTTGAGGTGTACTTTACTTTAAGCCCCTGGAACATTTTCAAAATTAAAAAAGATTATTCCATCGTTTTTGATTAAATTTTGGTGTTAGATAATGTGAATGATGTGTAAGAGAATTGAGCAGGCCACATAGAAATCTCAGATTTTCGAAAAATGCAAAAATTCAAATTTTTTTCGGCGTCTTCCTAAAACTGCAAATATGAAAATAGAGATTTTTTTCCTTTAATAAAATCTATTTCTTAAAGATAGATTTTGAAAGAAGGTCATGTACAATTTTTCGCGTAATTTTGCGTGAAAATACGATCGAGAAAATACGTGCTGTTTTAGTACCGCTAGTTTCTGATGAAGCATGGTTTCATCTGAGTGAATACGTCCAAAATAACCACGATTGGGGTGCAGAACCCTCCCCCACTTATTCACGAAGAATCACATCACGACATAAATATGAGTGTAGTGTTCGTTGAGTTCCATAAGAAATACGACTAATTTTTCAAGACTATCGTTATTTCAGATGTTTAGATCAATAAGATTTTGACATTATTTTAGGAACAATTGACACTAGAAGAATGGCTCTAAGATTACTTTCAACAGGATCCGGCAACTGCTCTCTCTGCTCTTTGATTCATTAACTTTTTAAATACTATTTAATGTGTCGATCGAATAATTAATCATGTGTTATGGCTTCCTATTTCAACTGTTCTGACCCCTTGTGACATTTTCCTTTGAGGCTACTTGAAAGATCAGGTGTATGTAGAAATCCCGCATTCAGATGAAGAGTTCCGGCGCACTATTGAAGAGAAAATCGCAGCAATCCCTCGTGTCTTACTTCAAAGGGTAAATCACGGGAGGTGAGTCAGCACTTCGCCGGGCAAGCAAGCCCTCGACTCCCAGCTCGACGCAGCCCGAATCTTTGGCGAGCGATAAAATGTTCACCCGTTACAATGACAATGCAATGCTGCAACAGTCACACTGATAGTCAAATAATTACAGTTATTCACAATTTGAACAACATATTTTTATTATTAATTCAAAAAATTGACAAGATATATTATATAAATTTAAAAACATTAAAGCAATAAATGAAAGAGTGTGGAAATTATTCTGCTGTGTATGTGATGCATTCAGTGTTAAGGTATGTGAAATGCATCGTAATTCACAATCAGAATACTTATTAAAATAAGTTGAGCCCTCCTTTACAAACTAAACGAAAATGCCCAAGTAAAAAATTGCTTGAAGATCTTATTACTAAATTGACGTATCTCCATTTCGTTTGTTTTCTAGTTTTAAGTATCTGTATATTCTTAAGTGTCGCTTACCAATGGCGGGTGGTGAAAGCTGTACCCCAACGTAGATCTTTGTGTCTGAACATGCATAATGACAAAATCAGTCAATGAATTCAATTCAATTCAATTATACATTATTTATGCTTGTTTTTCTGCCTGACCATTCAAATTTGGCTATGCCTCCTTTGCCATATATTAGCAAAAGACCGAGGAAATAAGCAATTAGAAGTTAGGGCAGAGGCTTCTGTCAGGTTTGAGGATATTTTCATGCTGTTAATCTACAACACGGTATTGACAGCTTTACTTCCCTCCATCCAAGTAAGGCCTGGAAATGACTTTTTCACTCATAAAAATCCACGGCTTTGTTCGAATTTAAACTGCGAACTAGGGTATAACAGTCCAATTCCCTAACAGCCACACCACCGAATCTGCACGAATGGGACAGTTGTTGGGCGCATCACAGCCTGGCGTGTCTCAGAGACAGAAGCACGAGGGGGAGGCCTGCGAGTTCGCCCTGCAGCAGACGACAAGCAACTAAGTTCAACAGAAGCAAACCAGAAACTCTATGGAGGGTTGAAGGACGACGGTAAATGAGCCGTAGGTCCGGACGCAGTTGGGAGTCTGCAGGAAGTCCTCGAGTGGGCAACTCGAGATCGCCATTTGCCGGACGCTTTCGGGCAAAAAGCGAATGAAAGAACCTACTCGCAGCCATGAAACTGCGACACAAGTTTCATTAATCGTTATCACTAGATGTGTATTGTTACTTTCTCTATTAACCACTTGCAATGGGTTTAGAAGAAATGTAATTTAGAAATCAAATGCAATTAAACATTTTCAGAAATCTATCTCAAAATATGTACGAGTATACATTTTTTTACTGTTTTTATATCATTTTATTTTTATGTATTTTAACTTATGAATGTTTTCATGTTCACGTATTTTTACTGTAATACTTCGATCTTTATTGTTTTATCGTTGTATTATTAATAATTCATGTTCTTATCACTAAACTCATTGATTTCTTCACTTTGAGTTCTTTTAGAAGAGACGAAGTGTTGGAAATCAATTTATCTCTGAAGGTTCAATTGAGACACCAGACGATATTTCTATTACCTAAATTAAATATTTTGAGATATTTGCTATGCTTTTATTCAGAATTCTAGTATTTTCCTTATTTCCGATAGTAATGTGAATTGTTTTAACTCGTATTAGCTTCAGAATACGAGTGAAAATGAATGCCATTTTAAATTAAATCTTAAGTTTTCCTCCATTTCTAAACATAATAAATTTTAACTTTAGTGTAATTGAGATTTTGTACTCTCTTTAATACATAATTAATTATTTGCTTTCAAATAGGATAAACCAAAAAAAGGAATATACGAAAATTACTAAAATAGATTCATATTTTTAACTAAAATGAGAACTATTACACCCTCATGTCTCTAAGCGGGATCCATAAAATTTAAATGCGGGCATATTCCATAAGAGAAGCAGAAGTTGAAATTACTCTTTGAATTCCGGGCCACGTCCCGCGCTCTTTTCCTGTCCCTCGAGGGGCTGATTTCGGGGACTTTCGCGACAGTTTGACCTCTACCTTCCGGACGCGCGCCCCGCTGCGGAACGAGATTGAGTGAACTTTGCACGAGATGGGAAAATTACTCCGATATCGATCTCTGCCCGTTATTCAACCCGCGGCCGCGGGTTAAATGAATTTCGTGACTGTTACCTCCGCTATCGACTTTTCATAAAGAAGCACACTAACCACTCGAGGGACAGGAAAAAGAGAGGTGAAGAGGCGAATGGGAGACTGTAGAAAGAGGCGTAAGCGATGGAAGCTTTGGCAGGCCTTTTGTCATAACCGCAAAACCTCATCAGCCCCGGCACAAACCGGCGTACAGCGCACCGAGTGTTGGGAACGTATCAGAGTCAAGTACTCCCCGGCAAAAGAAACCCTTCGGCGTTGTCGAGGTCGCGTCGAGCGACGGCTAATTTGTATTCTATCCTCGACGCCCGGGTCCGCTCTAAGTAGTTTGGCGTTTAAGGCGCGACGGGTTACATAAACAAAAGAATTCCGCCGATGTTCGTCTTGCCGCTGCGGAAACCAATTTGTGTTCTTGTGACAGACATTGCGCCATCTCCTTGGCACACCATTAATTACCCGGCACCTCCGCTGGGGCGGGAGCGCGGGCGCGGGCGGTGGGGAGGGGAGTCGCGAGTTCACAGCCGAGGAGGCGTGGCGGTGGAAGGGGGCTGTGACGAGACGGGAAGAAAAACAGCAGAACACCTTCCAGAGCGAAAGGATCTCGGGAGATAAAAATCCACGCAAAAAAGACGAATGTTGGTCCTGGAGGATGATCCTACGAAGAGGTAATGTTGTGAAGACAAAGAAAATGTATCTATATAAAAGTTCCTTTGTGTTGCGAAACTTATTACCATCACATTTCTCGAATGTAAGAGCGTGCTACATCTGGCAAGGAAAATGAAAAGTAAAATTGCGAAAAAAAGGAAACTTCTTGAAAACGATGCTGAAAATTAGCAACGGAATGCTTTCGTCAGAAGTTGGCGAGCTTCCGTACTTCGTGAAAAGAACGGTAGGTTTATAAGGAATGGAATTTTTACTTATTCGTCTTATGAGGACACTCTATATTTTCTGAAATTTACCTAAATGAGAACTGCTGAATGGGAGATAAAAACTCTTCACAATTGAGATTTTGTGGGAGTGATGCTATCAAATGTTTTGTTACTTTCTGGAAAGAAATGGTCATTACATTCAATAAAAATATTTAATTATAATTTTGTAAACAATATAATTGTAAGGTACTCAGTAAAATAAAAATATCCTAGTCATTTTATTAAAAGGCATTTTTTAATCAAATGGTTTTTGCGGGTCGTCAAATTATGCCACAGATTTTTAATGTTTAAACACATTCCTGGTCATTTAAATTATTAATTATGAAATGATGAATTACCAAGAAAAACTAAACAAAGAAGAAATCAAAATCCATTGCAAGTATTGATGGAAAGTTATTATCAATATTGATGGAGTATTTTTGGGACCAAGCAGAAAAAAATGGAGTTTTTGCAGCAAGTTTTTGGAGCAAGATATTGTCATGTAATTCGATGGTCGTCATCACGGTCATATTTCTCAGAGCTACCAAACAAGAGCTGGAAATGTACATTCCTGCCTTTAGCTATTCGGTTCTCATCATGTAAACCTAGTTATTGCATCAGATTCGTTTTAATTATTTGTACGATAAACGCACGAACATCGCACCTGCCAAGTTACACCGGTATTTACGAAAGAAAAGATTGACATTTACTGCCGAAAGAAAATAAACACGAAGTTACGTTGGTCTGTATTAGGCACATGTGTGCCAATAAAGACAAAGATAGCGCCGTGCTGGTCGCCGTTTCCGTTGTAAATGTCTCATTAAATCACCAATTCTTCTCCCTCTGCTAGAATAAATCTGGAAAAGAGATGAATAATACTGTTGCAGAACTGTAATCATGCGTTCATCATAAAAACAGACAAGGTACGTTACGATCTCTATGCATTTGACCTGTTCATATCACGGATTCGGTTTTTATTGCTTTCTAGTACACATGTACATACGGAGTACTATGCACAGAATAGAGAAAATTATATAATGCTCCTGAAAATCGATTACAAAATTACACCTTTTGGAATTCTCTGATACCGAAAGAGTTATTTTGTTTTTCAAGACGTCCGTTCGTCCACCTGTCCGCCTGTCCGTCTGTCCGTCTGTCCGTTTGTCCATCTGTACGTCGGTCCGTCTGTCCGTTGTCCGTGTCTCATTTAGTCGTAGGATTTTTTCCAAAATGAGTATCCAGAAACGATCTAACCCGATTCAAAAACCTGTGATTTTGAAAAAAAGCTTAAATTGTTCGGGGGTATTCCACATGAAGCGCCTAGGACATTATCAAAATTTCATTTAAAATGTCTGCAATTTCTTTCTTTAAAATTCTTGTAAGAATAAAACGAAATTCACTTATAAAGATGGCGCAGGTGCGAATTCCATTATCGATTACATTATTGGCGAGATATATTTTTTCTTGAAATTGAATTTGTCCTCCATAAATGTCATTTAAAAATCATTGGTTTTACGTTTGATTTATTTATGTTTGACCTATTTCAGCTAATAAGATTTTGCGGTGTGTGTGAAAAAATGTCAAAGAACATTTTTTTATGAAATGGAGGGTGAAGATGTTACTTCTTCTTGATCCCAAACAGATTTCCCTGACAATTTATTCAGAACGTTTGATTTTTTTCACATCCTTGCTGCCGAGCATGTCGGGAGCTTGGAGCTTCCGCAGGCTGGTGCTGCCGCGCAGGAGGAGATTGTCGGAGAGGAGAATCCCCGCAAGGCAACGGGTTGGTCGGCACCGGGTCTGCCTCCCTTTTCCAGAGGATGATTCATTGATTGTTAGTGATTCCGGGCGTGTCAACGACTAAGGTCATTTGTCCCGTAAGTGTAGCGCTCGGGAGGGGGGGCGATGGTCTTTCCCTGTTGGAGGACGAGATCTGGCGGCCTTCGAGGTTTTCCCCAACCATTTTCCACCAGCCACCACCTGCTGGGACCTTCCACCAGCTGGGACAAGCTCTAAGATCCCGAGCGGTCTTCTGACATGTGTGATAGTATAGTGCAAGTTGATGTAGATGTAAATAAGGGGTGAAAATATGACAAGGAAGAGGAACAAAAGATCGCGCGCGGTTTTTGACCCGTTTGTTGGGGTACTGCTCTGGTTGTCGCCGGTATCGAAGAAACCACGGAAAACTGCCGAACAGAGCAGCCGCTAGAATACTCTCTAGAGAGCGACTGATTTCGACCTCGCTGACAAAGTGTTGGTGAAAATCATGTCACTGTTGGGACTTGAACCTAGGACCCTCCGGCCAGAGATACTGCAATGACATCGGTTAATGTTCTGAGACACCCCTCCCACTCCCTGGGGGAGAGCAAAACCACCACCTCTTGGGATGTATCATGTACTAAAACTTACGGGCTAAAACTAGCTACGGGACTTGTGATATAAAAAGTCCACACACCCCATACAATAACTACTCAATTGTTCGCTATTAAATTAATTAGAATTAAGCTAGTAGTCCTTATTGCAAAATAATGCTTGTTCCCTTCTGCGAATCTCGGTTCCAACGAGTGCCGTCTTGTGCTGCACCTCCTGTCGTCCACGCTGCAGCGCGGACGCGGCGCCGCCCCGCGTGAATAAGTGACGGCTGAGTTGGCGGGGGTGGGGTGGGGTGGGGCTTAGCGCTGATGAGGTGCAGAGTGGCCGGGCTGGGCCGTGGGCGTCTTGCATAATGCACGCGGCGCATCTGCAGGAGCCGTCATCGGGGCGTCATCGCGGCGCCGCCTCATGTCCGACACTCTGCCCAAGTGCGTTCCCCGCACTCCACCCCCACTCGCCCGCTCTCCGCTGCACCGTGCCTCCAGCTCGCTCTCGCTCTCGCTTCCGGTTCGCCCCGCCCCGCCCCCTCTTCCCGTATCTTCCTCCCACCTTCTTCGCTCTTTCCGCCCGCTTCGTCTTTCCAGCGTTGCCGTCTCTCGTGAAATTTTAGCTCGTGAAAATGTCTTATCCTACATTAATATTTGAAACATTATACATCAAAACTTCTCCCAGCTTAAATACACAGGTAGAATCTAATAAATTTACAAAAATATATGATGGTTTATTGAACATATTTTCTAAAAATTAAGATACTTCACTTATTGTTATTTAAAAAAATGTCGGTCTGTTTTTACAATCTCTCTCTCTTTCTCTAATTTCTTTCATACTGTTTGTAATATCATCTTAAAAAATCTCTAACGTTTTTAACAAGATGCATTCTGTTGACTCGTGTATATTAATTTTTTTTGTAAATCATCTGTTTTGCACTTTTCCATTGTTTTTATATATTATAATTATTTGTCACCTGATGATGGAAACCACATGTTTCCGATACTTTGTGGAAAATTTGTATTCTTTTAATATATAAAACTGTTATTTAAAAGATATCTGTCTTATAAATGATGGACCAACTTATGATATATATTGCCGTCTCTCTCCCTCTTCGTCCCCGCCCCGCCCCGCCTCGCCACCTGTTGCCCCGCCCCCCGCCTCGCCCCGCCCCACCTCGCTCCGCCCCACCCCACCTCGCACCGCCCCACCCCGTCCCCTCTAGCCCCGCCCCGCCCTGCCCGCCTCACCCCCTCTCGCCCCGCCCCGCCCCCTCTCACCCCCCCGCCCTGCCCCGCCTCACCCCCTCTCGCCCCACCCCGCGCTGGCGTCGGACCAAATGGCGCAGTCAGCCGCACGTGCGCCCGTATGAACCAATGCACTACACTCGCGTCGTCTTTCTCCGGGACTACTCTCTGCATTAACATTAAATCATCTCCGGTATTTTCGGCCCATCGATATAGTTTTGTTATTTTCTCTCTTTATCATTATCTTTCTTAATTTCTCTCTCTCATAACTCCCTCTCTCTCTCTCTGATCATCATCTAGCTCTCTTTCTTCGCGCGCGCACGTAGGCTTTTCCTCCTTTTTTGTGCTTTTCTATTTCTGATCGATTTTCTCCCTTCTCGCGCTCGTTTTTATTTCCCTCTTTTCTCTCACTACTTTTTCTTGTTCCTCTTTCCTTCGTCGCTCACTTTTTCTCCTCCTGTTTCCCCTCCGTGTTTTTTTGTCTCCTCAGAATTTCCACTTGATCACATTATCTTTAGCTCCACTGTTATTTTCTTCTAACTCTTTTTCGCAGATTTTTACAGGGAATTATATAAAATTTAACATGTCCCATTAATCACATCTTCTCTAGATTTTAGTGAATCGGTTTTGTGCTTTTGAGTGTCATTAACTACTTACTCTTCCCACATGTATTTTTCTTACCATCTTTGCAAGTTCTGAATTCATCGTTTGTTTGGCATGCATTAATTTTGTATTAAATTCAAATAGTTACTCATTCTGTCTGGAATATTCTGTTCCACCGTATTGTCGTTGTGCTTCATTATACTCTATTTCTTTCACCTAATTCTTTCTGAATTCACAATATATGATATCATTTCATTGTTTTCCACGCCACATGTTCCATTTAACCATTCTCGCGCAGTTTCACCGTCTCAGTGCGCTTGTTTTCTTCTCTTTGAATCATGGACCACTGGGCAATAATTATGGAAGAGATATACATACATACTGTATGGTATGTATATTCACTGCAGTTGTAATTGTGTTTGTAGCGTGTTATCATTTGTTAACCAAATGGCTGAAGAAGATACGGCGTATTCCAATCTGTCAGTTCGCCTCTCGATGAGTGATGGCCCTTCGCCCAAATGCTCCCGGAATACCACGCAGCGGACGCCTCTCGGCTGTGCACGATGGTGCCCTCAGGGTGGCTCACAGGTCAGCGGGCTCGTTTCCCATAAAGCGATCCCGGGTTTGATTCCTGGTCGGGCGGATGTGCGCTTTTCGTGCAATGTCCCAGTATATGTTGCAGTGAGAAAGTTCTCTTCTCATTTTAAGAAGACTAGAATACGGCATAGGGATTATTAGATCTATGTGTTAACTACACGTACCCTATGGCTGGAAGGCCGGGACGCATGTTTTGAATTTGCACTAGACATGTGAATGGGACTTATTTTAGAGCTCCCTGATTGGACATTGTGGCGGCGCACGAAACGCAAGTGACACTTCTCTCTGAAACACATACACTTCGAAGAGACAGACAGACAGCTGTAGACAACATTCGAAAAGATTAGTGGCAGGGCGCTTGTGAGAATATTAGCGAGGCTTATGAAAGAACAATTAGAGACACCAAACAGTTATAAAGCGTATAATTTATGCAGTCCGAATTTAAAGAATGAATTTAGGGCAGCTTATTAGTGCAAAAAAATTACATACGTATTAAAGGGCTTCTGACACTTTTTTAAGAAATTTGGGATATTGATTTTTGAAGGACGAAAAAGAATTTTAGGCCATTTTGTGGAGAACAAATTTAGACAGATATTAGTGAGAGCAATTACTTTGATTCTTCTCTTGTGACTTCCATGTTTACAAACGGGGTTTCAAGTTATCTCTTACTTATTTCACACCTCGCAGTTGAAAATTCAGCCCCAAACTCTTTTTTATACCGTCATTCATAACCGTCATTCATAAATATTCTTTCATTTTCATTTCGTTTCATTTCTCATTAATATTCTCAAAAGCGCCCTGCCACTACTCTTTTCTAATGCACCAGCTATCCACAGCTTTTTGTCTGTCTCTTCAAACAGTATGTATCACAGAGAAATGTGTCGCTTGCGTTTCGTGCGCCGCCTCAATGTCCAATCAAGGAGCCCTAATATAAATCCCATGCACAAGTCTAGTGCAAATTCAAAGCATGCGGCTGGAACGCCGCTGGTAGGTCTTGGCCCTGTTAGAAGCTATTGAGCCGGAACAGACAGACAGAAGCATTGGACACTTCAGTTCGCAGCGCAAACCAAATAGCTTCCCTAAAGAATCATTGGAATTTTGTTAACACCTTTATGGTCATCGAAACAATGTTGGACTGTATTTTTAAACAATTATGGCCGGAAAAAACAAATGAAAATAGAAAGGGAAAAATCTGACGCTCATGCACTATTTTGGTTATGCAACTATTTCATTGGTATGAAATATATTAAAGCCTATGGTTAACAGTAACAATAGTTAGTAGTAATAATTGTAGTTAATACAGAGGGCCACAAAAAATGTGTACTCTCTTGCGCAGTGAATATATTATTTGGAATGGATGTGATTCTTGCTTGCTATTTCAGTTGAATGTTTTGTTACATATTCTTAGGATTCTTTGGGTTCAAAGTCCGCAGATCAGCAGAAAAACAACGTCGATGTTGCTGAACTACTGACCGATTGTATACGTTTTTCGAATCCTCTGTATTTTAACGTGTACATTTCTTAATGAACGTAATGTAATCAATAATAATTTTTTCGACTGATTTGTTATCATTGTAATAAATACAATCAACAAGAATTGAAAATTAATATAAAGAAATGTAAAGTTCCAAAAACAAAAGGAATAAGTTAAGGCTTAAAATAAATCAAACCTTGCGTGATAAAAGGCCAAAACGATTTAACATGTTCAAATTTTTAAGTTGTGTTGATGCTTCTTTCACTGCTAAAATGTCAATGTGAATCCTAGCCCCACATACTCAGAGGTGAGATTCTAAATTTTAGATCTGGTATCTGAATGTGTTTATAAACGAATTGATACATTTTTCCAGATTTAGTAGTGAATGTTATCCCACTTGTAAAATAGTATACGGTAAATAAACTTGTAAAATATAATTGTGCTAAATAAACGCCCAAATAAAAGACAGCCTGGCAAAAGAAGATTAAAAGCAAGAACGAATTACTTGAATAATATCAAGATAAAAGTGCTGTTGAGTCCTATAAGTGGCTAAAAAGGTCCAATATTGAATACAGAGTATTTTCATTCTCGTTCCGACCGCTGAACCAAGTACATCATTATCAGTAGTCGCCTTCGTTATCACCGGAGAGGTCGAACTAAGTTTAGGCCCGATCTTTCCTGTGCAAAGTGTCTTTGTCTGTGACTGTGTAAACTAGTATTCTCATATTATTCAGTGTTTGTTTCCTTTGTGACTAGTGTCCATGCGTAGAAAAGTGTCATAAGCCTTAAAGTTAAAATAACTACAGACCCGCTTTCATGCGCTGGCGTAGGAGGCGTATGTAAAATGAGGACCAAATAATCCCTTCGTCTTATCTTGGGAAACTTACTTCTTAATTCTATATGTAAAATGAGGACCAAACCATCTCAGGTAAGAAACGGACTGAGGAGGCAGGAAATGCAGGTAAGCGCGTTAAGAGGGCCGCCGCCGCGCTGCTGGCCAGCATTTCCTTGTGCCTTTCCCTTCACTTGCCCGGCGGAAATTCTTGGAGAGGTCCAGTGATGACAATAGTCTCATTTGCCTTTCGAGCTTTGAAGTAGCAACAGCGTTTACGTATTTTCAAAGATGGAAGTGAAGCCTGGTGTTATGCAGAAAGGTAAAGAACTGGCGATAGACGAATATTTTGATCATGACATTTACTAGATGATTTTTTTGACTTGTATTCCACGTTGTTAATATTTACATTAGCAGCATTTGTTCACATAATTACATTTATGAGTACATGTGCTTTAAATTATACTAAGTAATTTTCCTCGAAAACTCAACCGCTTTCCATGAAAACTAGCTCAAATTCCGCATTTTCAGAAACGCTCAAACGGCATATTCTCATAAATGGCTCCAAATGTTTTCTTCAAACATTTCAGACGGATAGTGCAAATTGCACTTTTTGATATGACGTAAAGTTCATTTTATGGTATTTTTTGTTTTTAAAAAATTAGACAAATGTATTTTTTGAGATCTCTAACACCGTTATTATGCACTTTTACACCAATTTGTAAACACTGTTGTATTTGTGAGTTAAAGTGCTTGAAATCACTTTTAATGAAGTTTTTCGAAAACCCAAAGAAAATTGCCATTTAGGACGAAGTTTTACTGTTCTTTAATGTTCTTAGAATAATATTTCTGTTCTACTATTAGTAAACCGAAAAATTAAGAAAATGCAAAAAAAAATGTACTTTGGGCGGCGCTAGATGGCACCTGGCAGGAGTTTGTGGCAAGTCCATTGGCAGATCTGCTGACTTCGGAATAGCTAAGGACAGATATCCTGGTAAAGAAGAGTGCAATCCAAAAGTTTAAAAGCTGAGTTCACTGGAACTTCAGAAGAAGTCTGAATTATATCAGTAACGTATCCGACAGCTTGATTTGTTCGCGGGAACTGGTTTTGATCACATTTTTTATGTCATTTTTCTTTGCTTTTTGGGCATTCTTATAACATTTTAAGTGCATTTCATTGAGTTTTTGGCGATGCTTTAGGTCATCAAAATCTGCTCCCTACTCATGATTATACCTTGACGAACGACAACATTCAGTTATTAGCGAATTGAAAATAAAACACCAATTTCCAGTGGGAACTATAACGATACCGATACCATTTATATTTTTATTGAAAATGATATAAATGTTAGAATTAAAAACAAAACTTCTATCTTTAACTTCAACTTTATTCGTCTACATTTTAATAATTCTATTAAATAAAATATTTAATACTCTCGTAGTCGAATATATGTACACGAACAATACAACTTTTCAACAAAGTTCCATAATTTAACAATCACTACACGTACTTATGAACACTAAAATCAGTTTGGAAACGCATACATAGGCCGATTCGCTTATGTTAATGTGAATTGAATGATTGACGATTTATGAATGAAACATTCTTGGAATTGTCGAAGCTTCAGTCACGGACTTTCCTGAAGGGTATTTTCCGTACTATAATCTAATTTGCAGATGTTATTACACAATATTGAACACTATGCTTTATATTAAAGGAGTAATTCTCGCTGAATATTAGCCATAAACAATCCACGCAGAAAATAAAATCCAGGGAATCCCAACAAGTCAGTACAGACTATTGCCAGTCGCTACTATTAGCAGTATTTCCTTATAATACATTAATTTAAATAATGCGTCACAGAGTAAGTAATGAAAGATTCCGTGCTCGTTTCAATGGGTCCGAATCGTAGGTGCGACAAAAATATGAGATTTTTAAAACTTTTACAATATATTATTGTTATTATTATTATTATTATTATTATTATTATTATTATTATTATTATATATTGTGAAATTTTGCTGCCTGGAGGCGGTCGTCCCCTGCGGCCTCCACTATGCTACGCCAGTGGTCTCCTTTCACTTTTACCTGGAATGCCAGGTAGTCGGTTCCCATTTTACGTATGCCCTTCTCTGGGTCTGTCCTCATTTTACTTATAGGCTTAACTCTTATTCCCCTTCCGGTCCATTTTACATACCCCGCGCCCAGGCATTTGGTAGAGTGTGGCATGATGGATTAAAATTCAAATTAAAGAAAATTGGAATACCAATATATCTCTATAACATTTTATCAAGTTTCCTATTGAATTGCACGTTCTCTGTACATCTTAACGCTTTCATTTCTTTACCTCGGGCTGTTCTTGCTGGTCTTCCACAAGGATCCCCGTTATCTCCTTTCTTATGTAATTTGTACGTCGCAGATATTCCTTCTAGTAATGCAGTTAATTTAGCTCTCTTTGCAGATGATACTTTACTCTTTCTTGGAAACCGAAACCTAAACACAGCATGTCGTGTATTTCAATGTCACCTAAAATTCAAAGTAACCCAAATAAATCAATAGCCAAGTATTTACTTTAAGGTCTGTCTTTCCTCGCCCCTTATCTCTGGACTCTTCTATCATTCCTTAGTCTCCTGAATTGATCTATTTGTTATCTCGGATTTCTGATCGAAAAAAGACTAAATTGGTACAGTCACATCACGTCCAAAATAATTGAAGCAAATAGAAAGTTTGCTATTTTACGTCCGATTCTCAACCGTAACTCTTCTTTAAAAATTCGTTCTACTTCAACCATCTACAAATTTATTCTTCGGCCGATATTAACTTACAAATGTCCTGTTTGTATTTCAGCTGCCCCAACTACATTAAATTAATTACAAATTTTCCAAAATAACATTATAAGAATAACTGTAAATGTCCCCTGGTTTGTCAGCAATAACAGCCTTCACAACGATCTTGCAATAGAACCAATTAATTTCTTTATTACAAAACTGGCATATTTTCAATAATTTAAATCATGCACAAGGAGCAGTCACTTATGAAATAGGAACTTATCAACCCCCATCTCTCGCCTAAGAAGCAAACTCCCATTTCACATTTTCCTTCAATATCTCTTCGACATTAGATAAGGTACGAACATTTCTTGCAATTACCTATCCCTCCCATCGTATTTCCTTTTTAATCCTATCATTGCTCTTTAAAAAAATTCCTCGTAATAACCTTGGTTGAAGGTATAACACATGAAATCACTGTCAGGGAGGTAACAAGATCTTACCCCAGGTAGATTCGTAGGCTTCCGCGGCCGGAGTCATTATGTTCTTGGCTGTCCGGGATGAGCCGCGTCTCAGTCGGTTTTACTGACGTTTCGGCCATCTTGCTGTGGCCTTCTTCAGAGCTATACTGCTGAGCTATACTGCTGAGCTTCAGCAGTATAGCTCTGAAGAAGGCCACAGCAAGATGGCCGAAACGTCAGTAAAACCGACTGAGACGCGGCTCATCCCGGACAGCCAAGAACATAAAGATCTTACCCCCTTCACACTTTGCTGATATAAAGTTGCACAGCCAATCAACTGAAGAGCCTAACGGCTGAACGTTGTACTGTCTGAGAATGTAAAATAAAATTTAATAAAAAAACAGTGTATTTTAACATGAATGAATAAGTCACTTAACATGTCTACAGTGTTTTACTTAACAAACCCAAAGGAAGATAACATTATTTCAATTTTTTCAGTCACATTCCCAGAAACGTTGAGGAACTGCCACGCGCTGAGTTCAACCAGATCTTGAAGAAAGAAGAAATAAGAAATATGCAGATCTAGAACATTTTTAAAGTTTTGTGTTTAAGAGTAAAACTAAACCACATATTCACGTGTAAACACCTTAACGATTTTTCGGGTAAAAATATAACCACATTTATTTCTCCAAAAAAGTATGTCGACAGGATGTGGGGCCTAAAAGTAGCTCAGCAGAAACGCCCCGAGGGGGCTTTTATCCCAATCAACGCCAGCAATATCGCTTTCTTCACCAAGTGAATTAGTTGGAAATGGTGCGATCGTTGCCCGCGTCAGCACTAAATTCTGTCGATTAAGGGAGATTACGGTTGACAGCCCCCCTTCCCTTCCGCTTCTTTGGCCACTTTCCAGCCCAGCGCCATCGCGCCCTTCTTCCTTGGGCTCGTTAGGCGCACTTGGACTTCATCCCCAGGCAGGATTACGCGAGAGTGGATAGTAATACTTATGCAATGCTGGGTTAGGTTGTACTCAACCGACAACTCGTTTGTACTTTTAGCCAGCTTTATACAAAATAGAAGGGCCGGTGACATCCACAGCATTTGCTAATCATGGCGTTACCAAAAAATATTTCTGAAAATAATCTCTTCAAAGAAAAAACAGGCAAGGAATTTCAAAGAATAAGTGTTTATTATAGCATTTAAATTAAGTAAGAAATGAAATTATGAGAACGAAAAAACTCAGAAATTAATAACATAATTAATAACATCTAATCTAATGTAACAAAATCAAAAGTTAAATTTCCTATTTGTTCAATAATTTTTACTGTCCTTTAATGTCCTCTCACTCGTTTTAACAATTTTAACAAATAAATTGAAGTTACTATGTTGCTCACAAATTTTGTCTAAAATCTTCGTGGCTATAGTATTGGTTCTACTTTACTTCTGCCATCCATTGTAACAATTTATCTCCTATTCATTTCAACATAATCTGCATATATGCCAGAGTCGTAGCGTGACTTGCACGTTTGGGGATGCTCAACAATAACACACAAAATGTCACTATCAACTACTTCATCTAACAGGCGAAGCAAAATAAAGTAGATACATTAGAACTCCTTCCACGATCTCGATTGTTTACGACGGTGCAGGCGCTTCTCACAAAATCCTCAAAGCAATCAGAACTGCTGATGTCTTGAAAGCAAATTATACAATGGCTCAGCTTTAATTCTTATACGCGTATGGCAATGAGATCACAAGTTAATTTATACATTACAGACTAAAATAATATGTAATATATTAAAGAAATAATTCAATTTCTTGGATATTAATTAAGAAATAGTAGGCACTATTTCTACAATTTTTGCCCATGACCAAGCGGGGACTTCCAAGTGAGTGAGAGAGAGAGAGAGAGAGAGAGAGAGAGAGAGAGAGAATTTACTGACCGTCTGAAGCGTGCTGCGCTCTCGTGCACAAACGAGTAACTTGCTCAAATTAGCCTCTTTCCCACCGTGCTCTTTCCGCAGAGGATGCTAGCGTAGAGCAGTCAGGTTTCTCTAGGCCAGGGGTGAAGAGGGGAGAGGGGAACCTCGCCGTCTGCGCATGCGTCATTGCTCGTCGCAATCTCGCGGTAGACGCTAGAAGAATTTTAGCTTCCAAGCAATCACAGGCCAGATTCAACAACCCGCCGAATCCAATCATAGGAAATCAATTTAAAATTAATACAAAAGGTGTTTCGCTCAACGGACCACTTGTCAGATTATCAATATAGTATTTAGGGTTCTTTATTAATATTATATACGGGGATGCTCAGTATTTTAGCGTCCCCTGACGCTACTCTACTGATATATGCACTCCCATACCATAATCAGAGTTCACTATTGTTATGCTCTCAGCAAGCGAGTCACATTCAGGATCTTTGTTTAATTTCTTCTTTCGAACAGTGTATTTAATACCATGAAAACCGTCCGCCTCCTAAATACTCCCGGCCAAGACTTCGCTTGTCACCCGCAACCAAGGCCACCATCATGGACATACACAACCTTCATGGTTGCAAACTTTCTTGTTCAATAAATTTGTCATGACTAGGGCCCGGATAATTATGTACTAAAAATTGGGAAAATATGTACATATATATGTATTATAATATACAGAAATATGTACTAAAAAGTATGAAATATGTAACATTAATTATCATTATATCAATAATTTTTTTTAAATATCTTTATCTTAGTATATATTGTTCTGTGTACTTAATATAAAGAACAGAATTAAACATTATAGTTCTCATAATCCTATTATTTACAACGATAAATGAGGTCTCTAAAGAAAGAGAATTTCAAGGAGACGTGACGAATTGCATTTTGAGTTAAAAAATATGAAGGATTTGATTAAAAACGCATCTAAATATTCATGTCAAATACACTTTCTTGTCTTCTCCGTGTTTTCTGGATCCAGTGTGAGGGAATTGTCCCCTCATAGCACTGCACTAATAACACAAATTGTATCGAATCCTGGGTTTTTCTCCAGAACGGAAGACCTCTTTTACTTCACTCGATCCCCCTATTGACCCTCGAATGATAAATGAACAGTTTTTAAAGAAGCGTCTGCTGATTGGATCATTTCGAAGCTACCAGAAAGTTCCATGGAAGATGTTTACAAAAATTTAATTGTAGTGCTTATTGAAAAAGGGGGAAATATAGTTGTTCAGCTTTTGAATATCAAACAATTGCTTCGATGTGCCTATAGATGCTGCAGCTTCAGAATCAAATTGATGTATAACTTGTATTTCAAAATCAAAATTTTGAGTATTGTAGCTCATAGCGTCAATTCAGATGCCCCATCTCGTGAATCCTCTTTTGTATTGGAAATCAATGCGTCAACTTTATCAAACTGAGATCTAATCAGTTCTGCAAACGCAACGCATGCACAAGATAGGTTAGAAGTAGTAATTTTAGAAAAATACCTGCAGGGCTTCTGCTGCCTTGCACATGTACGGCGCTGCACTAGTACCGGAAGGAAGACATTATGTTTAACTTCATTACGCCACAAAAATTCCGTTGTATCATTAAAACGTTTTGTAATAGTTTGATGGTTACATTTGGGTAACACTTCTCAAGTTAACAAAATAAAACTTATACTTTTAAACGTTCATTAGACCTATCACAACCTTGCCAACATGATTTCCTTGTACATCAGTTCCACGGCGAGAATTTACTTCAGATTTTCGGTCGAAAGACATAATTTACGAACAATGGTAGAAGGACGCATGTAAAAATGAGAGAAAGAAAAAATGCCAACGGCCTTTCTTGAGCTGGTGCGTGTAGTTTCTGGTGAAGGGTATCAAGGTCAAAGGAGACCTCTAAAATATGCTTAGTGGGTGCGCGATATCACTTGCTAAAGATATCATTTTCACAAATCAAACTTCCTTTCTGTTCTCCGCGATACTCGCGCTGAAAACTAACAGAACAGAAGCTACGGATTGCATCGTCGCCTTCCTCTTTTACTTCCAATACCATTGGCATTTATGGATACACTCATTTCAGCGCGTAATACTAGCTTCATTTAGAGAGGAGGCTACAGAAAAAAATGTTTGACAATGCTGAATTGTTTGTTTGGATGATTCTTTATCAAAAACAGATCGGAAAAATAAAGAATTAAATTTTTTTAATGTAGGATAATGGAAAAATTCAGTAATATGTAAAAATATGTTCGTTTGTGTAAAATATGTAAATATATGTAATTTCGGGCAAAATATGTAAATATATGTACTAAAAACTCAACGTTTTTGGTCACTAACCGATGTGAAACGTGAATATATCGTTGATTGGACTTGCTGGAGTTACCTTAGGAAAATATGTAATTACATAATTATCCGGGCCCTAGTCATGACTATCACGTTGTGATTTGTCACAAGGTATTGTCCGGAATAGATTTTGCATTAGATTTATTAAGAATACTTTTTTAGAAATGAAGTGCCTTAACACTGATTTAATCATGAAGCATAATTGATACCAGTTTAGCCGATATAGAAATTCAACCATTTCACTTACAAAATAATTAAATGTGACCAAATCCATCCGACAATTACATGTTATTTGTGATGTATCAATTGTTTGAGAGGAATTTGGATCAGATGAAACTTAAAGGTTGTAAAAATAACAATGAAATAAAAGTCACTAGTGTACTAAGAGTGTTGAAACGGTGTGTGAAAAAATCTAATTGTTGAATATGTTCCATTTTCAATACATTACATCTATACAACAGTCGTAAATCATAGCATCGTCTCCTGTATTATTTCAGCAGTATACCTTACCTTTGTGGCTCTCACACGAAACCAATTTTTATAAATGAGGTCTCTAAAGAAAGGGAATTTCACGAATACGTGACAAATTGCACTTTGACTTTAAAAATATGAAGGATTTGTTTTTAAAAAAGCATCTAAATATTAATATAAAATGCAACCCGCAGCGCACGTCAGGATTTCAAAATCTATATCGTTAAATAACTCCTAAATGAAGCGTTCTAGGGTCTTAAAAACTAAAATTCTATTATATTTTTGCTGATTCTACGCTTGTCGATTCTATCCCACCTGTTCAGAATCTCTGGAATCAGAAACTGTTTGTGAAATTACTAATTACTTAAAATTCTATGCGATTAAAATTCTATGCAAATTCGACGTTTCGAGGAGCACTTTTTCTCTTCTTCAGGAGTTTGACTTTACCATTGATTCTTAAATTCATTGGTAATTTTAATAACGAACTACAACTTGAAAAAAACCAAAGTTACATCACCACTCTCAATAGTGTCAGAGACCAAACTGAATAGAAGTCGAGAGAAAAAAAATTCAAAACTTAGAATATTTTATTTATTTTATTAACCTTTTGATCATCAAAATATATAAGACTGTCTTAAAAAACTTGATAAATAAATACAATTAAAGTCCAAAGACGGAAGATATTGGAATTTAAATAAGAATAGTTTGTATTGAGACGGTTGTATACCATTGTTATCAATTACAAGCCGACATGCAGAACAAGTGACGGTAGATAAGCGGGTTTTGAAGAAAATTATATATTACTGGCTTAATATGGAAATGGAAATATAAGGAAGAGGACGAGGTTTAGCATGCGAGAGTTCTCGCACAGGTACCCTAGTAATTTCCGTACTTGTAGAACAGATCGGCATGTTTTAACTCGTCCCGATCACTAAATACGGGATTTCCCCTACTTTATCCCTTTCTCATTCTCTCCATCTCATTTACTTCCAGTATCCGACTTCATTTCTTTCTTTTTACCTTCCTTAACGGTGATACATAACTCTTAACATTCGGAATTCTTTTGCCCTCTACTTTACGTATGAACGTATAAATATCTTGTTAAAAACTGCTGTATTAAATATTTCATTTTCATACACGAAACTACTTGCACATTATTTCTAATTGCGACAAAGAAAGAAACAGTCCGTATCAAATAATAAATCTGTAAAATTTAAGCATTAAGGAACATTTTGAGGAGTGGAACTTACGAAATCACGATTTACATGGGTTTCTTCTTGCGTATTAAAGCCTTGTATAAAGAAACACATCCACATTTATCGCCAAAATTTGACAGATTATCTGAAATTTTCTAAATTCCACGTGTATTTTAGTATCAAATTTTTAAAATGAATATTGTCAGACTGTGGTAATGCGGGGGTCGGGGTACATTCAAAATCACGGGGCGAGCTCGAGCTTAGGCGAACGGGAAAATTTGGATCGTGATGAACTGTAGTGCATGCAACACTCGAGCACTCTGGTTAAATATTGCCTGTCCACTGGGCAGCATTGGCAATCACAGGGTTAATCAGTATTAGTAGCTTCTGAAATTTTGTACATGAAATGGTTCGTTCATACTATGACTAATTTACAGAATTCATGCTTATTGTTGATGCAGTATTTTAATAATCATTTTAGAACTTTCTTTCAATTACATCAGAGATAATGGTTATTCTTTAAAAAACATTCAGTTCAATTTTTGCTAACAGAGATGTGTATTCTGAGAGTGCGGCAAATTTAAGTCTTTTTAAAATTTCTTCCAAAAACCTGTCCTATATTTTCTAATCCCAGAAAATAGAAGTAACGGAATTGTTTAATGAAAAAAAGCTCGATCGCATGAAGTGCGAGGCAAAGTTCATCAACAATTTCCACAAAATTGGTGACCAATAAATTCATTTTCCAAGAGGTCATGATCAGTAGAGCTCCGTAAATGACAAAAAATCAAACAAGTTGGTATTTGTCAGTTACTAGTTTTTTACCACTTCGGTTCTCGTTTTGTTAAATGTTGACGTGTACGCGCATACATCTCTCAGATTCTCAGTTCGTATTACGCTCAGTTTACAATTTTTTTCTTTAAAAAATAATAAATCAAAATAGTTATACCACACAAAAATGTAAAATTACAGTGATCTGTCTCGTACGTATTTGAAAATACAGAAGCCACGGAGGAAAAATCCATTTAAATGCAAAACTGCGAATTCTGAGAACGACACAAAGGCACGTCATCAAGTGCTTCAAACAAAATGTAACGCCATAACCAGAAAAAACGCCTTGTGTGTTTGAGATAGTATGTGCGTGTATGACCGGGGAGTATGGTGTGTTGAGTTAGCAACGCGGTCAGCGGCCTGATTCCCAGAGCGCCAACGCGGTGGTGTTGCAGTGGGATGGCGTGATGACCGACGCACCACCTCGCTCGCCAGTCTCCCTCCCGCTCCTCCTCGCCTCCCCGTTCCTCTTCCGGAAACACCCCGTCCTCATCCTGCCGGTCTAACCGCCGCCCGCCTCTCACTCACCCTCGCTGTTTCGCCTCTCCCCGCCATTGTGCTCCCCGCTACTCCGTTTCCCGCCACTCACTTCCTCGCCACACCGCTCCCCAACACGCCCATCCCTCGTCGCCACACCGTTCCCCGACCCGGCACTTCTTGTCCCACCGCTGCCCGTTCAGTCCTCTCTGCCACATCTCTATCCGCCGGTGTGGCGAGATAGAGAACCTCGTTTCGCCTCTCCCCGCCTCGGTGCTCTATATCCCGCCGCCCCACGTTTCCCCGCTCTATTCCTCGCCGCTCCCCGCCACACAGCTTCCCATCCCCCCGCCTCATATCCGGCCTCATCCCACCACACCACTTCTCGGCCCACTGCTCCCCACCAAACCCTTCCCCCTCACAAAGCTTCCGACCCCACCGCTTAATTCGGCCTCATCCCATCACACAACCCCCGCCACACAGTTTCCTGCCCCACCGCCTCATATCCGGCCTCATCCCACCACACCGCTTCTCGCCCCACTGCTCCCCACCACACCCTTCCCCCTCACAAAGCTTCCGACCCCACCGCTTAATTCGGCCTCATCCCATCACACAACCCCCGCCACACAGTTTCCTGCCCCACAGCTCCCCGTCACACAGCTCCTTGCCCGCCACTCCTCGTCCGGTTTCTTCCCGCCACACCACTTCTCGCTACACAACTCCCAACTCCCCAGCCCACCGCTCCCCACCGCATTGTTCCCGATCCCGCCTCTGCCCATCCCACCACCCGCGACGTCGTTGCCCGCCACGCCTCTCTCCGCCATGTCGCTCGGCGCCAAGCTGCGTGAGGCGCCCAGAAGACGGGCTCCGCCGACGAAAGAGTGCGGGCGAAATTGTAAAGTCAATATTAGCATTTCCCGGGTCGCACTGCTCGTCCGCCGACGTCCCCGGCCCCACCCCCTAAAACGTCACGCCCCCGCGTCGGCCATGTGTCCGTATCCACCCCGCCCGGCGCCACCCCTTTCTCGCCCTCCTGCGCTCGGCTGCCTCTGCACGCCGCCAGCCCTCTCCTGCCCTACCCTGGGCCTCTTCTTTTGGCAATCCTCCTACTCTCTCGTGTCCTGACGGGGGCAGAATTTTCGACATGAGCCAGATAGCTAGGTCCAGTTCTATCGCTATCTGGAGGATAATTATAGCAGACGGCTGTTCTGATAGGTCGTTTTCCGTGGTTTCTCCGATCAACACCAGGCGAATGTCGGAGCAGTAGCCTAACAAACGGGCCAATGACCGCCCGCGATCTTTCCTTCCCATTCCTTGTTCTGTCTTCACCCATTACACACACTTTCACCTACATGCGCTACACTATCACAAACGCCAGGAGACCGGTCGTGAGCTTAGACCTTCTACCGACTGGGGCCGTGGCTTACTCCTGGTTGAGGAAAACCCCGCTAGCCGACGGTAGATCTGCGTCATATCTTACCGTTCAGTGGGGGAAGATCATGTCCACCTTCCGAGCAAACAATGCACTACACTTACCGGACTAATGACTTCAGCAGTTGACGGAATCACTAATCAGCCAAATCAAATTCAAGTGTAATGTGGAGTGGTGGTAACTGAATCTTCTCTCTGGATATATGGAGCTCCTCTGTTACGCTGTGTGGTGATTCTGATTTGGCCCGTGATGTTTACATGCCAACATAAAGCCGTCCAGCTTTTCAGGTGAATTTTATACATCTGTCATGCAACGAAACCTGCATTGAAGAATGCATGTTACCATTAAATACATGGGGAAAGGTAGGTAAAGAGTCGATCTATATCGTCGATTATAAAGATCTATTAGTTTCATTTACTTCTGATTTCATTTTAGTTGACCTAACTTGCTTATATGATGTATAAGGAGAACCTACAAAATATTAAATACTTTGATTGCAATCTAAAATTTCAGAACATTAACTGTGATGGATATGTATAGATTATCATTAATTTTTAATTTATAAACATTAACAAATTTAGATTAAGATAGATTTTACAAAATCTATGATTAGTAATATCTTTACATTAACTAATAACCAATACATTTTGATAGAGAAATGCAGATTCTGACGCTTTGGAAAAAATATGTACACTGTTTAGAAAAAGAATTATTTGGAAAACAAAATTTCGACTTTAAACACACGTAACGTTTGAAATTTTCAGTTTCACAGGACAATTCTTTATTTGCGTCAAAATTAAGAGCTTGTATAATATTTTGGGTCAACAAAATCGAAAATCGAAGGTTACATATTTTGGGAATTTAGAGTTGAAAAAAACTGCACTTTTGAATTCGGGACATTGGTATAAAATTCAAATGATATGATTCTCAATATAAAACAACCTTTTCTTTGAACCATTTACTATCAGGAGAAGAATTTTTACGTACCCGTATACTATACGCACGTATAATATAGGGAAAGTTATGCAATGTTGCGCGAAAAAACGGCACTCTCTAATGAAATATGCTCATCAAAAACAGATCTTCGAATAAGGTCATGTTGCATTTTTTTGAAAACATGAGTAGCTTTTCTATAATTTCCTGACAAACATAACAGCCCGCTGCAAATTTACTTCGCTTCAGACAGCTGGATACATCGTAAATTAGAATTTGCAATTTTGTATGTTATTTTTTTGTTCGTTCCATTGATTCGACCTTTTGTTTACATTTACACATTAATCTTTTAGATATTATTCATTTTCAAATATTTGAAATAAAAATTAGTAGCTCTCAGAGAATATCGACAATTCAGGTAATGCAACAATGGAAGTTCGTCTAGCTCTCGCAAATTTCTGTAAATTTTCTATCATTGTTGTGACCTGATGTAGCTGTAATACATTCTCTAGGTTATGGGTACGGTACAGATCATTTGAGAGACGTAATTTAATTCTTGTAGGAGCAACGCTTGTTTTTCCGATGTTAAAGTGGGTAGTAAATAAGCAATTAGGAGGTTAGAAGAGAATTTGGACGACAGTAAGAAATTTAATTTGTAATTGGTTCTATGGCCAGTTCTCTATGAAGTCTCATGGTTATATACCACGGGGCATTGATAATTACACGAAGCAGAAATTCTGGAAGGTTTGCCAAGGTTTCAGAGCTGAAAAAGCGGCACCTTCCCAGATTAGGGCTGAGTACGTTATTGAGGGTCTTAGGACCGATTTGCAGAGAATATTTTCAATTCTAGATTTTAGAGATGATTTTTTATTAATAAAGGGATATAATTTGAGTGGCGGAGTAAGTTTTATTCAATCTATGAATAAGGTTTACATGTGAGAAGTGTATCCCGGAGGACGTCTAGGTATTTGACTAGTTTGTTTGAAGGGGCCCATGTTGTCGGGTAATAAGAACAAATATCCCTCCCAGTTTAAAAGTAAGTACTTTTAAACTGGGAGGGATATTTGTTCTTCGCAAGGTAAAATTTATTTTTCTCATTTTGAGGGGTTTAGCTGTAATCCTCATTTTTTTGTCCAATCAGAAAAGATATTTAATTCTTAATGCCGCTCATTTACTGCTTCAGAGTTCAAGTCGTTGGACGTGAAGATAGCTGTGTCGTCAGCATAGAGAGCCGTAGAACAGTTTGATAATTGAGGAATATATCGTGAAGACACTAAAGAGGGTTAGAGGTAAGAGGGACCCTTTAAGGATGCCAGCTAGAATTCGAATAGGCAGGGATAAGATATTGTTCATTTTTACTACGAAGAATCAATTATCCAGAAATAATTTGATTATTTAGAATAGATATTCCAGGAGTCCTAGATTACTTTATTGTGCCCGACATACACGCACGCCCGAAGCCTAACAAGGCCGCCACACAGAATGGTTTACGCTGATAAGCCAGAGAAATTTATTCACCTATTGTTAATAGTGATGGCTGAGATA
This sequence comes from Acheta domesticus, assembly GCA_031308135.1. NCBI lineage: Eukaryota > Metazoa > Arthropoda > Insecta > Orthoptera > Gryllidae > Acheta > Acheta domesticus. Next base: position 125,331,452 of record JAHLJT010003656.1, on the reverse strand, counting down.
TGATAATTAGGACCAAAAAATATTATATTTCGTCCTACTACTGTTACTAACGCGAGAGGGTACTACCTACGTGCTGTTGTAGCATCACTAGTTTCTTTTACAGGTAAGAAAACGTTTGTACAAGCATGAAATATTTACACAACATTATTCTCTACTTTCACATTATAAAAACCCAAAGATATTTATTTCACTTAAAGCTATGATATATTGGCATGCTATAATCACAATTTGCACGCAATTAAATCGATTCAGACTGCCACTAATGCTACATATACCCAATAATTATAAACCGTTGTTTTGCTGCAGCTTCCTGATAATTCATCAGTAAATGTTAAGTTGGCTTCTTAACTGATCAACAACTGACGCACAATTTCTTCCTACATCAAACATCACACACAGTTCTTAATGTTTCTATTTGTGCCAAGAAGATACGAAATTGTTCCAAGAAGATTGTGCAGTATATCTATTTTCAATATACAATTGTTAAGGTACAGATTGTCATTCAATTGTTTTAGTCATTGAACATGAAGGTAAGGTCCAAACCAGTGGCGTAGCCTGAGTTTTGGCTTAAGGTATGTAACTCGAGAAATGAGAAAATAATTAAAACTCCTAAATATTCCTCATTCACCAATACTATTTCTCTCACTTTGATCCATTAGAACACACGAATAATATGTACATGTAAAATAAAAACTGATCCAGTAAAAGAAATAATGGATCTCGTACTTCATGTAGTTTACTGGCTGAAAGTTAGAAAACGTTGACTGACTCAACAAAAGTGTCCTCATACTTTAATAATAAGAGAACTATCAAACCCAATGATTTTCAAAATTGTCCAATTCATATCATTTTGAGCCCATTAGAACTGGTATAATTTATGAAATGGAAAGCAATGATCTATAAGAAAAATATAAGACAGTTGTTCTTTGCTGCTTACATCAGTAGTTTCATCCAGTGTCGAGGAGGCAAAAGACGCTCTAGAAATTTGATTTTTAATTTCATGGGACATTACTTGAAACCACATGAAATCGAATCAATCTGAATTTCTGGTGAGATTGCACGAAACACTAGAATTTTCCATATTATCCTCGCCAGTTTTATCATATTTCATTATTTTACTTATATATTCCATGAAGTTTTCTCTATTTGACGATCCCCTATTTTCATTATGGCTAGAAAATACAAGCCCTTGTCTCCCGAAAAAGCATACAACTCGAAGTGTGACAGAATTTCCCTATTTTCCCTTATATCACTGTTGTATTGCTCAACATAGCATGTTTTGCCTATTTAAATAAAATCCTATCCTCTGTTATTTTTTCAAATAGTTTTAACTGTTTCTCACGTGCTGTAATTTGTCCACGGCACAACAATACGATTTCATAATTATGTAAGCTCTTTGCATCGTGTTTTACTCTCCATTGCAGGGCACAGATGTGGATTATACAGTCACATACCCTTGTGCATTCAACCAGCACAACCCCTAACCTAAATTGGCTACAAATATGTAGTTTCTAAATGCATTAAAATAAGGTAATAAAACTTAAATAAAAAAACGACAATATTCATTAATTAATCTCGTTCTCTTACAAACACCGAAAAGAACAATGATGTTTCGTAAAACGACAGCTTTTTGATATGCACGCTAGATGTAATGGGTCACTGTGCATCTGATTCACAGTGAAGGCTATACGGCATTTCAGACTGATTCGTTTATCCTTGTAAAGAATCGAATTTTCAACGACGCAGGGTTTGAAATATATTGAAATATTATGTAGTAGAAAAAGAAACTAACAAATAGAAAATTTACAATCATTTTAAAATAAAAATAGCTGATATTTTCAAAGCATGTAACACATCATCCACATCTATGTACGCTACGCCCATGGCCCAAACACTTTATTGACAATAATCTATTTTAAACATATGGCTACATTACATTACATGACCTTTCAGAGCTTGGTTTTTCTCCTTCAAAATTTATACATTTATAAATTTAGCGGGAACTCCTGTTTCCAAGTCGTGTTATTTTGTAGGTTTCACAAGATATACGTTTACTCCATTGGAGTAGGTAGTGACCTATATAGTCTTTGCTCCTTTCGACCGGTCACAGACGAATGTGGACAAGACTGGATCATAAATCTGGCGCAAGGTATGAGAAAAACCTGTTATATGTAAGAGGAAGGGGAGGGGGAGAGGTAAGGGTGAAAGTCGGAGGTAGGGGTAGGAGGTAGTTTTTTTTACTGTTTGAGGTTGACAAGAACATTATCGTAGCAACTTGTAAATGAATTCATTTCCGTTTTTCTATTCACCGACCTGTTAGTCTTAATATATAACGCTTCGAAACAAATGTTTCCATAATAGTTATTGTTCTGTTCCAGTAATGATGGATCCTCGAAATCACTGTGGTGCAGTCTCGATACGGTGTTTTGTAAGAGAGTTGTGTCGGAATAATATATCTATTCTTTTAATATACACATCAAAATTACTAATTACTTTGACGAACGCTGCAGTCTTATTCGTCTCTCGTTCACATAATATTCTTTTGCGCAAATATCAAATTGTTATGCAGGTACTTGATATGCACAATAATAAAACGCCAGAATTAAAACATCATTGTATTTATAATTCAATGTAAATCTGTTCAACTGAAACGGCATTCATTCTCATTCCTCTTCCAAATATGCAACTACGTCATCAACTGGAGGTCGTTAACTCTATTCCATTCTTTCATATGACTAGAGGTCGCTTATTGATATTTGCATATTGGATACGAAATAACACGCCTGACATGAACCAGCACTCGTGCAGGGTGCTTTAAACCGAATATCGTGACGCAAGGCCGGCGCATTCACGCCGTTTGACAGGACGTTATTCGCAATTGACGGGCACAGTCTCTGTGCTGCATTGCTGTAACTGTCAGGAAACAATTACTTCTGTTTGTTGAATGCTAAGGCTTGTAAAATAGTGTTCTTGATTTATTAATAACATACTACCAACATTATAGATTGTGAAGTACGTTACACCCTCGTTAGTACGTACTAGTTTAACATGAAATACGCCATGTCATGAACAAAATTTGGGTTCCGGTAAAGAAACTGAGTAATAGTTTCTGTTTCAATTCACATAGCTGCCAGATAATGTAAAAGCTCCTTGCAGATAAAGAATGCCAATAAGGCCTTCCCACAGGTCTCCCGCGCCTTTGGCTAAACGGCTGGGACGCCCTGCCATGGCCGTAGTCTCATGAGGCTGCAGTTCTCCAGTTCATTAACGGAAAACACAATTTTCACTTTCGCACTACCGCTTATTCAGATGAGAGAAAGATATGTAACGCTTCGCAAAACAAAACTAGTGGTGCTTCCAACGCACATACTTTCTCGCTCTGCTTCTATATGGTCCTTAATGCTATTCCACTATTTCATAAACCAGTAGAAGTGTATTCTACCAGCAAACGTTTTCCGTACCCAGACCCGAAATCCAATACTCAAAGTTAACGAACCTGCACTTATACCACTACGCCAGAGTAGCACCGTATGGTTTAAACAGAGCCATGAAAGAATCGAACCGACCTATAAAATGGTAAATGCATGATAAAGGAACAATTGATACGATGGTACATACGCTTTACAAATCCAAGAAGAGACGTAAAAATTATTAAAAGTTAAAAATTTGAACAAATATATACACACACTTCCAGTACATTTATCGTAATTATCAATATCTGTTATTCAAATGGTTTCACATGGTTTTAAATAAAGTTTACAGAATTCTCTATTATTTCCTATGACAACAGAGAATTCTGACAAATAATATCCCGCGACCAGGACACGAACCGCCGAAGCTTCCCTCGGAAGACCTGTACCAATCCTCGCTGATTAACATCTGCGACCACAATGGATAGACATTAAATACACTTAAAAAATAGTAATAGAGTTTAAGTTTTCTCGCATTAGAAAACGAAAATATCCAGAGTATGTATAAAAATCTCCTTTACGCGCTCAGGGAAGGTATCTGGGAACATCAATCATAACAGAAAAACAAAATCAATTAGGAGATTAGAAAACTAAGATCTCCGATAAAGTCTCTGACATTCTATAGCACCAGTATTTTTTTTTAACTTTTGCAACAGATTTTATCTACTTTTTCGTTACCAGAACCATGCTATAAGAGTTTTTTCTGGCGAAAATTCCCTGATTTCCGGCGCACGATTACATAACTTTCTCTTCTTACGAAGTATTCGTAAGGCGAGAAAGTAAAAACGACAATTTAGGGCAGATAAACTCTTATTACAGGGTCTTGGTAACGAAAACGTGGATAAATCCAGTTTTTAAATTTCGGAAAAATATCCTCTTGCACGTGGTGTGGTCAGAAACCATGTTCTGTGGGTCCTTGATACCGAAAAATTGTCACCAAAATGTCTGTCCGTCCGCCAGTGAACAAGCTAGCGGCTAAACCGCTGACCTATTTTCTCCAAAATTGATATTCCTCAATCGATCCGGTTCATGACACGGCCCCTTGAATTGAAAATCAATATTTTAATTTTGGGAATACTTTTCATGAATCCCTTAGGACATTTTCAAACTATTCAAAACAATGGCTTCATTGGTTTTGTTTAAATTTTGCTGTTGGATCGTGTGAAGAACGTTTAAGAGAATGGTGTAGGTTTCGTGTTTGGCATAAACCATGATTTTTTGAAAATTGTTAAAGTTAAAATTAATTATAAAAGTTAAAATTAATATTAAAGATAATTTTTTCCTTAATTAAATCTGTTCCATAAAGACCCATTTTGAAAGAAGGTCATGTACAATTTTTCGAAAATTTGAGTACTTTTCCCGTAATTTTCCTTGAAAATACGAGCGAGAAAGTTCGTACTGTTTTAGCACCCCTAGTTTAAAACTTTAACACCGATTACATCGATTGCTCGAAATTCATTTTAAGTACAGTTTACTATAATTACGTAATACTATGTGAAATGAGTCAATTCCTAAGAAGACATTCATAAAAAAAGAATTTGTACAATTTTCTAGGCTATTCACAATAGAGCTTACAAGTTAAAACGTTACTTACGTGACAATTTGGTATTTTGATGAATGTTACATTGTTTGAACTGATATTTTCCCCGTGTCACTGTGCAGCAAACAGATTCTAATTGAGAAGTGGTTCACTCCAAGTTCGAGCATTTCGTTCACTACGAGCATTGCAAAACCACTTACCTTCTTAAATTCATACAGCGTAACTGATTAAGAATTATTTTTTTACTTATTTATATGTTGTTACTTTTGATCTTGCTTGCATTTGTACACATTTTTCTCTCTCTCAGATGAAGAACATCCCCGATAATCAATCATCTACTTCCAGATTGCAATTTAATGCAACAATTGTTTTTGATCGATTGTGAAAACAAAACGCCGTTTTTCTTGGAAACACTTACTCTTCGAAAACTGCACACACTGAAGCAATAGATTTATGAACTACTTAACGCAATATTTACATCCAGATAATCGGACTACTGGTCAACACGTGTTCGAAGTAAAGTGAATTTCTGACAATTCCCACGTTCAAAATGGAAGATGATATGGCGGTCCGTGACTGAAGCCCACAGACGTTCTACATCCCCGTTTTTTTCCTTTATGTGCCTTCCTCACAATAACTTGAGTACAAATTACAAATATTCTTAATTCTCTCTTTATTGCATTTGACTTGAAATACTAGATGGCTATGTAATATTTTATTTTTTCTGGGGGATTTCCATCATATTCTGAAGACACATAATTGACCAGGTGTTGCAGTTCGAAAGGGACCATACACATATATTAGATAATTTATCAGACATTTTTGTAAATATATTGACGAAAGTGGAGAATTGCTTTTGTATATCAATTGATGAGAAAAAGATTAATTGCTTCTACAACATGGGACGAAATACTAGAGAATACCAATCTTTTATTAATTTCATTAAAACTCGCAGAAGGAATAATATAGTTGAATGAGCATTTGATAGTAGTTAGGGATTTCATACATGAGGAAATCAGGGTTATAAATTACAGGAATGTAGTTGGAATAAATAAGCCGTCTTAGGTGACATAGGGTATCAATTAATGTCACTTCAGTGCGTCGGAGGTTCTAGGGTTCAAGTCCAGATGGTGGCAGGATTTTCGGCACTAGATAGATAGCTCGCTCAAGTTCAGACGCTATTTGGAGGAGAGTTTTAGCGGCCGGGTACTCTCATTAGTAGTTTTCCGTGGTTCCTCCGATCAACACCAGTCGAAGGCCGAATCTTGCATCAGACTTCCAGCATTGGCAATGCAGTATTGACCAAAAGGGAAAAGAGGTATAGGAGGACCTCGAGAAAAATGGCCACCGGAACAGGTCGAAGAACCTAATCCTTGAGAAGAAGAAGAATTGGAAGTGGGAATTCTGAAATAACTACGTTACATATATTAATTTTTTTCTGATTGTTGGGCAATTCAACGTTCACTGGTGCTTGGGAAGTCATCAAAGCTTCTTTTACTGCATCACAACGTGAAATGTTGAAAACTAGCGCTTGAGTATTTTCTAGTGCACGAGAAATCAGGAGAAATTTCACAGGGGTGAATTCATTACATGAACTTTCCCACCACTTGTTCATCGGCAGTTCATTCAGTGATCCTCTTCGACTCCCCTACCTGTCCTGTATATTGTAGAACACAGGATCTACGACAAGAATGTGTCTGCTGCCTCAACTCAATATCTCAATCAACCCTGAATCGTGCTCACGAAAAGCCGGTGGCTGCGCGAGCACCACGCACCGCAGCGCATCCCTCGCCCCACTTCTTCGCGAGCGCTGCGAGGAGAGGCGCGCAGCGGGGGGAGGGAGGGAAGAGGCGGCGCGGAGAGGGCGGGAGGGGGGAGGGGAGAAGGCGCGAAAAGCCCTCGCAGCTGCTTGCGAGGAAACTCGATATCCCTGAGAAGCCATTCGGAGCGAGCAATCTAGCTGAACGCGAGGGTCCCTTCTGTGAAAGCCCCGCTGATGACGGCGGCGGCGGCGGCGGTGGGGGCTACGCGCGGTGAAAATTATTTAATACCTGCTCTCCAGTTTGCGGGGGATTTTTTGGCCTCTTTTACGCCTTTCAATTCTCTTTCATCTCCAAGCGCGGGCTGCTTTGCGCGGCGCTTCGCCGCTTAAGAGCAGTGCTTGACTGCCGAGCACGCAGGAGCTTCGGGGCTGCGTCGCCGCCTCCGTGCAAAGAGCGCCTCACGCACGTTCGCTGCACGCCATCATCAACAGAATGAGAGCCTCGATCGTGAAGCAGGAACGATTAGGGATTTCCTTTGTACATAGATACATAATATTATGTGTTTACTCATTGCTTTCTAGAACAAAGTTGATTCAGTATTTAAGGTTTCCGGCCGCGTCAACTACTGTGGTCATAAGTCCTATAAGTGACATTCGTCTCACGTACGTTCACTACACGCCATAATCAATAGATTGTGAACCTTGATTACGAATCAGGAAGAGATGGACAATTAAGTTCTTCCTTTGTACGTAGTACATTTATTATGTTATTATTAAGTTTATTAATAGCTTCAAAGATCGCGGTTGATTTAATACCGTTTCCGGGCGCATCAACTGCTACTGCCATTAGTCCCACCGGACTAATATGTCGTGTATGTGTTTCGCACATCACCATCAATATGAAGGTCATTTGTTCAGTAAATGCAGTGCATATTATATCCCTCGGGGTAACTATGTTTATCCTTCACCAGAATGTTACTTCCAGCACCTGCTTGCAAGTCGGCTTTCTCTATCCACATATCTCTCCCAATTGAGTAAATCCCCAGGCGGCGGAGATGGTGTAGCGGATAGCGTAACGGACTGCTGTACCCACGTTTCGCGTGTTCAAAGCTGATCGAAGCCGTGGATTTTTAGGGGCGAAAAAATCCTTCGTACCTAAACAAATAATAATGTTAATAAAAATCATTCGGAGGAGACGTAAAGCCGGCTGTCCCATGATACTAGATTTAGTTGCATGAAAAAGATCCTCAAGTCTGAATGAAGTCTCTGAGCTAAATTCAAATCGCCGGTTTCGTCGCCTCAGTAATACCTTCTTTCCGCTAGTTGGTGAAAGGAGCGTAACGAAATTTGCGTGGTCAGACGGAAGAGCAGGTCTCATGGCCTGAGTCTCGCCACGTAAAATAAGGCAATTCAAACTCAAATTCAAATCAATACGAAGGTCATTTGTTCAGTAAATGCAATGCATATTATATCCCTGGGGGTAACTAAGTTCATCCTTCACCAGAATGTCCCTCAATCTTATTGGCACTGTTTTAAAAGACATTCTGCGACCAGTATTGGTAGTAAGAAGCATCAAATTCTTCCGTAATATCACATTTCTGTACCACTTTGTGTGAATGATAACAATAAAATTAAAAATTGACATTTCTTCTGAAGACATCAACTACCAACGCCTTACTTCGACGTCGCTTTTGTATTAACAAATAATTTTTACGTGTGAAAAAGTTCTCAATGTTAGTGGGTAGTTTCTATATTACAGAAATATTCAATTACATATATAGTCCTTGTTAATATTGAACAAATCAAAAAATATTCTCAAAACTGAATGTGCTTGGAGGCACGAATTAATAATATCCTGTCATTCTGAAAACGTGCTAAACGTGCATATCTATTATTGTGTTCATGTAAATATCAAAAACTATTAACATAACTTTTGGATTATAATTCAAATACAAGTTTATACGACAGTCTGTCAGTTTATTACTTGCAGAATTTTACGAGGGGCATTCAATAATTAAAGAGACAAATTGATCTGGAGAAATAAACGTTCATTTATGCACAACAGGACTTTACCTACTTTTTAATAAATTCCTTATCAACATTTATGCACTTGTTCCAACGGTTACCAGCTTTTTTATAACGGCTGCACAGCACTCTTTATCTTGCTGCTTGAACCAATTTCCCATAATTTTTTTTGACATCCTCGATATCCTAAAACTTTTCCCCACGTAATGCCTTCTTTAGTGGACTAAGCAAATGGAAATCAGATGGTGCTAAATTGCTGCTGTAAGGAGGATTAGGCAGTACCTTCCAAACCATTTTGTCGATGGTTCCACGGCTTTGTTGAGCACTGTGAGGACGTTCGTTCTTTTGCTGGAGAATCACACCTCTCCTCTGAGATTCACGACGTTTCTCTCCTACGACTGAATTTACTTTGTTCAAAAGCATATCTAAGCAGCATTGGCTGTTTATTATACGCTTTGATTCGTGATAATCACAAAAACGCACCTACAGCGTCCTCAAACACAGTAAACATGGCTTTTCCTGCTTATGCGGTCAGAACGATGTTGTCAGTCACTGAGTGTCGGCCTCTTTTGAACTGTTCACACGTAAAAATTGGTTCTTCCAACATTTACCATACACTTTAGTCATTCTAGAGTATATATTAGCTTGTTTTCCACCTTCAGCAAGTAAAAGAGAACGTTTAACCAATGTGGAATTTTCAACTGGACTCGCCATCGTTCAGCTGAATTTTGAGGGTATGAACACAACAATGCTGATCCTCCAGATGGTCAGCGCTCATCCCAGTGATGCCAACTTAAAGTCGTAAAATTTCTCAACTTGTCGTAACCACTGTTTTTTCTCCAGGCAAAAATGTCTAATTATGAATGACCTACGTACATGTTTTTGTTTCATAGTCTCACTTAAGCTTAATTGTTTTACTATCACGCACGACAATGGTAATATATATAGGTAAGAGTGCATTACTTAACAACAAATCGAGATATTCTTCTATTAAAGTATTAGTTGCTATTGAAATCTTCTCGGTGTGACTAATTGCTAGAACATGAAATTATAATCTTGTTTGCTATGTTCCCGTATACATCGCAGTAGTTTGGTTACGTCGCACGTGTGTAGAATACATAACGTTCAACTTTAATGTACTATTTTGACATCAAATTCTGATCTACAAAGTTTCATAATATGTATTCATGATCCTCGTAATGATAATTAGGGATAACGGGGCTCGGCGGTCGTAAAGGTCTCTCAGGAGGAGCGAAAACTTGCTGCCGCACTTAGTGAACTTGAACTGGAGAATTTCAGTGACATTTACTTCAAACAAGAAAAATACTGTATGCTAGCTTTGAAAATACATGTAATATGTTATTAAGTTTGTTGTACTGAATGTGATTTAATGTTCATGTAGTGTAGTGAATATTCCTTTTTAATAGAGAATACTCAACACTTAACCAGAAAAGCTCACTCAGGAGGGATGAGAACTAGCTGCAGCACTTAGTGGACTTAGACAGGAGAATTTCACTATGATTTATCTCAAATATGAAAACTACTGTTTGCGAGGTTTGCAAATTAGTTATATTGTAGCACTTTGTTATACTACGGAGGGTGAGTCACGTAACTTTAGCACTCCTACAGTTATTGATGGGTTGAAGTTATTGTAATGCAATTTTTACGGAAGGGCATGAGAAAATGGAGCTAACTGATACATGTATTCATTTCTATTGGTATTTTTTACGAAGTTTGTGCAGATTTCAAACATATATTTATTACTTTTAAATTCAAAATGTGTATAGGTTGCAAGACGAAAAAATTACAAAAATAATGTCACCATCTTATCGTTCTATTAAAGCAGTTAGCTTATTTGTTCTTGGATATTGTCTAATAATTACGAAGTGATGTCAGTATTTTTGACAATGTGGTGAGAAACTTCATTTAGAGAAGTGACGCGTACGACATTTTACCCTGGTTTTCCGGCATCGGCTTACAAAAGGTGATCGAACAGTGACGTTCTCAGCTACTCAAGGAGAATTCATGAACCTGCCGAACATTTGTGCATGCAGGATTGCCTAGACATTAGAGGAAATAGGTAATTCCATTATAAGAAATTACCTACTATAATTTTTTGGCAGAAAATGATCAATTTCGACCTCTCTATCTGATTTAAAAGTTTATAACATTTATTTTAGTACTACGTCACTTGTATCCTACATACACTATACATGTGCATAATTAATATATACATGTGCATAATTAATTTTACAATTTGCATCTATATTTAACGCATTTCAGCGTGAAAATAGTACTTTTTGGCTTCGTAAAACTAGATATAATCGACGCACTAGTCTACTAGAGATAATCAATGCGTAGTTAAATATTTCCGAACATATTCCACTTCTATTATATTATTGAAAATATTGCTGTAATGAGAGTGATTATATTCAGTTTATAAAATTGTTTAAATACTGATACGAAAATATCAATTCAGAATATTTTACACACTTTAATGAAGAATATTAAGATTACATGTTTCCATTCTTTACATTTAAGTGCAGAAGAATGAACAAACAATTGCTCATATTTACGTTACCGTGTTTGTTCGATCCCACCGACCACTAAAAAATGTGACCTTTTATGATCCGGTTTTAACTTGATATTATTTACGGACGGTCGTATGCTTTAGAAATGATATATAAACTCACAAATGTCAATTGCTTCAGTGTAAGAATTTCTTCTCGAAGGCTATAAAGTAGGGGCAAGATGGCCGGTATGGCAATGTTACCCTGAAAATAATATATGCTATTAATACATTTTGTCTTGTTTATAATGAATAATTATTAAGTCACGACATAGCATGCCTAGAACATGACATATTTACTTATCTATGTCTTTTATTTCAACTCAATTAATCAAAAATTAACGACGTTTCGATTACGAGATTTGGCTGCATCACAATACACCATACATATTTATGAACATTTTAGGTTACAACTGTAACCCAATGCAAAAAACAATTATAATGTATTCGGTAATGTAAAATTATAATGTAAAACATTATATAATGTTTCTAAAAGCGATAGCTAATGATGGGAACTCAGCCAGCAAATAGATTTACGGTACAGACTGTGCTACTTACTTTTTATGAAGTTGTGGCAATGTTTCGCCCATGGCAATGCTTCCCGTCGTTACCTTAAATATTTTCTTATTCATAAATTAGAGCAATCATTCACACGATCCCGAAGTAGGTTTTAAACATAGCACAAATTAATTATTATAATTATTTTAAAATATCTGACAGTCTCAGAACAGGGACCGTTTTCGCATTTAAATGTATTCAACGACTGCGGTGCTGGAGAATTAAGAAATCTCAGAGAAATCGAATGAAAATTCCGCTAACTCACCTGGCCGCGGTCGCCATCGATATTAAATCGTCGGAGCGCCCACGAGCATTCGATATTTCATTATCCCCGGGTAAATGTTGAAAGCTGCATTGAGGAATTCCGAGTGTAATCGATGGGGCGTCCGCCGGGTATTGCAACCCCTAGGTCGCAGCCGGGCATCGCTCAACGCCGCTTGCAGCGAGGGCGCGGGCGGAGCGCCGCGCGTGATTGATTAGGCCGCAATATCTGTCGCGTCAGCGCGCGGGTGAATGCCTGGACGACGCGCCCGCCCGCGCGCCCGCCAGCCCCAAGCCCGCCCACCCACCCGCTCGCCCGCCCACTCGTAAGTTCGCCCGCCCGCCCGTCCGCCCGTCGGCCCGTCCGCCCGTCGGCCCGTCCGCCCGTCGGCCCGTCGGCCCGTCGGCCCGTCCGCCCGTCCGCCCGCCCGCCCGCCCGCCCGCCCGTCCGCCCGTCCGCCCGTCTGCCCGTCCGCCCGTCGGCCCGTCCGCCCGTCGGCCCGTCCGCCCGTCGGCCCGTCGGCCCGTCGGCCCGTCGGCCCGTCCGCCCGTCCGCCAGCCCGCCCGCCCGCCCGGCCGCCCGGCCGCCCGGCCGCCCGGCCGCCCGTCCGCCCGGCCGCCCGTCGGCCCGTCGGCCCGTCCTCCCGCCCGCCCGGCCGCCCGTCCGTCCGTCCGTCCGCCCGGCCGCCCGTCGGCCCGTCCGCCCGTCCTCCCGCCCGCCCGGCCGCCCGGCCGCCCGGCCGCCCGGCCGCCCGGCCGCCCGGCCGCCCGGCCGCCCGGCCGCCCGGCCACCCGGCCGCCCGGCCACCCGGCCGCCCGTCTGCCCGGCCGTCCGCCCGGCCGCCCGTCCTCCGCCCGGCCGTTCGCCCGTCCGCCCCTTCGGCCCGTCGGCCCGTCCTCCCGCCCGTCCGTCCGCCCGTCCGTCCGCCCGTCCGTCCGCCCGTCCGCCCGCCCGTCCGCCCTTTCTTTGTTTTCCCGTCCGCGAGTCCCCCGTACGCACGCACGCGCTCTCCGCCCGGTAGCCAATCTACACTGTTTACCGTTGGCCCTCGCTAGTCGCTCATTTTCTCTCCAGCGCACGCAATCGTCCGTTCTCCAACCAGCCCCGTCTCCAACCCATCTTTCTTCCCCACCACTATTCGCCAGCCAGGAATTCGGAACGCAATGCGTCGCCCTCCGCTTAACTCTTCTAAACTTCCATATTTACCCTACAGTGGTAAAGTGAAGGAACGTTTTGTTTTTGAAAGTTGTGCCCCAATCATATTTCGTAGTACGTAGGTTTTACATTTTAAAATGGCTTTCGCCTCTTTAGTCTCCACATCATCTTGCGTCTAAATTGTAATCATAGCTCAAAATAAGCATTTTAAATACATATGCCAGGATTAGGAACTGTTATTCTTCTTCTTCACTTCAAGGATTAAGCGGCTGCCTGTTCCGTCTTCACACATCAAACCATCATCTACGTGATCTTCCTACATTCCTCCTTCCTGTTGAGATGTACTGCAACACTTGTTTAGGTAGCCTATTCTACTCCATTCTTTCTAAATGTTTTCCAGTCTTGATTACATTGTTGTATGGAATCATTTAAGCAAACTATATTAAATTATTTTTATATATCCTCATTTCTTGGTTTATCTAGCAAATTACAACTTTTTACTCTCCTTAAAAATTTCATCTCCGTAGCTTGTATATTTAATTTTTCTTTTTGAGAGAGAATCCAATTTTCACTCCCATACAGAACTACTGGGGTTGCCATTGGTTTATAGAACTTCAACGTTGCTTTTCTAGTCTTATTTGTTAACGTTCTATGTAGAGTGCGGCATATGTATTGGAACTTGTGTAATGTATTTTTTTATATCTTGGCTTCGGTCGTAACTTATATCACATCCCACGTAATTGAAATGTTCTACTTGTTCTATTGTTTGGTTTTCGAAGCATATCTTTGTTCTAATTCGATAAACTCCTTGAAAAGCCATGGCCTTTGTTTTTTGTTTTCATGTTATAATTTTTTACACATTAGATTTAATTGATGGAGTGCCATTTAGAGATCATGTTCCTTTTCATACATAATGTCTTTGTCGTCAGCAAATAGCAGAGTATTTATATAATTTTCTCCGTTCAATAAGATCCCTTGCTTTACTGTTGGTTTCCATTCTCTACGAATTTCGTCTGTATATACGTTAAATAAAGGGGAATGGCTGCAACCTTGTTTTCATCCTTGGTTGGTTTTTAATGCTTTTGATTGATCTTGATTTATTTTTATTCGGATATTTGTAATTTTATACAAACTTTTAACTACATTTATTAAATGCTTTGGAAAGCCTCTTTTTATCCCTTATGGCCCATAATCTTCTTCTATTTACTCGGTCGAAGGCTTTTTTTAAATAAATGAAAGCAATGTGCGTGACAAATTAAACTCTTTTATTATTTGATTACTTTTGATTACTTTTTTATTATTTGATTCACTACAAAAACATTATCAGTGCAGGATCTGCCCTTTCTGAAGCCATTCTCTTCTTCAAATAATACAACTTCAGCTATAGTCTTAATCCTCTTTTGGATAATTTTACTGTAGATTTTATATGCTGTGTTTAAGAGGCTAATACCTCCATAATTTTCGCAATTGCTTCGATCCCCTTTTTTTAACATAGATACTACTAGGGCTGTTTGCCATTCTTCTGGAATTGTACTTCTTAGCCAACATTTATTGTATAGATGTAACAGTCTTAAATGGAGAAAGGCGCTTCCATATTTTAGTAATTCTACTTTAATATTATCTATACCAGTAGCTTTTCTACATTTATCTTTCTTTTGTTCTTTTTGTTCTTCTTGTTCTTCCTTCTCTTCCAGTGGGTTGAACAATAGATTATTATAGTGTTGCAGCCATTTCTCTTCATCTTTAACTTCCAATTGAACGGTATCTTTTTCTTTTTGATTGAGTTGTCTCATTACTTTGTAGGCACGTACTTGCTCCCCATGAATATCATTTTCTATTTTACTTATGAAGTGATCCCGCGCCTCCTGATGTGCTATACGAGATAGTCTTTTGGCTTCATTTCTACAACAGTTATATTCCTTCTTACTTTCTTCATTCCGTGTTTGAATATATTTCAAGAATGATTTCTTTTTCTCTGCCCCAGCTTCCTTAAGTTGTTCATTCCATACTCTTGAGTGCTTTCTTTTTCCTAATTTTCTTTTTCTGTCGTATGCTTTCAAAAGTTGCTTTTTCTACACAGGTTTTAATATTTTCCCATTATTTCTCTACTGTATCGCTTGTTGATATATTTGCTAAGTAATTATCTAGTCTTGGTTGATGTAGCCTTTTGATACTCTCGTCTTGTAATTGATATACTTTAAAACCTTCTTCTACACTGTTTTTATTTTTGGGGCGTAGGTTTTTCCATCTACTTAGTAATTTAATAGTTGAGACAACCAAATAATGATCTGAGCTCATTGCCTCTATAAACTCTTGTATCTTGAATTAGAGTTGATAATTTCTCGTTAACTATAATATAATCTATGAGTGATCTCCATCCTCTACCATTCCAAGTATATTTATGAATATCTTTAACTGTTAGTGCTGTTCCAAAGATTGTTAAGTTCAGTGCTGGTGGCGAGGAGATACACATAATGTTGTAACGAAACATTGGGATATGTGTGGATGTTTGATCAATGAATGGAAATGGGTCCATAACTCCGTGACATTAGAAGCTTTTGAGTGGAAAGGTATACACGTCAGATGTAACGTCTTGTACAGTTCCAGTCTTTGGGAACATTTATATTCCTAATTTTTTTTATTCTTAATGAGAGTTCCCTTTGCAGGTCCCTATGTCATTTTCAAAACAAAAACATCTTGAAAATGACTGCACAATTTCTCTATTTTATTCTCAATTACAGGAAAGTGTATGAAACCTCTGAAGTTTTGAAAATTGCAAAAGTTCAAATACGTTTTGAACCTGACCTACATCTTCAATATTCAAGACGGACTTCTTTCCCAATGCAATTCATTCCTCGATTTTAGTGATGCTACACACATTTAAATAAATATGAGTAGTTAGCATTCCAATAGCTTCCAATAGCATTAAGTGGAGAAATGTTTTGATATGTTGCGAATTCTCATAGTTTAAATAAATTTTATTTAAACATTTGTTCACTATTTACTCTCAAAGATGTGAAGCGTGCTTGGTTTCGTGGTTCTCTTCTGCAGCAACGTTTTCCTGTGTGACCCCCAGCGCATCGCAGTGGAAGGGGCGCGTTTTATTGCCGCGAGGGATCCGCGTGGAGTGGCATTGTATCGTGTCTCGCCTCGCGCGCCCTGGATTTGTTGGGCTGAGAGGGAAGGCAGCCAAGGGCAACAGCCGAAGCCCCGGGCCTGAGTGCCGCCTGCACCACTGCACACAAGGGGCTGTTTCACATGGTGCGAAAATCATTAAACCAATGAGATGTCGTAACCCCGTCGTTTTGGGGCTTCATAAGCGAGAAGTACGAATGTGAAGAATACAATAAGATTGATTCTATTCGTACAGGTGTTACTGGGATTGAAACAGCAATCTTAAATTTTCTTTCTCCTTAGTCTTCTTTGTCTATTTCTTTTTCTTCTCCTCTTCCTCCTGATTCTTGTTCTTCTGTTCTTTATTTTTTTAGTCTTTTTTTATGTCTCCTCCCCTTTCCATCTTAAGTACATTTCCTTGTCTCTTCCTTCCCCTTTCCATCCTAAGTACATTTCCATGTCCATATTCTTGCCTCTGTCCGCCTTATACTTTTTGTACAACTTCAACTCTTTCATATTCGACGTCTTTATTCTTCTTTCTTTCTTTTTTCTTTTTCTCTTCATCTCCTTCTCCTATCTATTCTTTCTTGTCCTCCTTGTCCTTGGTTTTCCAACTAATATTTAAAATAACTCGCAGTATAATTGCAGATGTCTCTGCAACACGAAGCGTATAACACATTATCGTCAAGTGGGATTAATTGAGAAGAGTGACTGCAGTTAAAATTTCTCACCTAAAGGCTGTAGCAAGATAAGGGGGGGGGTAAAAATGACCCCAAGCTCAATTCAATTTGAATAGAGGGCATTTTAAGCGATATTTTGAAAGTCATTTTCCCAAAATCTCAGAGCGACAACCTGATTATTTCGTAAAATAGAAAAAATAAAAATGTTCGGTTTTTGATTTTTTATATCATTACTCGAAGATAAAGTTCTGAAATAATTATAAGACATAGTTGACATCTATACGTATCTTGAAGAGCTTTTTCAAAAATTCAATTTAAAAAAATTAAATTATTATTCAGTATTTTTCTATGTTTTATTTCTGGGGTGACGACTCAAACAATTCCTAGAAATTGGTATTAAGGTGTTCTTTACTACTGTTTTTTATAGATTTTTCTTATTGGTGTGTCATATTGAAAAAAATTAATAAAACTTTTTCGGCATTTATACGTATATAACTCATAATAAATTCATCACTTTTCTTTGGAAAAAATACTTTTAGGATGAAAATCATGTCTGAGATTTTTTTCAGAATTTTATCTTGGAGTAACGATATGAAAAAATAAAAAATCCAAAATTCGTATTTTTTTCTGATATCTCACAAAATAATCAGGCTGTTGATCTGAGATTTTGGGAAAATCACTTATAAAATAACACTAAATTTGCCATCCATCCAAAACTGAAATAAGCTTGTGGACATTTTTACCCCCCTTATCCTGATACCGCCTTTATTAAAGGAAAGTATGCAATTAATACCTGCATTTCGAAGCAATAGCCGAGGTTTATAAATAACCACTCACAATATTTCTGATGTCAGTCGTGTGTCATTCAGTACGTTTCATAATACATTTTTTTGGAAGAAAAAATATATGAAGAAACTCTCTTTTTAGACAGCAGAAGTAAAAGCTGTTCTTTCAAGTCATGAATACCGTTCTGAAGTGCACTATTGCTAAAAGTGAAACGATGCCCAAGCACTCAGAGCTGTGAATGCAACAAAGAAAACAAAATGTTTTCGTGTGGCTTCAGCAGCTACTGCTGACCTTAAGTAGTATTGTTAAGTGATTTGTACGTGTGAATTAAAAAATAAAGACAGTCCATAAAGATACCTAAAACTAGTGTATGTCACATGTGGTAAAAGTGATTTCATTTTCCTCATATGATTGCACCACTCGACTTCGAATCGCAACATTTCCTATTCACAAAATAAGATATGCGTTTACCCCCTTGTATCATAACTATTGTTAGTATAGTAGTATTAATACACATTATATAGCTGCAAGTCAATTATTACGAGTTGATAGTAGATTTGTATTTCTCTATATGGTTGCGTTAATGTCGATAGAAGTACAGAATTACGAAAACGATTAACTAGTGAATTCAGGGTGCGAATTGACGTAGGTGATGCCAGAGATCGTACCCACCTAGAGGGTTTGATGTTCCCTGCTTGAAGAGTATTAATATATCCCTGCCAATGAGACAATTCATATATCGCTGCCTTATTTATGATATCCACCTTTTAAAATGTTCAAATAAAGAATTCAATACAAGAAAATGAAATTAACACTTTGAAAAGATTATTCTTTAAATATTTTCGGAATATGTTAAGTGAAGCCGTTCTTAGTTTCACTCGCCGAGTCGTCAAAACCCCCTGCCTAGGGAAATTGGCCACTTGTAGCCTACGTGAAACATCTTTCAAATCTGTCCGTGAGTAACGACTCATTTGGAATAACAGCATGTAACTACAACCATACTACACATACTAAAATCGCATGTATTCTTTCAACCGTACTTCCTGTGCAGCTTTACTTTGTATAGTTTTGTAGAAAAAAAGCAGCAATTAAATCGTGTACGTGCCATGAGCGTAGATGTCACTGGTGGAACTCCATGCAATAGAAGCTAAATTTAGGGTCATGCTCGTTCTTCACAGCATGAAGCTTGGTAGTAGTTTTGTGGGTCCGAATAGGAGAGGTTTCATTATATTCTAGAATTAAAACATTGTGAAAGAGATAGACCGAAACCACAAAAACAAATTACCAGGAGAGCCAAATCAAAGTTTACAGAACACGACAGAAGGTATACTAGTACGAGTGAACTGAATCACTCCAGTGTGGTCTGTTGCGCAATTATACTGTGCGGAGATTAGCTGCTATGTGAGGGTTCTTATTCAATTGCGCACAAAGCTACTTTTTTGAAAAATATGGCTTGGGTCTACAGTATATTATTCAGCGCTTCAATTACGAGCTGATTGCTTTGGAGGGACAAATGCTGGAAGAGTCGTCCAAGGACAAGGAATTGAAGGCTGCAGCTTCGAGTCTCACAATAAGCAAAGAATATTTTCACCATGCGGTTAAATCGTGAATGACTTCTGTTCACGTATCTCATTTGATAGCGTCCCATCCATTATCACAAATTTATTACAACCATTCATCAGTAATCATTATCCTTAACATCATGGTGCGCAAGTCAACGGCAAGTCCCCACACAAATCATCTCCCCAGAAGTAAGGGGTCATTCTGGAATGTTGGTTTTGTATAACATTCAAATTATGCAATCATAAACACTCTCATGTGGAAATACATCTGAATATTATTTTGTAATTAATAACATTATAATTTAACGTTCTTTTTTTATAATGTTTCATCCTTTACTCAAATTTTATTTCATTTTCTAAGTAGAAGAACAAAATTTGTTTTCGTTAAATATTGATTGTTAATTGAACATTCTGAATTCTTCAAAATTTCAGAAATATCGGAAACGAAACAAGTAATGACACAAATATGTATATATACCTGTGTATTATATGATCTGACTACCTATTGTAATTGGAAAAATGGCCCTTGACTGAAATCATATTGAATTCTTTAAATCACCAATTGAATAAACTTGCGAAGAAATGGCAAACACACTTTCGAAATTCTTTACAAATATTATTTGTGTACGTAAAGTATATTGACAAAATACACAGATCAGCTTCTTTAACTCTCGAGTTGTAAATATGATATATTTAAAACTATTTAAGGTGCCTTAAAGTATTCATCAATGTTTTTTAGTTCTCAAAAGTTTTAAAAGGTCTTTTTAGCAATCTCTGGGAACGTTTGTGATAGATTACAAAAACACGTCACTTTCCCGTAAGACTTCTGAAAGGCGTCGAATGACACTTTACGTGCTCCGAGTACGTACTGGAAGACTTCTAATCGTAACGGACCGACGGGCACATGAATATACACCAAGGTACTACATGCAGAATACTCATTCCTTAAGTTAATAAACGAAGTTACTTAAATCCTTCTTCTGTACATAATTTAACTATTGAAATATTGTGTAATTGTTGCCTAATGTGAGTTGTACCTAACTGAGTTATAAATGAGAGACATTTACTCTCTTCTCTTGGCATTTTTTTCAATTATTCGAATATATACAGGGCTGGAATTTTATTAAAAACATTAATTAAGGTTTTGGAAGGGAAATTTGTTAACGAAATTCAGAGTTATCTGTTTTATCATTTATAAATGAAGTACATATAAAACGAAACAGAACAATGACAACGTAAATCATCAAAGAAATTAAGTTGTCAAATCTCTTTATTAAATAAATTTTAGCAAATAAATTATTTGGAGTAATTTTGCTATTAACTTGTTAACGTTTACCAGAACTGTTTTCATCTCGTAAATCATGCGAAATACTAGTTTAAAAAACCTGGTATTATTCGGGCATTTATCACAATATTATAAATAGTATCAGATAGCCGACCTACTAGGCGTTGCTCAGGTTTCGAGTAGAAATTTTCTACACTAACATCAACAATTTCACTTTCTTGGACGTTAAGTAAAACATTATAATGAAATTTACAATTCTTTTTGAACATATATTTTAGTCTGTTAATATGAAACAACTGGTAGAAGATCAAGTTTACAATCACTTTTCTCTATGTTAGTCAATACACAATTGCACGCAAACCTGGAGTGGTTAACGTAAACTTGGAACAAATTTTGTTAATAAAATATAATTTCAATAAATCACGTTATTATTATATTCAAATGTTTCTACAATGTAAATAAAATATTATTTTACATTTATTATTTACATTTATAAATACATAAATGAATTAAATTAATAATTCCATTAAATATACATGTATGTATTTTGCATTTTGGTCGATTATTCGACTTTGTTGACTAGCTAACCGTGTCGCCAGTGCCTGAGCCAAGATTGATTTCCCCACCTTGGGGCAAGAGTGACATCCGCTATATATATTTATCATAATTACTTGTTAGTTAACGAAGCCAAATCCTCATTTTCATTATTGTTTCCACAAAGAAAACAGAAATCATTTTCAGATAAAAACAAACATAATCTTTTCTTTCGATTTTAAAAGTGTTTAATATAAATAGTTCCGCCACATTAGCTTTGGCTTGCAATGAAAGAGACTTTTCTGCGCTTATCCAAAGAGAGAAGTAATTACAGCAAGTGATGTTGCTTTGAGGTGGATATTTCGGGAGATATTGATTGTTTAATTATTAATTCATTCAATGAACATCAATATCATTCTCTCAAGAATACACAAAATGAGGAGGCACACAAAATGAGAGTGATTATAAAAGACTCATTGTAAAAACGGCTAGAGTAAAGAGTGCAACTTACATTGACTGGAATGTGAACTACAAAGAAAAAATCAAACAAGAAAATGACTGCAAGTGCTTGAAGTATGAAAATTGATGAATTTAGTGTATGATAAAATTTATCTATATGGAAATCAGATATAATGTATCAAATTATGACATTTTGGAATTGCTACTTAACCTCAAACGTGCTCGACCTACTACATAGTAACTACTTATTACTACAATAATTATTTAATTATTCGTATACTTTCACTCGTCTATCGTTTTTGTGAAGTTTTATATATCAATTTATGTGAATTGTCTACCGTTACTGCAACGCACCCTTCCCTATGAAAATGACTTTACTGTGAACATAAATATTCACATTTTCTTGATTCTTGTGTTATTTACTTTAATTTCATATCTCCTGTACTCTTAATACATTCGCGCCTAGATGCAATTAGTTTCCATATCACCTTTATAAAAATCGCTTATGTGAAGAAAAACTGGCCAAAATTATCATTCTCAATTAGAAACAATTCACATTACGCAAATTGAATATAAAATAAAGAAACAATCACCAGGAGTAATATACATTTTTAATAGTTGCTTCAGTATCATTTGCAGTAATTTGTTCTTTAATTAATTCTTCTAGGCTAAAGGCTAACAGTTATGTTTTTACATGTTACAGTTTTTTTGCAACCCGTTCCCTTTTTTCATATTATGACCTTATAATGATTACATTGCCAGAGTTAGGCTACGTATGCTGAAAAGCAATCATGTAATTTATTTTGTAAAAACGCTAGATTTGGGTTCACATTTTTAATCGAAAATATCCAATTTTAGATTCTTGGTCGCTCAAAAATATTCGTGCCAATTTTGCGAGCAATATCACCAATGGTAGTATTTTTATATGTCACATGCGGTTGTAAAGATCCTTTTACAAAAATATTTCTTTTCAACAAAGCGTTTAACATTATGTAGAAACAATTATTGTATATTTTTATATTCTTGTTTCGTTTATATAATTCGAACTGCATGTAAATAATCTTTGTGAGGCTTCTCATTTCCCAATATTCAAACGCACGTTTTCACAATGTATTCATTCCAACATTGTAAAGCAAAAATCAATACTTTCTTATTGATTCATTGCTGGAGCGGGAGGATTTGGCTGTGTTATGTAATCGAAAATCCCCACTCCATATCACGATTGACATGTAGAGTAGAATGGCGACCTATTGCAACATACAGATATGACCACGTGTGCCACATTGCTCACAGAATAAAAACAAGCTGTTAAGCGAGCTCATACATACACATATTCAACAGACTTTTTTGTCGTATGAATTTCGTGTTTTATGGGGCATGTCCGTGTTTTTGTTTCATTCACTCCATCTACTTCAAAATTACTCGACAGTGAATTTGGGGAAATTTTAATCCTCAGGCGGTGACATGTAGCAGGAAGCCAACATGAACTCTAGCTTCCTCTGGTGACGGATATTCCATCACAATTTAGGTCTCCGACATTGCCTGCGCACTCTTATGTTTATACGTAATATATCATCATATAAAACTGTCCGAATACATTTCGAAATGTCACTAGTAAAACTGGGTCACATGGCACGGTATTATTTCTTTAGTACCCACCTATTTATGTTAGAAGACTTAGTATACTTTTACCACTGTATTGGAATAAATGTATACAAATCGTAAGTACATTGCTTTAACTAGTTGTGGAAAAGTATTGAAATTATTTTCAGAATGATCAATTTAAATTAAAAAAATTGTGTTATTATAGCCCTATTATGAATTGTAAAAATTGTGTAAAAAATTATTCATCCTCCAGTAAGTAAAAAAAATTACGGAATAAAGTTTCATTCACAAGTAATGGGGTATATACAAAGTGAAAATTATTGTCTAATGCTATTTTGAAAGAGACTAGACTTGTTTAATCTTCTGCAACGTTTCAATAATTCTCTATCATGTCCTTATTTGGCGAATATCCAAGTTTATTGCCTAGCCAAAAATACATTTTACTCACTCGGATGTTTTTTTTCAAGATATGATTATATTCCGAATTATGATTATTCTGAAAATATAATAGTGTTTACATGTTTCTTTTTGTAAACTACCTCCTTAAGAAAATTTACGTATTATAAAAAACTGTAGCAAACCAGTTAGGGATAAGCCTGACCACGGTATACATTAATTTCTCCTTATATTTTTATCTTGATGCCCTAAAGACAAAAGTTGGTTTCTTAACGAAAACTTAGTAAATTTATTTTCACTCTCACATTTTTTTACCTGACCAGGGGCACTAAATATTTTAAAAAAACCTATTGTAGTGTGGCTCAAATTTGTTTACTTACTGCATACTGTATACTGCGATGTTTACTTACTGCCTCGTGGATATACTGCGATTTCTCTAATTTTGCCCCTCATGGCCACTCGAATCCCATCTTCGCAACGGAATATGTCACGGTATTTCGCATCTATCTCAGTTGTTCCGCTAGATTTCGCATGATGGCGACCGTATCTAGCAGTGCTTGCGATCATGCGACTTCTATCGGCAAGACCGAGAAAGACGCGAAATGCCGTGACATATTCCAATCGCGAAGATGGGATTTGAGTGGCCTTGAAGGGGTAAAATTAGAGAAATCGCAGTATAGCTCTTGGTCAGCGTGCTCGCTTTCCAATACGCAGCCCCAGGTTCGATTCCCGGTTGGGGCAAGACTATAGTGTGCGCTTTCCTCGCAATGTCCCAGTATATGTTGCTGTGAGACGATGAGAAAGTTCACTTTTTAGGCTGCGAAGACCAGAATATGGCGTGGGCATGTCTAACTGCTAACCACACGTACCCCCTTAATCCATGGCCGCAAGGCAGAAACGTCGCCGATAGGCCTAAGCCCGTTAATGGCCTGTCACGCCAAGTACAGTTGTCGACACATAAAATGGGTAACGGCCAAATTCAGAAGTGCCCGTCTTTCCGCGCAATCTGGCACACTGTACGGACGATAACGCCATCTGGTTCTTTCATAGTTAACTGTTACAAAAGAACATTCGGAACCAACTGCCAACGACTGAGAAGCTGATAGCCTAGATTTCCCGCAATCATCTAATTTGAACGTTGTCTATGATACGCGTGTTTATCCGAATCCGAATGATTGAGAGTATTGGCGTAGAAGGCACAGGGGAGCGGGGATAGTCTCCATCGCGTCGTGATGCAAGCCATTCGATCGTCTACAAGAAATATATCAATAAAGATAATATAATACAATACGACATAAAAAGTTCAGCACATGCAATAGAATTAGTGGATTTGAAAAGGAAATTTGGAAATTTTAAATTCTGATTTACCTGCAAAAAAATCAATTGAATATCCCCTCTTTTAACGCAAAACAACTTCAGTGCGTGAACGAATATTACGGATCCGAGACGAAGAAATGAAGTGTGCGAAGGCGGCTCCAGGATCGGAAAAATAATTGGGAGTGGGAAGTTTTGGCGAAGTAAATAGTGTTCAAATACCAGTGTTTACGAAATTTAAGGTTTTTGTAACAATTAAACTAGGTATTCAGTAATAATTTTGCATCGCTTGTCAAAATTGTTATTTTGCAATATTCACCTCAAAGACAATTTGAGGACCCTTCCTCCGTATAGCGCACGTTTCGGAATTGTTTATAAAATTGTTAATTGTTGAAAAATGCTTAATTTGCAGTTTTCGGTTCTGGAATATAAGGGACCCCTTTCCTCTTCAGAACTGCAAAATTTGGAAATTGTTTATAAATTTACAAATTTTGCGAAATTATTTTATTATCTTTTCTAAACTGCCTTTAAATGAGATGCAAAATTCCGCAATCCAATCGGCGCTACCGCCTTTCGTTTTCGAGATATGTAATTGTTTCTAAGAAATTAGCATGTCATGACAACTCCCATTTCTTTGGAAGTCAATGGCAGTTCTCTCACAAATCTACCCTTCAAGGCGTTTTCCAAATGCAACGTGCATTGAGCGACACTTTTTTCTCATGCGACCCCGACACCAGAATGGTATTTGAAACTACCTTCAGAACGCAAGTCGATTGCTTTGCGAGTCAAAATCATGGAAACATGAGTTGTTACAAATGTTCCCATAATACGTAAATGCCAAGAAAGTCCTTTTATGAGAACACACAAATTCTCTGAGCATATGAATGAATCAGTCATTTCAACAGCGGAACCACTACCTGATAATAGTAATAACATCCACAACTTCTTTTATTTTTTTGTGTTATTTAAATGCAGCCCATGTCCAACCCATGGAGAAAAGCAAACATTAATACTATCATTTAAACTAAAAATAACCATTGTTAGGATGATTATGTTCAGAATACCAAAACGACCAGAATCCTACGTTCTCTACCATTTTACTGAAACACCGGATAGAGGACGGCTGTGAATGTGATAAAAAGAAATAAATATTCCATATATTGATGTCTACATTTTGGCGAAAATGCATAGCCTAACTCGTTGGGAGCCGAATTTGATTCTCATAACAAAATTTTCGCTGTCACTTCACGCAAAGCCCGTATATCTTTAAAATCTATTCAAAATCTGCTCCAATTTTTTTAATTGTTACCGAAATTTTAGTAAAATGCTTTTGCAATTATGATTATGTTCGATAATTAGTAAATCCTCTCGAAATCAAAAATCTGATTTGATTTTTCGTGAACCTGACCTACATCACCAAAATTCAAACCATATTTTTTAATGAAATCTATTCTTCAACTTTAGAACTTTACATTTTATAGTTTATAGTTTTTTAGAATATTTATATTTTTCCGTAATTTGAATATTTCGAGCAAAGCTATATTTCATTCGAGTGTTACTATGTATTTGTAGTTCTTGTGTAATTATTGTCTCCCCTTTAAATTGCAAAACTATTGGTGGACATACTTTCTCGATTTCTTTATAACAATTATGTAATATAAAAATTCATGTTAACCCCGAGCAAAAATTTTACAATTTCAACCGGATTGCATATATTGTCGCGGACAATGACGTCTCATCTCTTAATTAAAAATCGCGGCCTTGATCCAAAAACGTCATTTTGGGAGTGTTTAGCACCCGCGAATTCACTCTCCGAACTGAGATTTGAATTTGAGGGCATAGGTTTCGAGATTCCATTACATAATCCAGCTGGTGATATACTACAAGTAGTCTCACCAACTATGGGCCACCCCTATAACTCCTAAACGGCTTCCGATATCAAAATACAGTTTTCGCTCAACAATGTGGAGTCATGGAGCAAGTGAAATGGTGTAGAGATATTGTCTGAAATACTTTTAGTTTTGGAGAAATTAAATCAACTTTCATTTCTTAAATCAAACCATATATTTTTCTTACTAGCAATAGATAAATCATAAAAAAGGGAATGCAATGATGTAACATATGTTCATATTTTGATAGTATTTTGTGTAATAAATTATACTTTCTGGCAAGAGATTGTAAATGACACCTGCCCTTTTTGCTGTAGCAGCCTTACTAGCCTGTACAGCCTTACGCTATTGTCACTTTTGGTGAAGGCCTTCGCAGCCTCTCCTTGAAAAGAGCCGGCGCCGGGAATGCAACCTTCCTGAATGGCAACAGTTGCAAGAATTGACACAGGAAATCTCGTGAATTTTATTTAAAATCACTTGTCAGAAAGTATAATTTTGTGCTCAAAATACTATTAAAACAATAACATGTTACGGCATAGCACTCGTCTACTTATGATCTCGCTAGTGAGAAAAAATCATGGTTCCATTTAAAAAATGAAAGATGATTAATTTTCTCAAAAAATAAAAATTTTTCAGACAATATCCTTACGGCACACTACTTGCCCTATGATTCCGCATTGTTGGGCGAAAACTACATTTCTATATCGGAAACCGTTTACATGTTACGGGGGAGGCCCATAGTTGGTGGGACTGCCTGTATGCCAAACCTCGCAAGTGTTGGAGCGTTTTCGTTGTCATATAAAAAGAAACTAGTGTTGCAATAGAATGGCACAGAGTTTCTCCTACTACATCTCTTCTGATTTGTTTAATCTAGACTAGTTTTTTGGTTTTTCATTACCTATTTCCAGCTGTCATCAATGGCTGACATTTTTTATTTAACGTTTTCTCAATTTTTCAGGCAATTTAAAATAGACAAATGTGATATTAAGAATATTACGTAAGTTAAACCTAATCCTATATCATAATTTTCGATTAAAAATGTTGATCCGTTTTTGAGAAAATTTTGAAAATGTTCGGAGGCTTCATGTAAAGTACCCCCAAAAATTAATGAATGGTTTTCAAAATCGCAGGGCAACGCAGGCCAAATGGACAAAAGGGTTTCTTCAATTTGGAAAAAATTCTACGCATGGCTTAAGCACTAGTGTTGTTCACATACACCGGACAGACCGACGTTTTGCCGTCAATTGGTTTTTAAGTATCAAGGACCCACAACACATGTATTCTGGATAAACCACGTGTTAGAGGATTTTTTCTTAATTTAGCTCAGGATTTATCCACTTTTTCGTGATCGTGGCCCAAAAATGACTTTTTTCCCCAGAAAATCCGCCGTTTTCTCGTG
Source organism: Acheta domesticus (assembly GCA_031308135.1). Classification (NCBI taxonomy): domain Eukaryota; kingdom Metazoa; phylum Arthropoda; class Insecta; order Orthoptera; family Gryllidae; genus Acheta; species Acheta domesticus. The sequence continues at coordinate 125,303,088 of JAHLJT010003656.1, read as the reverse complement.
CAGCATAACATAACTTTCCCTACACTACATATATACTCCGTATATACGTACGTATACGGGAAAGTTAAAATAATAAAAAAGGAGAAAAGAAATAACATAGTGATGAAAATGAAAAGGATTCACGACTAGGAAACCCAGCCACAAACAAAGAGAAAAAACAAAAAACATCCAGGAAAACGTAGTTGGGAATATAAACTTTGTTGAAGCATTCTTTATGGGAGAAAAAAAAAACAGGAGGAATAATGTGATAAAATGTCAATCACGAAGAACAGGAATAAATTAAAAGGTAAAGACACTTATATAGAAAATGTTCTCACAAGACAGGAAAGAGTGATCTATGCTGCAGTCTGGCAAGTAGCAATACAAGAAAGAGAAGAGGGGAAAATAATGAAGATCGGCTATAAAAAATAGAAATAAATGTAAAATGGGAGTATTTGGACAACACCATGAACAAAAACTCAAAAAACTAAGAAAAAGTTACTGGAAAAAAGCATCAACGCTAAAGAACACACGACTGCATCCAAGCATCCAAGAAACCATATAATAAAGAACAATTCGTGAAAAAAACAAAAAAGAAACAATTAAAGAGATGTATTACAATAGCAATGTCAGGACATTGCTAAGTGGGGAGAGAAAAATGGAACTCATTCACGCTTCGTATATACGTATGTATACGGGAAAGTAAAATTCCACTAATTTACAAAATTATACTTTTGTCTTGACAATGTTTTGCATGAAACGGGCAAAATTCGTGATAGCGAACAAGGAATTTAAAAAAAATTGTAATAGACGTGCGGCATTGAGATAATAACACGATTTTCTTGTAGTAAAATAAATAACACGATTTTAATTCGGGAATATAACGAATTTTAAAATATTGTTCTGTTATTTTCTTTTTTGCACAAACAAAACTCTTTGTATGTCTTAGAACACAAAAAGGACAATGGAATTGCGGTCTTAATACTTCGGATACCTCGAAGTGACGTACTTAGGAAAGAGAGTCGTTTAGTAATCTTGTAATCGTAAGTCGTGAGAAATCTTGCAGAATTTTAGCGATATATCGACAAGAAAGAGGACGTTTTTTGTGTCTCTGAGTAATTCACTAAAACTCCTCTTGACTTTTCCTGTTTGCCTTGATATGAGTTATATTCCTACTATGTATATTGTTTGTCTCCTTTACTTAGAAACAAAGTAGTAAATGCATGCACTGACTCACAAACGCTTTTCATAGAGAATGTGAATAAAGATGATGGAATTGCTGGTGATCAGCAATTACAATTATTCTTAAGTGTGTCAATACTTCGAATTTGCAATCTCTACTTTGAAATTAACAAGTTTTCCAGAAGGTAGTTCTGATGAATATTTATGGGACGTCTTTTAGTTGTGTGTTGAAATTTCATAGCTTTAAAGTAAAATAAAATAAATTTCAAAATTTAATTTGTCGAAAATTTTTTGAAGGTGGAAATGTTTTTGGACATTGATTATGCTATTGGAGATAATTACAATATTATACATATCTAACGATTTCATATGTATGCAGAAATATATTTTGTGCCTTCTATTTTTTAAAAGACAACAAAGATTATGCAGATTTTGAGTAAAAAGATGAATAGAATTTTTTTTGATATCCAGAAAATATTTTTACCAAAAATTAACGCAAAAATGACTGCTTCCACTTATACACCGGGCGACAATATTAGTGATATCTTTCTGCTTGATTCGATATTATAGTTAAGAAAAGAGTTGAATAAAATAGTCTTTCTTTAGAGGGATTATCAATTTTCTCTCATAAGCCTCAAGCTACCACCGACTTCCCAATTTTCCTGGGGAAGCACTTTCGACTCCGGGTGAAATCAGATAAGAGGCTACACAGCGATTGCCAAAGAAAAATCAATATTTTCACTCACGCCAAAGCAAACTGAACTATTCGTATTTCCTATTCATTCTTCTATTCATTCATTCTCAGAGTAGCAAAGCCACATAAGAGCTAATTATCTCATTTAGTGAAAGACCTGACTATTTCAGAGTCGCTAAAATTTTGCTGTTTTCAAATAAAAAGTTTAATACTCGCAGTATCGCAGTTTGAAATTACAGCAACTCGCTATTTTTCCAGCTTTACTTGTTATTTAAAATCCCATTTCTGGGATAAAAAGGCTAAGTTATCTAGTCCTACTCCAAATTAGCACGATTTTCTCGTATTTGTTAGTCTCTTAATACGTTTAGTCTGAGTTAGCTTTTCGTTTTTTTTCACCCTCTTCACAGCAACTATCTATTGGTGCCAGTAACATATTTTTACTTTTTCATACTTACTTCGTGACAAGAGAAAATTTTGTAATCGTATGCCGGTGAATTTTCGATAGAAAATTATTTTTTATTGCTAGGTCCTATTAACGAAAAATTGAGTAAATCGTGTTTGTTTACGAGAATATAGCAAATTATTTCCTCTAACACGATGTGTAAGGGAACGTCCATAAATTACGAAACGGTAAAAAGGGGGAGGGGGTCTGTGCCTGTGTTACGCTGCGTTACATGGGAGTAAGGGGATATTAATTGTTACGTAACATTATTTTTTTAGTTTTTTCAATATTTGCTGAAATGATTCCTTTTTTGAGTCCTGTATTAAAACATTAAAATATTAACACATATAACAATAAAAATTAATTTCGACGGCAAAACGTCTGTCTGCCTGTGTGTCTGTCCGTTCGTCCATCTTGGTTAATGCTAGCGCTTAAACTGTACTGTCGATTTTCTTCAAAATTGATATTTTTCGATCGATTTAAATGATTTCGAGGCACTCTGAGTTTGCCAGAAACATTTGGATTTTGGAAGTTCTTTGTAAATATTTTAAAATTTTCTCAAAATGACTCCAAAAAGTTTGATTAAACTTTGGCCTCGAATAGCGTAAAGAACGCCTAAGTGAAGAATATTAAATTAAAATGAAGTTCATTTCATTTTACTCAGTGAATATAGCACTATCCATGCAAAACGATTAAAGAACACAATATTGATGCAGTTTGGAGAAAATCTTAAATTTAATATTGTTTAATGTTGCTCATATTTCAATCAAGATTGTGCAAAAACAAGTAATATATTCAAAAAAGTTGACATGATATTTTATAAAGAACTGATAGTCAAGAACTAATTTCACTTGAACAGAAAATCGCGTCAACTAAATCACTACAATATTTAAAGAATTATTTTCAAATTGCAGGATCTCGAGTCGGGCCAGATCAATAATGCAATGTTTTTAGCAAACATTCTACGAATAGTTTAGGCACTAGTGTGTTCACAGAACGACAAGTGATACCGATGGACGGATGTTTCGAGAAAAACTACTGTTTTCGTATCAAAAAACCAAAACGTGCGCTTCCATTAAAATCTCGAAATTGATTGTAATATTCTGAGCGAATGAATAGGAACGATGTCTCACAGAGGAAATCTCAATTTCATTTTCGTATTTTAAAATTATTTCTCGTCTGCAAATTTATAATCAGTTCATTTTTGAACATTAATCAAATGGTATACAGTACAACAAAAAATCAGAAATAAATCACTACTATTACATTTTTTGTAGGTTTCATAAGTGTTTTTCTTTCGTGTGCGCCTGCGTATGCGTTGACGTACTAGTAGATTAATTGGAAGGTGATTCGTGTGCTGGCACAATTTCTTCTAATATATTTGGCTTCTTGTGGTGATAAGGTCATGCAGTGGAATTATGCCAACGTCTCTGTATAAAGTCCTGTTTGTCACGAACTATGTTTTAGTTTTGAATCTACGAAAAATATTCAGTATACGAGTAGTTATTACTTTTCTGTGGTGTCGTATTAATCCATTCGCGTTCCGTAGTAAAATTTTTATGACTTAGCAGCGATTCTATTTGTTATAATTTCTGTTTTAGAATGTTTTTATATCTTCGGAAGGAATTTTCAATTTCTTGGCACATGTCTATTTGGGCAGAAATGAGACTATATGGAAGTGGGGTGTATCGGATTATTGAATATGTGAAGAGGTGGGCAATAAATGATATTTTTCTGTGAATGAGTGTGCTTCTTTAAGTTGGGGAGTTTAAAAATGGTATTGTTTGAGTGGAAGTAGTAGTCGTCACTATACATTTTATATGTGAATTATTTTCAATGCATGTGTAGAACTTCATTTAATTTCAATATTCGTAAGATTTTTCACAAATGTTGATGATATACTGATATATGTCTCATTTTTCGTTTACTTTTCATAGCGTAAAAATCAGGTCGCTATATTTCGTTCATTAAACTCGATGATATCCAAGCAGTCATCTGAAATTCAATAAAATTCAATTCAATAATATAATAATACCAAATTCACATGATTTTCTACAAACGATTAAAAAGAGATGTGAAAATGCCGTGGCCTAAAGGATACAGGAAAATGACTGACGATAAATGACTACATTAAAAACAGGATTTTAAGGAGGATCAAACCAAGCGCTCTATGCCCGAGAAGGGCTTGTAGACGCGTTACGAACGCAAAACAAATTTAAAAAGAAACTTATTCATCCTAAATATTGATATTATTAGTTTAAATAACAGTATTAATGTTTGCTTTTCTGAGACATCTAATAACAATCTGCATCTAATAACAATAAATTAAAGAAATTGTGGATGTTATTACTATTATAAGGTAGTAGCTTCGCGGTTGAAATGACTGATTCTTTCATATTTTCTGAGAATTTGTGCGTTCCCATAAGACAGGCCTGTCCAAAACCGTGCTCCGGTGCAATTTTGCTCCGCCCATGTCCCACGCAGCGCGCCGGCGCAAGTTAGTCACCGAGGGAGTGGGGCATTCCTTCAGTCCGTGCGATAAGAGAACTGACAACCTGCTGCTGGCTAGCTGCTGCGCTTTATCTCAATGGCGACATTGAATAGTATTGGCATTTTGTTTCATAGTGGTTCTACAGGACTTATATTCTGACCATCAATCTAAAAGACAGAAATATTTCAAACGGCAAACTCTTTGAAGTATTATGAATATTTTCCACAACATGATTTCTCAAAACTACATATGAAAGCAGCCAAAGTAATTTCTATGTTTGGGTCCACGTATGAGAGCTTCTTTTCATAAGCAGTTAACAAAATCGAAGTTTCGAGGGTGTTTGAGCGACGAGAGACTTCGCAATTCCTTGCGTTTGATGGCGACAAGGAATTTTGTGACCCACAGCGAACGAATTGTAAACAAAAAATCCACAATTGAAATTGTTATAATGAAATTCCTTTTATTTGTTTTAACTGAACGTACTTATTCAGGATATTTCGTTTTGCTCTTTAATTATGTTTCAAACTAGAAAATAGAAAGGAAACTTACTCCTTGAAATAAAATTAAATTAAAATCCCATTTGATTTTACATGAACTAGGCCAGAATTAAAACATTGTCGTGTTTGATCTATACGAAACGAGCTAGTGTGGCCGCTCCGCCAGAAAAGTTTTACGGTAGGGCTGAGTAATTGGCAGCAGGGGACTCCCGTTGGGTGGTGGCGTAAACAACCGGACCGAAGCGCGCTTCGTCATCTGTCGAAGCGAACTTGGTGCTCCGGAGCATGAGCGGAGCAGAAATCATGGACAGGCCTGCCAAAAGATGACCTTCCTGGCATTTACGTATTATGGGAACATTTGTAACAACTCATGTTTCCATGATTTTGACTCGCAAAGCAATCGACTTGCGTTCTGAAGGTAGTTTCAAATACCATTCTGGTGTCGGGGTCGCATGAGAAAAAAGTTCGCTCAATGCACGTTGCATTTGGAAAACGCCTTGAAGGGTAGATTTGTGAGGGAACTGCCATTGACTTCCAAAGAAATGGGAGTTGTCATGACATGCTAATTTCTTAGAAACAATTACATATCTCGAAAACGAAAGGCGGTAGCGCCGATTGGATTGCGGAATTTTGCATCTCATTTAAAGGCAGTTTAGAAAAGATAATAAAATAATTTCGCAAAATTTGTAAATTTATAAACAATTTCCAAATTTTGCAGTTCTGAAGAGGAAAGGGGTCCCTTATATTCCAGAACCGAAAACTGCAAATTAAGCATTTTTCAACAATTAACAATTTTATAAACAATTCCGAAACGTGCGCTATACGGAGGAAGGGTCCTCAAATTGTCTTTGAGGTGAATATTGCAAAATAACAATTTTGACAAGCGATGCAAAATTATTACTGAATACCTAGTTTAATTGTTACAAAAACCTTAAATTTCGTAAACACTGGTATTTGAACACTATTTATTCGACAAAACTTCCCACTCCCAATTATTTTTCCGATCCTGGAGCCGCCTTCGCACACTTCATTTCTTCGTCTCGGATCCGTAATATTCGTTCACGCACTGAAGTTGTTTTGCGTTAAAAGAGGGGATATTCAATTGATTTTTTTGCAGGTAAATCAGGATTTAAAATTTCCAAATTTCCTTTTCAAATCCACTAATTCTATTGCATGTGCTGAACTTTTTATGTCGTGTTGTATTATATTATCTTTATTGATATATTTCTTGTAGACGATCGAATGGCTTGCATCACGACGCGATGGAGACTATCCCCGCTCCCCTGTGCCTTCTACGCCAATACTCTCAATCATTCGGATTCGGATAAACACGCGTATCATAGACAACGTTCAAATTAGATGATTGCGGGAAATCTAGGCTATCAGCTTCTCAGTCGTTGGCAGTTGGTTCCGAATGTTCTTTTGTAACAGTTAACTATGAAAGAACCAGATGGCGTTATCGTCAGTACAGTGCCAGAATGCGCGGAAAGACGGGCACTTCTGAATTTAGCCTTTACCCATTTTATGTGTCGGCAACTGTACATACATACATACATACATACATAAATACTGTATATACCCTAGGGCGCTGCTTTCTCCAAGAGCTAATGACACTTATACAAAAATGTAGCTTTTACTGATTTTCTGTTCTAACGAAAGCCAGTCTACCTATTTACGTTATAATACTAACTTTTACGTTATAATATTTACTATAAATCAAATATACACGTTTCATACTCAAAATAAGTGAAACATTATTTACAAGAAAACATCAAGTCAGCTGAGTGCTACACCTGCCTCCTCCCCACCGCAAGAAAAATCATAGGTTCGCCTCTATGTCTATAATTTATACTTGGTCGTTTAAAAACAGCTGAGGCTATTAGCATCTACTAATATTACTCAAAGCGGATACGGCAAACTCTGACATACAGGGTGATTTAGTTCTCGTTGATAATAGTCGGGACTTAATCGCACATGTACAGACTGAATTTTGCCAGAACTGGATACTCTTCGACGTTTAGTTTTGTAAATAATTAACGTTACACTTTCGACTACGCTCTTGTGCTCGTGTAATTGCAAGTGAGCCAGCGGTTTAACCTCGCGTTAATCCTCGCCACTTCTCTGGAAGCCCCAGTTGCTAATACGATTCCGGACGCTCCGGTAGCGAGCACGAGGCAAATAGCACGCGAGGTCAACGCATCACAGACCCTCGTCTAGCGAACAATTCATGCAGAGAGAGGACCATTTTCCCATTTCCAGCGGGTGTGGCAGTTGCGTAGTCGAGACTTATAACGCCGTTTTCATTTCTTTAGGCATTTCCTGCGTAAATGCAAAGAAAACTAGAAATTTTGTTCTTTGGTCAGGTGAAGCGTGGTTTACAAAAACTGGCACGATTAATGTGCACAATTTAGACAAGGTGGAAATGCGAAATTTTGGCTTCTTACGATAAAATGATAAACTATCGTAAAATACACTTAATATTTTTTCCCTTTCTTTTCACATTCATTAGATAAGAAGACAATAATAACAACAGAAAAAATATTTAATGTAATAGTTATGCAAGCTTTTTTGCAAAAAATACTAATAACAAAATATTTTTTTTTCAAAATTTTGAGGTTTTACACTATTTTCTTTTGAACTCATTAATGTACTCTATCATCAGGTCCTGTAAGAGCAACGAGGACTGAATCATCCTTTGGTTACGGGGAATGGAGTATATAACTCATGACAGACATTAGTGATGTCTCATCGTAGGGTGCTCACGACGTTACGGCTAGGCGTATTCCTTCCCAAGTGCTCATTTCAGTTAATGTACTTGGAAGTTCCTTTTAGAAACCTAAGTTCTGATATACCTGGCGACAGCGTGTGAAATGGCTATTTTCTGTCTTGGCGCGTGGCCAGAAATCCGAAGCTCTAAACGAGACCTTCCCACAAAACTGTCTCCGTCCAAACTTTCCACTTCGTCTCTGCGTCCTCACGCGCGCTTGAGGGCGACCGCGCAAGGCACACGGAGTTGTGAGGGCCCTGCGAGCGAAGGACAACCCTTGTAGTCGCTTACATTCTAAAAAAATTCTCACGTACTACATACGTAGTACTGAGGTAGTATTGTAATATTCAAGTAGAAAACGGCAATTCATTTACAGGTGATTTAACATTGTGAGTCTCTAATAGAGAAAACATGGATTATGGTTTCTCCTATGTATTGTAAATACCTTCCTTTAGTACATTGTGTAGTCAGAATTTACGTTCTGTGATATCTATCGAAAAATTGGTAGACCCAAATCGTCTGTCTATCCCATCTAAACCGTAGGTAGAATTTTAATTTAAAAAATGGTCGTCTTCCTACAACTACAAAAGTGAAGAAAGTTTATTTCTTAAAACTATTATTCAAAATTAGATTTTAAATAAGGTCATGTAATTTTTTTTTCAAAATACAATTAATTACAGCCCAACTTTGTGTGAAAAAGGAGATAAACAAGATTTTCTCAAAAAGGCTCTATTTCTTCTCCAAAATATTGCAATACACCTATAAAAATAGGACAGGTCCGAGTTTCTTTGAAAATATGAATTTCGGTAATTGCAAAAGTTGTAAATTTTTCGAGAAAGTATGTGCTGTTTAAGTACCTCTAATTATTGTTTTTGTCTTTCTTCGACATTATATTGTATTTTAGGGTTTTGGATAGGTAAGTTAAATTGAATCCACGAATTTTAATTATCTCAAAAAACGTCATCAAATATTTGAAAATTTTACTCCCTTGGCTTGGAGCTACACATTTTATGCAACTATCAATGCATGCAGTTTCTACGAAAACTCGCTTAAATCTCTTTCAGAAGAGGCATAAATTCTCCATTTAATACTGCTCTTGAAAATTTTGAGGATCCGAAAATTAGAAGCATTTTGCGGTTGGCTGCGGGGAGTTGGAATATTTGCCTTTTGTTTTGCGAGCGTCTGTACCACCAGCATAGGGATCATCGCTGTAACAATTCGCTTCTGCCTTTTGCAAGGTTGTGAAAACAGAGGTCTTCTGAGATGTCCGCTCAAAGCTTTGCACTGTCAAAGTGACCTCAGTGGCCTCAGGGATAAGAGCGAAGGTTTCGTATTGGCACAACACACGTAGCTATTAATGAAGGTCGAATAGAATAGTTACTAGATGCGTCCGAGCAGTGCACAGTGCTGGGTAAACTACATGTACACTCTTTCGTGTAATAATGTTTTTCTGTGATATGTGTAAGATTTAATAATTAAGCACGAGTAATTTTTCGTCTTCAGATTTTGCATATTTTCCTGTTTTTTGGCGCGGGTATGGCTGGGCAACTGTATTTGGAAAATTCAATTCGCCATCTTAGGAAATTCGAAATATGAACACAATGCCCAGATAAAACGCGAGATTTTACTCTTCGAGTCAGCCCAAGAAACACTGCAATAAATAGTCATATTGGGATAAAAGCATTGGTGGACACTGGTTATTTTCTAATTAATTCTGTAGTATAATTTTGACGCAACTAGGAGCGACATTAATGTGTATTTATTTTCATTCGTTTCCTTCAATATTAGTATTTAATAATTTAAATAATTTAACATCTTAGAAAACATTTAATTATAGAGAAGATTATTTTCAAAATTCTTGTTTTTATAACTTTGAGTCTCTGTTTCAACCACATTAACACTTTGTTTGTGAGAGTAAACCCCAGTAAATAGTTCAGTACTCCGATGACACTTCCTAAGATCATTCCGCTGACGCATTCCGAATTTTAAAAACTTTAGTTTTTACTCCTTAAATTATTATTGATAGCGATAATAAATGTATTAATGTAAATAAAAAGGAGTTTCATATTCTGAAAACGATCATTTATGAGCGTTATAACTTGTATGTTCAAGGTACACAAAAAAACATTCATTCGGTATCAAGAGGGAAAATAATGTTTAACGCCTTGAGACATTATTTACGAAGATAACCAAATCGATTTGATATATAAATATCCTTTGGGAGATAACAGTATTATTCCTCAATTTAATTTATAAGCAGGAAGAGAAAACATCACCAAAATGTACACAAACACCCTTCCGTGCACGTTTTATTCAAACCTTTTGCTTCGCAATCTCTCAGAGAGGCACCAACACTGCAGGAGGGCAGGTGCTATTCTGGTCCGGGAATACTCCTCTCCTGATTGGCCAAACCTCTGCGTCTTCCAGCACACGGAGCGCGGAGAGGAGGGGGGAAAGGGCGGCGAGAAACAATGAAGGAGCGAGAAAGACGGAGAGCTATCAAGTTCCACAATTCCCACAATCACGCGAAAGAACGCGCGCGCCGGAAAAACAGAGGAAACGGAATTAAGCGCCACAAAGAAAACAGAAAACTGCATTACCGGGAATCGCCAAACGCCGCCTGCGGCTCGGCAATGCCTGCGTTGCTGGCGGAGCGCCCCTCCCGCTCCGCTGCAGCCATTGCCACCTCCTTCGCCACCGCCACCACACTGCCATCCACACAGGTACCGGTGTCGTCGCCACTGTCTTTTTCAGCGACAGTTACCGAGTTTTTCCGATGCAGACACCACAAATGCTCAAGCAGTTAACTATGATCGCCATCGATACCGTTGTTGCCGCTACCGCACCGTCGCCGTCACTTTCACTTTCACTTTCATCGTCATTGTCACCGTCAAGGTCACATTCACCGTCACCGTCACCGATACCTACACAAACATTACAACTTTCACAGCGTCTACCAACATCACGGCCATCGCCATGTTTTTATCTTGTTACAAAAAAGAGAAATATAATTAGACTGAATAATGTTTTTTCGTGAAAAAAAATCCATTTTTGTTGAAGCACAGAAACACTTAACGTGATGAACAAATGAAGTGACATTTGGGGCTGACGCGCCATGGCATTCGGCAACCAGACTGCTTTACATTGTTTGGTATTGCGGGAAAATTATCCGCTTTTCTTTTTCTGAGACTGTCGACAGGCAAATGAGTTAGTTTTTAGTCTTCGAAACCAAAACATTGGCAACATCTTCCTCTTCTGATCATGGAGCTGAATTCAGAAGTACGTGTTCTACTGCAACTAAAAAATCCAAGAAGTTGAGTTTTTCACGCAACAATTTCTTTTCCTACATACCTACGAAATCTGGACAAAGAAGATAGCATATGAACAGAGAATTGGTTCCAGAGATGGTGTCGGGGGTAGAGGTTCAAAAACTTGTATCGACTGACAAATGCTTTGATAATGCGAAAGTTTTATCATTTTCAATTTCATGTTTATTGCCCCAGTACTCGATTTCATCTCTACCCCGGAGAAAAGGCATGAAAGGAGTAGTACAAATCCTATCAGCGTTATCGTCGGTGAGGTCGAAAATATCCGAGTCTTCATTGATGAGATCTAATATTTCTTTCGTATTCACATATAAAAATATTATTGACCTGCCTATTACAAATATCGAAAAAATTGAGACCTATTGTAACCCAGAGGTTACATCATGACAAACAAATACCTCATTCGGCCAAATAATGAAAACTGAAAATATAAACTATGAATAATAGTTAAAATGCTTCTCTAAAATTAGACTGACTTGAAAAATAACAGATTAATTAGAATATTTACACAATGATTTTATTTACTTTCACTGCGGTGCCTCGTTCTTCATATGTCAAACGCATTCGACTTGTGATGCTATAGTGACAACAATTCTTACAAAATCGATGAATATTTAGGAGATAGCGAACACTTGTAACAGTGCTACGGAAATACATAGAATTGTCCTCATTGTTTGAAACAAAAGATAAACTATGTAACCTATAGGTTACACGGGGTCCGAGGAGGTTAATCAACTCTTTAATAGCATGGCATCGGCTGACTTTGGCATGACCACAGTCGAAACCTCAACCCTTATATAGGAGCATTAGAATGTAGCTAGTTAAAAGGAATATCATGAGACGTGCAAATCATGTTTTGTTTCGTAATTCATCATTTTGAATTATTAATCAGATAAATATTATGTTATACATGGAATACATTGTTTCTAAACATTGTTCGTGAATTTGAGTAACTTTTAATCGGACCCAATGTATCGGACTATTAGTGAAATGTGGTGTATCAGAATCACAAACGGATATTTCTAAAGATAAGGATTAAATACCGGAATGACATTTTCAAAATAAAAATTGTCTTAAATTTTTCACCAAACACATCTTATTTAAAAAATAAAAGTATTTATATATTACAAACATTTTAGCTTTATACGAATCTAATGTGACATGTGAGACGGTAACAACAGGAAATATGCATTAGAAGGCATGTCAGTCTGATGGACAAGAAACGGGAAAGTTCACTCATACTTCAGTGAATATCCGTCTGTGAGACAATAAAGCTTCAAGGAAATGATTGACAACAATCAATTAAACAAAACTTCAAAAAAGTGTACTACAAATCTCAGTGGAATAGCACACGTTCATTGAAATATTTTTTTTTTTTTAAATTTATTATTAAAGTCGCATCGACTACTGAGGTCATTAGCGACTACTTTAAGTACAACTTTACAATATTAACATGGCAACTTTACAATAGATATGAAAATTTACAAATATTACAATATATGTGAGTATGTAGACACAGACATTACAGGTATTTTGATGTTACAGAATTAGTTTCTAGTATCCATACCAATACACCTATTACAATTAGATTTCTTTAAGAATGTTGCTGTCTTTACAGAATTTTAATATTTTATTTTGGTAGTCGATGGATGATAGCATCAGTTCAGGGTTTTGCTCATCTTCTAGGCATGTGTGTCTGCTGTACTGAAACATAGGACATTGAGTTAAAATGTGTTCAAAGTTAAGAATGGTATCACAGTTCTGGCAGGTAGGTGGGGGATTTCCAGTTAGCAAGTGTTGATGACTGAACTTGCAATGACCGGTTCTTATTCTTGTTATTGTCACCTGATCTTTTCTTGAAAATTTTTTGGAGGTTTTCAGGGAGTAAAAATTGTTAACGTGTTTGTGTAGAGGGCTTGATTTCATATTTTTCCAGAGGTTGCTCCACTTTTCATCCATTGCTTTCTTGATGTGGGTCCATAAACCCTTGCAAGTTTGTGATATTGTTAAAATACTTCCTGTTTCAGGGCTTACATTTTCTTCTTCAAGACTCATTGTATTATGTTCAGGGGTTGTTTTGTAATCTGGTATCCAGGCAATTATAAGACTTCTTTTAGATTGTATAATGTCATGATATATTTCATGAATAATGTTTATCATTGGTAGGCCAGGGTAGTTATTGAGAATGTTGTTTATTGCTTCAAGAGAAGTGGAGAATATGACAAACTTGTTATTTCTGAGTTTCTGTGACATTTTGAAGGCTGTCATTATAGAGCATATTTCAGCTGTAGTAGTACTAGAGTAGGAATGCAGTCTGTTTATAATTTTAACATCTTTGGTAATTGTAGTTGCATATTTTCCATCTCTCTTATTGGTAACTTTAGTATAGATTTTATAGGAGTCTTGGTATTTATTTTCTATTTCATTAAGTTTTATTTTCCTATAGTTTTTAGCCATTTTGTTTATTTGAATAGTGTCTAGTGTTGTATCTGTTACTATTTCAGGAATTGTCCATGGTGGTATACTATTATTTCTTTTTTCCATTAATATATGTTCCTGAAGGTTTAACTGTCTCAGAAGGTTTTTGACTTTGGTATATACTGGTGAAAAGCATTTTGTTCTTTGTAGTAATTTTGAAGTTTGGGGTATATATCGTGGTAGATTATAGGGTTTTTTGATTCTGCTGATTTGATGGCATATTTGAGAGTTAGCATTTGTCTACGGTGAGCTAGGGTTGGTTCTTTGGCTTCTATTAGGATGCTACCAATGGGGCTGGTTTGAAAGCAACCAGTGCTTATTCGTAGAGCTTTGTTGTGTATAACATCAAGTTTTTGTAGGTCTTTTTTGCTAGCTGAATCATATAATATGGATCCATAGTCGATTTTGGATCGAATTATTGCTTTGTAGGTCATCAGCTGGAGATGTTTATCTGCTCCCCAGTTATTATGGGATATGCACTTGAGTATGTTTAGTCTTTTCTTACATTCCTCAGATAAGATTTGTATATGCCTTTTCCAGTTCATTTTTGAGTCAAAATGCATGCCTAATATTTTAATGTTTTGATAAAATTTTAGGTTATGTAGGTCCATTTTTAATGTAGGCTGACTCTCCATATTTTGTCTGGAGAATACTATACATTGGGTTTTGGAAGCTGAAAATTTAAAGCCTGATTTGAGAGACCATTCAAGTAGATTGTTTAGGGCAGATTGTATAATTTCTTGACTGGTTGTAATAGATGATCCTCTGCAGAGAATGGTAATGTCATCAGCATATTTCCTTATGATTACCGGATGATTGATTTCAGAGCCTGCATCATTGATGGCCAACAGGAATAGAGTAACACTTAGTACAGCACCTTGTGGTAGTCCATTCTCCAAGTGTTGTACTGATGATAGGCTACCATTAACTCTCACATTAAAGGTTCTTTCTTTGGTGAAATTCTTGATGAATTGAAATATGTTGCCTTTAAGTCCATATTCCTGTAATTTTGTCATGATTATATGGGTCCACACCATGTCATAGGCTTTTTCAATGTCTAGACTCACTGCTAAAACATGTTGTTTGTTAGCAAGGGCTTCTTGGATGTAATTATCAATACTTACTAGGTGAGAGGTAGTTGAGTGTCCAGCTCTAAAACCAAATTGATTGTGGGATATGATGTTTTTAAAGTCTAGAAACCATCTGAGTCTTTTGTTAATTATTTTTTCCAGGATTTTGCACATATTGCATGTTAAGGAAATGGGTCTGTAATTTTCAGTTTTAGTGGGGTCTTTCCCAGGCTTTGGTATAGGTATAACAATAGCTGATCTCCATAATTTAGGAAATACATTTTTATTCCATATTATGTTATATATTCTTAGTAGAGTTTCTTTTCCTTCCAGGGGTAGATTTTTTAAAAGAATATATGGAATATTGTCTGGTCCAGGTGAGGAGTTCCTAGTCCTGTTGATAGCAGAATTAAGTTCTTGAATTCCAATAGGGTCATTAATATGGTAATAAGTAGCCAAGTCTTGATTATTTGTAGGTTCTGTAAGGTTCTCTTGCTCTTTTTTGTGCTGTAAGAAGGCTTCTGTATAGTTTTTTGAACTAGAGTTTTTGGCAAAGCTGCATGCAATTGAATTTGCTATTTCATTATGGTCTGTAATGATTTGGTTATTTGACAGTAAAAAATGTATTTGGTTACCTTTCTTTGTTCCTTCGATAGCTTTTATTTTTGCCCATGACTCATTTATATTATTGTGTATTGATAGACTTGAGACATAATTGCGCCAGGTGTTTGCTTTACTCTCTTTTATGGTTCTTCTTGTAACAGCTCTCATCTTTTTGTATTGTATTTTATTTTCTTCTGTATTATGTTTTTTATATTTGTTGAAGGCATGTTTGGAATTTTTAAGTGCCAATTTACATTTCTCATTCCACCAATGCACTAGTTTGGGTTTCTTTGCTAAATTGATTGTTTCAGTTGATCCGTTTGCAGCTTTAGTTATGACATCGTTAAATGAATTGATAATAGTATCGATATTTTCTGTTTCTAGAAGGTCGTTAATTTTAGGTAGGTATTTTTTGATCAAATTATTATAAAGGTTCCAGTTTGCTTTGTTGTAATTCCGTCTTGGGATTGCTTGATCTTGGTTATGAGTATTGGGAGTATTGTTTATGTTTATAAAAATGGGGAAATGGTCACTATCATATGGGTAATCTAAGATGTTCCATGAACATTTATAGGAATATTGGGTGGAGGAGATGGAGATATCGATGGCACTGTAACTGTTGTTACTGGTATTGATGTGAGTAGGTTATCCAGTATTAAGAACAATTGTATCTAGTTTATCAAAAATTTCCTCAAGCATAATTCCTCTACTGTCAGTTTTATTAGAGCCCCAAATTCGATTGTGGCTGTTGAAATCTCCCATAATGAGAAATGGCTTTTGCATCTTGTTAATAATATCAGTTACTTCTTGTTCAGCAAACTTGTAGCTATTTGGTAAGTAGATATTACATATATTAATTTGCACAGGTGACAGGATCCTTATAGCACTAACTTCAATGTTTGATTGAATAATCACTTCTTGATATGGAATATGGTCTTTAATGTATATAGCTACACCACCACTGGCATGATTGGTGTTACATCTGTTTTTAAAGGAGCAATTATACCCTTTGATATTACCATGCTTGGAGTCTTTGAAGTTGGTCTCTTGGATACACAGGATATCAGGGTGTGTTAAGTTACATAGGTACTGTATACTTTCTAGTCTGGGGTAAAAGCCATTTACATTCCATTGAAGAATTTTCATTGACTGGTGTTGATTTCTATACTGGAGTCTGTTTCAGTACTTGATTCATCTGCAGTATGAAGTACTGAGTTGATTTTCCTGATAATCCTGGTGAATCTGCCTTTTATGGTTTTATTGGTGAGATGCGGATATAAACTATGCATCATTTTGGTGATGGATGATATGTCTTGTGTGTAGTTACTGGCTACAAGTATAGGATCATTAGCACTGAAGGAGTTCTCTAGAAAGGATTTAAATTGTATGTAAGTAAGGGGGAAGTTATTTTGAGAGTCTTCAATGATGTGTTTGATAGGGGTTATAAGCTCTTCCATATTTTTCTCTTTCTTCTTTTTTTTCTTTTTTGGTTGTTTTGAGAGTTTTTCACTATTATTTGCTTCAGTTGTGTTGCTTACAGACATGGGGGGTGAGGAAGAGTCAGTCTGGAGGCATCTTTTATTGGTATTAAGGGAGACTATGTTGTCATTAGTTGGAATTTCTTCATTGTTTTTAGCTTCATTAGTAGAGAGTAGAGATTTAGGAGGTGGTGGAAAATCAGTTGTGGGCATTCTTGTAGTGAGATCATGGTTACTTTGTATATCTGCTACTTCAGTGTTTGTTCCATTGGTTGTTGGATCTGGCAAGTCACAAGATTTCTCCCTAATGTGTTCAGATTCCATGGGAGTACTTCTTAGATTGGTAGTCTTTTGTTGATTAGAAGTATTAGGTGTAGGGCATTGTCCAGCTAAGTGTCCTGTTTGGTGACAATTAAAGCATGACATTTCATCTGTTGTGAAAAATATCCTGTATGTTGCGCCATCATAATACACAGTAGTTGATTCAGTTAGTCGATCTATATCTTCAGGGGAAACATACACTTGTCTGCGGAAACTCATAATGTGAGAGAAACCCTGTCCAGGAATACCAGCTTTAACAAATGAAATTTTGGATGCCAGTTTGATATTGTTGGTGGTGAATACATTCTCTATTACTGAGTGTGGGATGATGGGACAGACGTTTGAAATAATTATTCTTTTGGCCTTTGTTAAGAGTGGTCTCAGTTTCAATTCATGGTTTTTGATTTTTATGATTTTGTGGTTGTTCGTGAGGTTATCAGCTATAGTTTGGGAGCTTAGAAAGATGCACACTCTGTTGTTTGCTATTCTGGATATGAACCTTATTTCACTTGGGTCAATAATATCGGATAAACTGTTTACGTAATCTTTAATGGTGAGGCCTTCTTGTGAGTCAATGATTATGGCCTGGTCCTTGGTGGGAAACACTTCAGTTGACATAACATTTGCGTAGGTTTTCATATTTGGTTGAGTAGATACCTGAGGTTGCGGGATTGAGGTTAAGGGAGCCCCGATGTCCGAGGGCTCCATCCTTGCGCAGGGTAGCCGCTGCACCGGCTGACCATACACTTGATTACAGGCACTCACAACTCGTGGAACAAGAATATTGCCACTAAGTAAATACCACTTAATTCACTGACTGAAAGACAATATGATAGAGACTGCGTTTCACTGGACGCGATCGGAGCACGATGTGTCTCGGTCGGCTGCCACAATGGAACTCTTTTGAAATATTAGTGTGCTGTCGGTGAGAAATAGAATTTAGAGACGGTTGTTCCATTTCAAGGGTTACCATCTCATAGAGCTTTCAGTGAATGCCGGATATGCCGCATAAGCAGAGCCAAGCCCATCTCTCACTTTTCTTCGTGGTAAATCCGTAATAGTCCTTTATCCATGATCTTCACCAACCTTTACAACTGAGACAATAGAGTCACAGCGGTCAACACTGCTTTTCGGAGGAGGCAATTTACAAATATTCCAATTTAATTCGATTGAACGAACTGTGCCGCTGATGCATTCATTGTTATTTGTATGCAGTACGTTGCAATCTACAAGTAAAATGTATTTTGCGTCAGAGAGAGGTTTGCTTGCGTGCAGCCAATACCACACTCTCATAATGAGTTTATGCAGCATTCGGGGAAGAGGTTGTTTTAAAAAAACATTCGATGAGATACATTAAAAATTCGATATTCCGTTTTTCAATTCTTTTCGTCGTTATTGAATATTTAAACAACGAGTATTTTTCCGTTGAATCATAATACACATTTCGTTTGTCCATTGGAAAATGTTCAACTATTTCTGGGAATGAATTTCTGCAAAGACAAATAAAAATCTGCAATGACATTTCATTTCTGCAATGACAAATCCAAACATTCATTTCTTACTGCAAGTAGACTTGAAGGCAACATACTTTAGCCGATTCGAGACACGGCCTTGCATTATAAACTTCACCTGTATTTCAAAAGTTTTAACTCTCGTATGCTGAAAAATTACGCAACCCAACATTGTTTCTTGATACAAATCTCCAAAGCTCCTATAGTACATGTTGAACGATCATCTCTGCCTCCAGCACTTCCTATCTCTCTTAAAAATACAGACTGATCAAGACGCACCCCGCTGTTATAAAAAGTTCCAGGGAATCGCGATCGCGTGAATTGTCTTAACAGGTTGAACGCCATGAGGGTCAAAAGTGGTACTCAACAGATCTGGTTTCGTAACGTGTGAGGGTCGTATGTGACCCTCATTGACTTTTTGTTTTTGCCATGAATGTTATCTCTTGCATCCGTTGCATCCTTTTGCAATACTATGTGAAGTTTAGTTTTTCAGTAAACGTAGACATCCTAAACGAAACATATAAGCAAGATTTTTCATTCTTGAATGCCAGATGGTGGTTTAGCCGTGATCGCTAAGTCATTGTACATTACTGGCCAGGGTGTATATATGACTTGGGTCGGTTCGAATCTTCATCTAAAACCGTGCTTAGCTGCTATAAGCCTGTGGTTAAGTCGGAGGGAGAGGCCGATGTAAAACAAACGGTGGTTGGTCCGCATCGAAGTTGACGGGGCTTATGCAGCTAAGTTTCGACGGTTTTGCTTCTTCTTATAGAAATAATAGTATAATTTAGCAACATAACACTTGAATAGCACTAAAAGTTGCAAAAACATGCTAACTTCTCCTGTGCGGGCACGAACGCGACAACAATGGGCGGGCGCTATGCGAGCAGAATAGCTGTGACACTACGGAACCAAAAACCCAAAAATTCGTTGGCGTCCAACCTGGCTCAGAGCATCGACTGATGTCACACGCTCTGCCTCTGACCGGGAGGCCCTAGGGTTTGACTCCCGATGGCGGCAGGGTTTCCGACACTAGCTGAACAGCTAGGTCGAATTCAGTAGTTTTCCGTTATTTCTCCGATCAATAAGGCGAATACCGGAGAAGAACCCTAACAAACGAGCCACGGACCGTGCCGACCTTTCCTACCTCTTTCGTGTCCTAGCCTCAACCCTTATTACACACACTTACACTAACATTCACTACTCTACAACACATGTCAGGAGAATTTTCGGGAGCTTAAAGCTTGTCTCGGCATGGGGGAGCACCGCTGGTGGGAGATATCTGGTTGGAAAGAAGGTATCATCTTGGGCGACGAAACAGGCGATTTGGCTCAGAGCTCAATTTAGCTCAGAGCTTCATTTAGGCTTCAGGATCTTTTACATGCAGTAAATCTACTAACATGGGACAGCCGGCTTTACTTCCCCTCCGAAGGAAGGCGTACGAAGGATTTTTTCGCCCTTAAAAATCCACGGCTTCGATCGGGTTTGAACCCGATAAGCCCAAATAGGTTGGCGCCGGATGTCAACATCTGCGGTTTGCGATGGTGTAGGGTTAGCGTAACGGACTGCTATACCCAAGTTCGCGGGTTCAAACCCGATCGAAGCCGTGGATTTTTAAGGGCGAAAAAATCCTTCGTACGCCTTCCTTCGGAGGGGAAGTAAAGCCGGCTGTCCCATGTTAGTAGATTTACTGCATGTAAAAGATCCTGAAGCCTAAATGAAGCTCTGAGCTAAATTGAGCTCTGAGCCAAATCGCCTGTTTCGTCGCCCAAGATGATACCTTCTTTCTCCGCTAGTTGGTGAAAGGAGCGTAGCGGAATTTGCGTGGTCAGACGGAAGAGCAGGCCTCATGGCCCAAGTCTCGCCACGTAAAATAAGGTATCAATTCAACATCTAGAAGGGGAGATCACCGCCACCTCCCGCTATAAAAATACACACTACACTTGCGTGACTACTGTTATTAAGGAATCACTAATCAATCAAATTACAAGTGTTCAAATTGAAAATGTCCCTTAAGGGGGGCGGCTAGGGGAGGCGCTGTGGCGCCGTTGCAGCCGGAACAGCCACCACCATCTAGAGATTCTTACAACTATACTGCGATTTTTCTAAGAGAGACCCTCAAGGCCACTCAAATCCTATCTTCGCGATGGAATATGTCACGGCATTTCGTATCATTCACAGTCGTTCCGCTAGATTTCGCACGATCGCGACCGTATGAAACAGTGCTTGCGATCATGCGACTTCTACCGGCAAGACCGAGAAAAGACGCGAAATGCCGTGACATATTCCATCGCGAAGATAGGATTTGAGTGGCCTTGAGGGTCGCTCTTAGAAAAATCGCAGTATAGGCGCTGTTGGCGCGAGCCCTGGGTGGCTCGCTTTCCGCAGCGCAACCTTGGGTTCGATTCTCGGACGGGCAAAGTAATAACTGAGTGCTTTCCTAACAAATTTCCCAGTATTACTCGCGCAACTTTTCATGAATGATGGATTGAAGAAAAGTGGGTAGAGGAGGGGTATTAGTTATGAAATCGGCCACTAGATTTTACAAAGCAATGCCAATCTCTTCGGAATCAGTCATGTCTTCGTAACTTTCTCAATAATTTGCGTTCTAACTTTCTCAGAAGTTCGAGATGTCTCCTTGATGGTTATTCACCTGCTTTGGTCATTGTTTTTATATTTTGGGGAGAAAATCACTGACAGAAGTTCCCGTCTTAAACAGAAAATAATTTCCATTTCTGCCAGTGAAGATGTGTTTAAAATGTTTTCATCAGTGCTCGCTGCAAGCTTTTTCCTTCATCAGTTTATTGTGCTAGAGAGAAGGAAGCAAGATCATCGTTCAAGAAAAGTTGCGTGATTAATATCTATTGATGTGTGACGATGAGAAAGCCCACCCTAAGGTTATGAAGACAAGTAAAAACGGCGAAGGGATGTCTTTGTACTAACCACACGAACCCCTTATTCCATGGCCGAGAGGTTTGCTCACCGCTGGTCGTCCAAGACTCGTGGCGGACTGTTCAGCTGTAGCACAGGACAGGCGGAGTTGGCGGCGCAGGCATGGAGCTATGAAACAATGGAGGTGGCATTATCAACCGCTGCCATGTTCCGCAAGTGAAATCAGTCCGCCACATTGATGTGCCCAAAACACGTCTCTCAAACACGATAGGAAATGGGTAATACAACTTTTCAATGGAATTTTTTTTCAATGGAAATTTTAAAATATTTTTCGGAATATTGAAGAGTATAATGACTAAAACGGACTTCATTACAAATTGATGCGTCAATTTAAAGTATTTTCAATGCGTGAAAACCAAAATTACCACAAACTTAAACGTGAAGAACACTACATTATTAAATGTGCTTCTTCTGTCTTTGCGATTTCTCATATGATCCATCACAAAAAGTATGCAAATAAATAATAACTTAACAGTAGATATTGCCATTCTAAAGGAGCGTGTGTTACACAAATTATTACGAAATATTCTTAAAATTAGGGTTGCCACAATATTCGAGGTCTGACTAAAAATATACATGACTAAAGAAAGCTCATTGTCTTACTATACTGTTACATTTTTATTTCACCAATTTTATACACAAACATTAAGTACTCTCATCTGAAGTCAAAAGAGCAAGGTTTAAGGATTTCGAGTTTGTAGATGCGCCAGTAATACATTTGATGTTAACATTGTGCAAAACTTTCGTTTATTTGTAGACGTTCAAAAATAATAATGCTAATTATTCTTTTGAAGACATCTTCAGTGAATAATTATTCCTTCAATGGTAGAAAAGCCTCTAAAATGGTTGGGGCAGTGAGGTTCTATAAATAAATAGTATTATAAAAATGTTCTGTAAAAATCCTCTTAAACCGAGCAAAACTTGTTTTAGTTCTATGCTTCCTATTGTTTTTGCACAGCTAATACACAATGCTCTCCTCTTTGGTATGAAGAGAAAAATCACGAAAATTAACCAATATCTTCACATTTTACTATAATCTTCAAATTATATAAATTAAGTACTAACGTGAGAAAAGTTATTCACGCCTTCCCCGACAATTTGTACAGAAGGAAGCCACACAAGTAACCATGATGAACTGATACTTCAAGCTTGTTAATCTGATCAAGGCTTTTAAATGTTAAAAACTACAAGTAATACACGTCATCACGAGGACGCCTACAAGTGTTTTGGCACAGCAATATAAATAAATGAATAAATAAATAAATAAATGTCTTTATTTGCGGCGAAGCACAGACCATTTAGCCTGCTCTTCCGCCTAACCACTTTCAAAATTTTATTACATTAGTGCATAATTGTAGAAGGATGAGAAATACGTACGCAATTTGGGTGAAAGTTTTCTCACATAGAAGACAGGAATGAAAGCGAGGGAGGAAAGAGTTGATGGAGGAGGAATACTGTCACAGCATTTGTTTGTTTAAATTTATAAATTTCAAGTTAGGGATGTAATTTAAAAATTAAAAATTAACGGCGTATCGGTGGCTTCAAGTGTGTGACGTCATGACTTCTCCCGCAAGTGGTGCAGGTGGCAGGCCTGCGTTCGTCTCCATTGCGCCCGCGGGATGCGTCTTCATTACGTGGCCCCGCGCGTCGCTGGCGTCGCGCGCCTCGCTTTGTTTCGCTGCGGGCCGCAGGAGGCCAAGGCGCGCCTCCTGCCAGCGCCAAGCGGCCGCGAGGGGGCAGGGCGAACGCGGGAATCGTTTCTGGTTGAGAACATCTACGAGGGTTAGGGCAGAAGTCATGGCAACTATTTTTACTTTATCGCTACGGAGTAGAAATATTTATATAAGTCTACGCAAAAAAAAAACCAGTAAGTTTTCGTCAACGTTTTTACGTATTATTACAAGGTTCTGGTAACGAAAAAGTCCAAATTGTCTGTCAGTCCGTTCCTCCGTCCGTCTGTGTGTCCGTCTGTGAACAACGCTGGCGACTAAACCTTGGAGCCGATTTTTCCAAAATTGATATTCCCCAATCGATTTAGCTGATGTCGCCGCCTCTTGAATTTGAAATATTTTTGTTAATTTTGCGGGATACTTTACATAAAGCCCTTGGGGCACTTTCCAAATTTTGAAACAAATGGCTCAATCATTTTTTATTAACATTTGTTGTTGTTTACGGTGAAGGATATTTAAAAGAATGGTGCAGACCTCATGATCGTTGAAAACCCTGATTTTTCGAAAATTGCGAAAATCAAAACTTTTTTCCGAATTTCCTAAGAATAAAATATTAAAGGTAGAGGTTTTTTACCTAATTCAATTTATTCCTCAAAGGTAGATTTTGAAATAAGGTCATGTACAGTTTTTAGAAAATTTGAGTATTTTTCGCGTAATTTTAAGGGAAAATGCGGGCGGGCAAAAACGTGCTGTTTTAGCACCACTAGTTTTTCTAAGCCTTTCAGGTCTGCTCCTCTGTATAGTTTTTGATCCCATCCGATTAGCAGTTTGTGACTATTTTTATGTTTTTACTAAAAAGAGCTTGAAACGTATTATAATGTTATTCTAAACATTTTTATAAGTTAACTTTTCGTCTTTCAATGATATATTTCATCAACAGGCAGGGTATTTCTATAATTTTTGAAATTCAATTGGAAAACTATATTTCTCAAGGAAAAAACTTTAAAAATTGCGAATGGTAAGGCGGCGTCTGACGGATCGCTAGAGCCGCTGATCAACACGTCATCATAGGGCACTTACCACGGAGCTGCTCTGCTGTATAAATACGTATCCTTGGCCCGAGCCTTGGAACACGAAAAATAGAGGACGCGAACGGGCTCCGCCGTCCCAGCAAGGCGCGCTTGCCCCAAGCAGCGCCCGGGCGTCGTCCGGAAAGTACTACCTGAACAGTTATCGGATCACACAATTTCACTTGTCACGTGACTAATTGATTGTTGGTGATTTCGAGTACGTCAACTACTGAGATCATTAGTCCCGCTTCAGTGCATGCGGTTTCATCGGCAGGTGGCAGTGATCTTTCCCCGCTCGATGGCGAGATCTGGCTCCGACGTATCATCGACTAGCGGGGTTTTCCCCAACCCGGTATCTCCCACCAGCGGGGCACCGCCCCAGCCGAAACAAGCTCTAAGCTCCCGACCGGTCTCCTGGCATGTGTGGCAGTGTAGTGGATGTTAGTGTATGTGTGTGTGTGTGTGTGTAAGAGGAGAGGATAGGACAAGGAAGAGGAAGGAAAGATCGCGCGCGGTCCATGGCCCGTTTGTTACAGTACTCCGGCATTCGCTCGGAGAAACCACGTAAAACTACAGATCAGAGCAGCCGGCTGCTAGAATTCTCCTCCAGACAGCGACTGAATTCGACCTAGCTGACAAGCTAGTGTCGAAAATCCTTCCACCATCGCGACTCGAACCCGGGACCTCCCGGTCAGAGAGGGAGTGCAGTGACATCAGTTGATGCACTAAGCCATCTCTCCCGGTACATGTCGCGCGAAAGAAATGCTGAAGTTTACACGATGTACCGACAGCAACAGATGGCTCCGTGTCTCTGTAAGCTCATAGAGCAATGGGAAATCGGTTGTCTGACCACCGTCGTGCGAGATGAACGTAACCCGTTTCGAGCAGCACTCATCCACCAAAATAACCGTGATGCTCGGAAAGCATGTCGGCGAATGTCACAATGAGCTGGCGGAAGCTCTTGGGAGTAATATCGGACCTTTCACACCGGACGTCGCGTGATGGGCAGGTGCGTTTATGCGGGGCACGTAGCGGTCATTGATCAGCAGCGCACGTGACGAGCTGGGAGTGTGTGGACCGATGTGGCACGTGTGGTAATAAATATTCTGTGTAATCTGTTGTTTAGAACGGGTTTGTAATGCTTTTGGAATGTTGTGAGCTCATATGAGCTAATGGCTTATTCTTTGGTAAATGAAACCAATATTGTCATTTCAAATACCTTAATAAATATGAGAAACAATTTTTATGTAGAATTGAATACCTATGCACTTAGTTCATACCTTCTCGCTTCTTAAGTTTACTTCACGTTATCCCCCCGTGATCATATTCTTAAAAAAGAAAATCGATGCCATGATTTATGCCCCAATTCTCGTATATATTTTAAATACTTAATGTTTTTTCTTGGAATAACATTTACGGTTCTACCTCATCGCTGCTCTTTTCACCTAGTAATGTTCCTTGTTAGACAATAAAGCTGTGGTTACATTTCTTGAATAATAATAATAATAACAATAATAATAATAATAATAATAATAATAATAATAATAATAATAATAATATCGTCTTCACCTTCCCTTTGCGGCTCTCATACGCCATCAACATTTATAAGTGGTCTTTAGAGGAAGAGAATTTAATGCAGACGAGTTGAATAACACTCTGACTAAAAATTTGGAGGATTTGTTTCAAACGTACCTAAATATTCATGTAAAACGCAACCCGCATCGCACGTCAGGAATTTTGGCTCTATATCGTTAAATAACTCCAAAACGAAGAGTTCTAGACTCTTAATAACTAAAATTGTGAGGACAATGGCCTCTAAAATCCGTTTGACTGAAAGATCTTCTTGACCATTTTATTACATTTTTGCTGGTTCTACGCTTATCGATTGTACCCCGCCTGTAGAATCTGCAACTGTATGTGAAATTACTAACTACTTGACATTCTATGCGATTGAATTACACGGGTGTTCCTCTTTGCTCTATATAAAGTTTAGTAAGAATAGTTTGCATTGACAAGGAGGTACTACATTGTTATCAATTACAAGGTGATATATACAAGGGGTAGCCTACAAGTCGATCGCGATCTACCGGTAAACATCTTGAAAATCGATAGGTACAGCATGTACAGAATGCTTCTGTCCTGTTGGGTCTGGGTTGGGTTGGGTGGGGAAATTTATTTTCTTCATGAGCCTATATCTCGAAAACTTAATAAGTGATTTAAAAGATAAAAAATAGTTTTGAACATATACTTTACTTGTCCACCCATACCTCGCTGGAATGCACCTTATACTGAAACAGTGTATAAACATACATATGCATTTCACACCCCTTCTTCCCCCTTAGACTACGCCTATGACAAGACGCGACACGTAGAGCTTATATACAGAAAATTTGGCCAGTCCTGATGTATAGAACAAGTGACGGAGGATAAGAGGGTCTTAAAAAATATATATTACCGGCTTAATATGGAGATGGAAAAACAAGGAAGAGGGTGGGACATTGTATGTGAGAATTCTCGCACGGGTACGCTAGTGATTCTTAATATTGAGGCAAACAAAAGCCCAGAGAGGTTAAAATTCCCACTTATTCAATGTCCACAACATTTGTACGTGGTTCTGGGTGTTTATTAGCTGCCCCGCTGGAAGACGAGCAGCCTCGTATCCGTATTTGTCGCCTTAGGTTCTTCCATCCCCCGCGAGTGTCACGTTGGGACTCCTTCTTTGGGCGCATTGGCTGTACAGTGCGGGGCTCCCCTCTCCCGCCAGCGCGAGCGACCGGACGCGGTGCGGGAGCTTTTTATTCGCGCGCTGTGGAAGGAGCAGGCGAAAAACATTCGCGTAGCGCAAGTTTCCCTAGCAACCGCCGCACTTGCTCTGCGCCAGATGGGTGGCGCCGCCACTGGCAGCGCTGCGGGAGCGGATGGTAGAGAGGAGGACGTGTGGGAGGTGAAGTAACGGATGTGACGATCACGATAGGACGAACAGAATGGCCAGAAAAAAAATATCAGAAATGTGTGAAAATTGGGGTTTTTATTAGGCTGGCTAAGGGTATCAATTAACTTTACTGCAGAGACTAACCGGGAGGTCCTGAATTTGAGTCCTGACGGTGGCAAGATTTCGGACACTAGCTTGACATTTAGATCGAAGTCAGCGCTGATTGGTGGAGATTTCTTGCGAACAACTGCTCTGATCGTTAGTTTTTCGTGGTTTCTCCGATCAATAGCAGGCGAATGAAGGAGCAATATCTTTAAAAGTGGGCTACAGACCGAGCGATCTTTCCTTTCTCTTCCTAGTCTTGTCCTCCCTCTTACACACACTTTTGTATTCCCTGCACCAGCTCACTCTACAGTAGGCTTGTTTCGGGTGGGGAGGTGCCCTTCTGGGGGGATGTCCTCGGCTGGGGAAACTTCGCAAGTATGACGGCACCGAATCTCACTATCCAGCGAGGAAAGATCACCACCACCTCCCATAGAATAAAGCACTAACACTTACGGGAATAATAACCATCCAACTTGACGCACACGGAAATTTAAAATAATCAATCAAATTTTTAAACACTGTTTTCTAAATGCGGAATATCCCACATGTCTAGCTGGTAATTTTTTTATTTTAAGTATGAGATGTAGAACGAAGAAATTCAATAGCTGTCAAAATAAAAACATCATAATGTTTATCGTAGGTAATACCACGAGTGCTTTGGTAAAACTGGATAAACCCCTGACTCGCGAAGCGAGAAGGGGATTTATCTGATAATTTCCAAAGCACGAGTGGTATTTCATAAGACTATTCCACAAATGAAATTACGTCCAACTGAGTTCCAAATCGCGCCAAATATTGAAAATAACTGAAAGCTATGCTAAAATCAAAGAGGTTAAGTTACTGTACATACGCGGTTTAGTGCACGTCAGCACAGAGATCGACATATGTACCGCCTCCTAAGATGAATCGCAACTTATTATTGGTCAATAGGGAGGCGCGGTAAGAAGAATCAAAAAGAAAAATAGATAATTTTTTTAGATGACCACCTGATTGGGGCATTTTATACGTTTTTTATAATTAAACATTATAGGTTTTAATTGCACGAGTGGAATAGTGGTGTTCAAGCACACAGAGGTCTCCCCGATTGCTCTTGTTCCGTGTCGAGACAAGCACGAGCGCGTTGCGCGACGCCGATGTTAACGCGGGCGACGGAGCTGTAGTCGTTTATGTGCGTCTTTTAGCGTTGGGGTATTACTCCGTTGACGGGTAATGACTGCTGCCTGGGTGTTTGTGCCAGTCATAAAGCGATGTAAATCACCTCGCATTCAGAGAGAGGTTTCTGCATTGCTCTTTCTTACTTGCTCTGAATGTGCTTCACGTCGTGAATTATTGTACAAGAGATATGTCTCTAAAGGATTAGTTATGTACATGAGACCTAAATCATGTGCAATTGTTACTCAGTTTCGAGGATTGGATTGTAAAAACTCACTCTGACATTCACTAAAGAATTTGAACGTGTTTCAATTTTAAGTATCAGTATAAC
This sequence comes from Acheta domesticus, assembly GCA_031308135.1. Classification (NCBI taxonomy): domain Eukaryota; kingdom Metazoa; phylum Arthropoda; class Insecta; order Orthoptera; family Gryllidae; genus Acheta; species Acheta domesticus. The sequence goes on along the minus strand of JAHLJT010003656.1, from coordinate 125,274,037 downwards.
ATTGGATACTAACTCTTTTGTAATGCTCCGTGAATTTGATATCTGTGTATACGATCAAATCTTGTAACAATATTTCTACATTTCTTACTAAGACTTGCGAAACTTTGAAAACGTAAAAAACCTTCGTGACAGAACAGGTTTATGTGCGTTTTAAGGATCGCGGACAACATACAACTACATTCAAAAGAATAGATAAACAGGGCTTGATTTCTGGAGGAACGCGAAGGAACAGCGTTCCGGTATCTTGGGAATAATAATTATATTATACTATAACATAAAATTATTTATATAAAATTAATAAATAGTTTTTGGGTATGTTCTAGGACCTAAAATTTTATACATCAAGAATTGCATATAAATAACACGAAAACTATTAATAGAAACTATCTAGCACCAAGGGTTTCCTCACAAAACTTTTCAAAGCTATCATCAACTAATTATATTTTAAATTTCACTCGCACTCGAACTTCGCAACCAAGCCCTATCGTACGCTACCACAATACAACACAAAATGTACTCTAATAGCAGCATTAATACATTTATTCATACACTAATTCACTTCGTCACTTCTTTTACTATAAACTTTATTGACACTTAAATCTTAACAAATATTAATGACAATAAAACTCAATCATGTTGGAAACACAGTACAAGGATTAAAATCATTCAGGATTGAATTTTGCATGCATTCTCATTTCCTAACAATAGGTCAGTCACAAAGATGTGCGTTAGAAGAATTGAGGATTGGAATTACTGTGATAGATGTATGATTAACACACATGTGCAGAAGACAAGTTAATGCAATTCTCAAAAGATGACTTCCATTCGCAACTGCTTAAATTTAGAATATTAATCAATGAAAAGAACGTTAAAGTCATCAAGTTGATATAATTCTCACAATTAACAACTGTGATGTTGCCTCATCGATCAATAATGCACATCCAATTTTATGAAGACATTTTAAAATAGTTAAAAAAGGCTTATTTACAATATAAACGTTTGATGTTCGCGAACATTTAGAAAACAGTTACTTGAATAATGCATTCAGACATGAATAAAATTTTATAGAGTCAAAGCTTTACGTAACAATAGAATATTGCCATCTTCGTGATAATATCATTTTCAAGTTACAGTTAAGCCCATGAAAATACAGAACAATCTACAATGAAATATTAAAGGTTGCAGCTATTGAAGGTTATCTTTAAAACAGATTACATCCTAAATATAAGTTACAATGTCTTACGGGTCCTGATGCCTTGTAGAGAAAACAAATCATTATATAATAATCAAGATGGTTATACACTTACGACAATCCAAAGCTGCCGCAATTGAAACTCACAGTTACATTGTAACTGATTAAGTAAAATGTAAAACTTGTATAATAAGTGCAACAACCAGTATGACGAAATCCTCTCGCTGCCAAGTCTGAACACGGCGGAGACGTATTGATGCTAATTAATAAAACAACACCATATTTGTTTTCAATTTATTGTTATTTGCTGATAGGTACATAGATTAGTTAATTAATAACATTACATATGTATTGATGTCTTATTAACTAACTTACATTTAACTTATAATTAACTTACAACTATTACAAATGGGAGAGGGTTCCCTTATGGATTCTCTAATCAAATTCCAATTCAGCAAATTTGATGAGAATTAGTGAAAGGGATATTTGTTATTAATTCTGATCTGATGGATAATATTTTTACCAAAACATAAAGGCACCAGGAAGGGAATTTGAGTTAAGCTGGGGTGAAAGTTTGTGGAAAGTTAAGTAATACTCTGTGATAACGACTCGAGGTTAAATTCCTTATGGAGGTTGAAAACGAAGGAAGGTTGGAGGTTGAAAACGGACCATGGGGCGTTTGCTATTGTTCTAAGGAACTGATTCTGAATTATTTGAATTTACCCCTATATACTCAACTAACCTCTCCTATAATTTCTTATTAGAAACGATTGTATTGTCCATTTAAACCCCATACTAACAACAATTATAGAAGCATAGAACCCCCCCCATATTGCTATAATCTACACCAGGGCTCTCCAAATTAGAAGGGCCAATGGGCCACATATCAAGTTCTATTTAAGCCGCGGACCGCACCGTAATTTAAGATAGATTTTACCCTTAATACTGAGATTATACTAAAACGAGTGTATATTTGATACGACTTTTATTCAACATATTTAATTATTAAAGTACATACAATGAGAAAATTAATACATCATTCAATAATAATAATAAGATTAATTTTGCAATTGATTGTATTTGGTATATACAATACAATTTTTTAAAGCAGTCGCGGGCCGCACGAAAAGATTCGGTGGGCCGCTTTTTGGAAAGCCCTAATCTACACAAATGTAGCAACATTACGTCAATAAAATACACCCATATTATACATCGGAGATCTTAATGCTGAAAACACAATTTGGAGTTGCATAACCTGTGATTCGATAGCTCTCCAACTTTTAAAATAATAACTAATCTAAAAATTCAATTAATCACACTATCACAACTAACACATTATTCACTGGAAACAAATAAGTATCTGGTTATCTAGGATATTGCAATAACCAATATACAAAAGAATTTCCAATCAGTTCATAATTTCGAACTGGACTCAAATCACTTACCAATCGTTACTTCAACACATCAATCCTACAGAAAATATTAAAATAGCAAGTGAACAGAAAAAAACATCTACTAATTTGTTTATTATTACCATTATCTCACTAAACAGCAACAGATATCTGAATATTGATAGAAGGGAATTGACTACAAAAATTCAACTGTCTAAATCTATTTTGGAAATAATAAATACTAAACATACAACATGACAACTTTCACTTTCACCAAATTACTACAATTAAAAAGAATTCAATATGTTACATGTAATAAGCAAAGAAGCAATAACTGACTACAATTACTCAAACTGTAATTACCCAATTTAATCCCTTAACACAATCAACCATAACTCTGACAGTTCATTAAAAATATTTTAAAAAAGAAAACACACATGCTCTTGAGCACTGACTCAGGAAAAAAAGTTCGTGTCAATTGATAAAGACGAAGCGCTATCCGTCCATTTTCAGGAAACATTCACTCTCAATACCTCACCATACATACAACATAATAACATTGTGCATCTAGCAACATCCTCTGACTACAATGTTCCACACAAAATTAAATTCATCTACCCCACAATTCATATTAAGTCACGACTAAAATAAGTAACAGCAATCAAAACTCTACCCACTCACATAATAATTTATCTAAATAACAAATACAGTTCTAAAATCAGGACGTGTTGCTGACTAATAATATTGAAAAATTCCAATATAGTTCTTGCAGAAAATCTAAAGAAAAACAAATTACCGCTGTAGGTCAATTAGCCTTCTACCATTAATTAAATTTTTTTTGAAATATTAATGCTCAAAAGAATAAATACCTATCTTCTTCTTCTGTCTAGCCCGTATTAGACCTGAGGTCTGTTTCGGTCTCGCCATCTCTTCCTCGGTCTTCCCACACGTCTTTTGCCATATGGTTTATATTCTATTGTTTGTTTTTGAATCCTTTCTGGTGGCACACGAAGGACATGCTTTTTCCATTTTTCTTTATGGTGGATAACCATTTCGATTATTGATTGCCAATAAATACGTATTTGAACAAAATCTGTATGCCCAAATTTGGATTCACCAGCAAAGTATTTACTTCATATCAGTTGCTCAGACGTTCGGAGCATATTCTTACAGCTTTCCAAGATAAAAGAACACACAGTATAATTACATTTATTGAACTATCCAAAACTCACTGATAGAGTATGGCACCTGAGACTAATATACAAACTGTGATCAATAGGGACATCCAATTACCTACTACAAGTTATAAAAAACTTTATCACAGATAGAATATGTAGGTGACAGTTGAAAAACATCTCCAGTACGCGAAAAATAATCGCAGAACTATCCCAAGGATCACTATTACTTCCCACCTTTTTTAATATTTACACAGCACTACCCACAAATTTACACATCACTGTTTTTGTGTAGTACAGTTAAATATTGAGCTATAATAAGTGTAGTTATAAGTCAACACAACATGTAAATGAAAAAGTTAATGAAGCTGAACTATGAAAACATAAAAAATAAATTAATAAGTTTAAAAAACACAGCTACAATACAACAATAGATCACACAACTTAGTAATTGAATGCACGACACACACACGCGACAATAACACAAAAACAAAAACAACCACAAAAAACCAGCAGATACGGATCATTTGTGTATAATATGTGTTTATAACATTAATTTTATTTGCAACACGATTATTCTTCTAAGTGTTGTAACTAGCGTCTCAAAGTTAAGTACAGCAATCAAGACATACACAACGTAAATAAAAGATCGTAATTTACCTTTTCCGGGCCTACATTGCAATGTACTCTTTTCTTGTATCTGTATGAAGAATCCTTTCTGAAGTTTTGCAGTGGAAGTTTCGTTACATTGCATATTGTGTGGTACATCTACAAGACATTTATGAAGTTCAGTATATTTTGGGCCCGATAATATGTTTATTAACCACACTCTATCTTCCAAGTTTGCTTGAGTAGTGTGAAGTTAGTAGTACTGTCCCGGAGAACAGATAAGGAGATATAATGAAGCAACAACCACCTCCCAAAGTTTCTCTTTATAAAGCGGTTTAAAACTTCCTGCTCTTCTCTCTTTGCTCCGCGAGGCAGACATACGGAGCTTGCTAAAATAATCTGTAAAATTACTGGTTTCCTGATCATTTAGGCTGAACATGAATATTTCTTTATCTAATTTGTTGCCTCTAATAAAACGCGTTTTAATTCAACGTTCACTTTTCATTCGAGGTGTATTACATTGTTATGCAAAATTGTCCGGGGTTACGCTTTAAACAAGATTTGTGATGTCCAATTTTCGTCTTTGTTAATCAATTTTAAATAGATTAAATGCAACTAATTTATTTAAATTATCAAAGACAAGTGTAAGTGTATGTAGACATAATAACTTTGACGTTTTTTTATTATTATGTATTCAACAAATAATATTATGGATAAAGACGGGTTCATTTCAAATCATTCTTCATTTATTAATTTATTTAAAGTAACATACAAGCCAGAGTGTATATCAGATGTAGACCATAGTCAGGTCTAATATAAACACTATTTTAATAATTAATATAATATAATAACAATAATACTATTAATATAATAACAGTCTCATTAATACATAATAATATCATAAACGTCTAATATAATAACAATAATAATTTTAACACATCACAGCACGATTGTTATCACAATCGTCAATGGAAACGGATTGATTAAAGTAAGGTCTACGTCGCTGTAGAGAAGATCCTATTTCAAAAACACTAATGACTAGGTGTCATTAATACATTCCTTGGGTAGAATATTCCACGTTAATCAACAACTCGTGTTGCTCAAAATGATTTTGTACTATATTCGGTTGTATGCTAAGTTGACAAAGATGAGTTAATTATTTTCATCTCTTTGATAATGTTAACAACACCTCATCAGCATTGCACAGTTACTAGATTTCACTAGTTCATGTTATGCCCACGTAAATGCAAATTTTCGGAGCACACGAAACATGCTGTCAGGGTCAGAGTTGCAATACCCAAGATCTTGAAGGTTCTGGTGATGTCACGTTGTTCTTGCAGCAAGTGTCGGAGACCCAAGTCTCGTTGGCCGTTCGTCGTAGCCTTGCTTAAACATTCTCGCTACGGAGTAGAGAGAAACTTACGTAATGCTGCGCACGAAAAAACAGCGAATTTTCGGCAGAAAAACTCTTATTTACAGGGCCCTGGTAACGAAAAAGCCGATTTTCTCAAACATTGATATTCCTCAATTTATTCAGCTGATGTCGCGGTAGCCTTGAATTTGAAATCCATATTTTAATTATGGGGAGTACTTTACATGAAGCCCCTGGGACATTTTCCAAAATTTCAAAAAAATATTCCCTCGTTCTTGATTAAATTTTTGATAGATGTAAACGGCGTTTAACACTAGAACACTCGGCTTTCTTTTACCCCCTAGAACGCCCAGCGGAGTCGTTTCGACGCCAAGGCCTTCAATGATACTTCTTAAAAGGAAATATTACAAAAATATTTATCTAAGTTAGTATATCAATATTAAAGATAATTATTTAGTACAGAATGGAAATATTACGCCCCAACTTAAATATATTTTAAACAATTCTTGCCAATTCTAATCCGCAGAATGGAAGTTAAAAAACGCCTTCGACGGAACGAGAAAGTAAGCAGACAAAATTATATGGTGAAAAATAAACTTTTATCTATTAATATTTGGCAACAATCACAGTAAAAATGTTATAAACTTTCAATTTTCCGTAATACCTAGTTTCACATACGTCAGAAAAAAAGATTTCCTATGCATTACACTTGCCATACTCTCTCGCATTTTGCCAAATTACATTATTTTATTTAAAATGTATTATATAAATTAATTTATTTAATTACTAATATTTAAATATTAATTTAATTTATTTAAATTATAAATATATAATGGAAACGCTGCCTTCAACGCGATTCTTAAATAAAATCAAATAAAATTATGGTAACTAATGTTTATGTTTCCCAACTAAACCACTCGTGCTCAGCTTCTCATACACCACCACCGTGCTATCTCTGTCTTCTTGGGTTTGACAAATGACTATTGCTTACAATATGTCACCCGATCCGCTCTCCATACGGGAAGGCGAAAACAATCTGAAAGTTCTTAATGCGTGCTAGATTGCACAGTAATAATCAGTTGTTTTTCGTTAACAGCATCAAGCAAATTTATTCACTGAATTAACCTTGCTGTTTTATCAATACTGAAAATCACATTCAGTCATAACTATACAATTTAAAACAAATAGCTGGTAAGAACTATACCCTGATCTCTGTTCCTCGACGGGGTAGATGGCGCCTCGCAGGATCTTCCCGTCGTCTTCAAGCGGCACCATCCGTTACCACGACCCAATCTTAGGCCGACCAGTTACCAAAAATCCTTCACTTCTCTCTTGCTGTGGTACCTCTTCTAACTTGTAGAACACTAACCAAAAATAAATGTCTTTTGTCTATGTACTCCCCATTGTTTGCGTCTCGGGTGGACTCCTACTCGCGAACAATGTCTCACGTAATTATACTAAGTTCTGCAATATCACTAAGATGTTATTTAAATGTCCGAGTTCCTAATAATATTTCTAAGTCCGGTTGGCATCACACGCACCGGACAAATACACCAGCGATCTGTTTACTACCAAGTCTGGAGGTCTAATAATTCTACATCCATCTGCACTTCCCTCGAAACCTCCCCTCCACTGTTTCTTCTTTGTTTATGTCACTTCTTCGTCCGCTGACGAAATACTTCCTGTCCTTTCATAGAATCAATTATGTTCACGTAATAACTTTGGTGTCTTAATGCATAACACACCTTAGCAACCCACCTGTCGTGATGTTATTTACGTTGCTATGGCATCTGATTTACGCGTTTATGTATTGGACACGTTACTACGGTGTTGGAATTGGACGTAAGGGATAATCAACCACAATTTTAAGTTTCTTATTATTTATTAATTCAACAAATGCCCAAAGTCACTTTCGGGATTAAAATTTCCCATTTTTAGTGGGTCTCTAGCAACAAACGGAAAAATGAGAGTTAAACATGAAAAAGAAGCAAAAAAAGAATACAAATGAATTGAGATAATAATGCATAAAATAAAATAAAAAATAAAAATTACAAATTACTTACTGCCCCAAGTAAAGTGGATCACACCAACGAAATCCCGAAAGTGACTTTGGGCATTTGTTGAATTAACAAATAATAAGAAACTTAATATTATGGTTGATTATCCCTTACGACCAATTCCAATCTTGGACTACCACAAAATATCAGCTACCATCACGCAAGTTACTACGGTGTCTTGATGTATAACACGTCTTAGCAACCCACCTGTCAGAATGCTATTTACAATGCTATGGTAATATTATTGTCATATTACGCCATATGCATTGCGTACCCAAAGTTTATTGATAATATTCTGTTCCCTACGTGTTTGTTATATCACAATAAACAAACATATGTTACAAATTTGTGTTTGCTTCACCCCGATAGAAACTTTTTTTTTTAATTTATTTATTTATTGTCGCATCAACTACATGGTCATTAGCGACAGGTATAAGGTTACAATTGTTTACATTGTAATACAAGGATACACAGTTTGTTGTATATACAGTTTAGATTCCAGAAAATTCAATGAGGATACAACACAAAATTATACAATAGAAAATATACCACGAAAACAAAAAATGCAATACAAAATACATAAATGCAATAGCACCTTCTGGTGCAGTGAAAAGGGTTTTCATTATTTGTTGTGTTATTGGTTTCTTTTTGTTTCATTGTACTTCCCATAATAGACTTTTCCTGGGTTGGAATTCCTTGAGATTTGGTGCATTTAATACTTTTAATACACATACTCTTATTTGGACTCTTAACATATTTATTTGGTAAATAGACTTGTTCACTCGGCAGATAATGTATTGCATCACCAAGATATAAAACATATTGTGTTGAACAGTTTGCAAACTTCAATATGTACATATATTTAAATATTGTTACGCTAAGCACGTATACATAAGTGTACACCCATATTTGCATACATATTGATTGCTCCTTGTTGTATACACTATTCCATTTATATTTCATCAGAAAGTTTGGTATATTTTGCAAATTCTATAATTTTTTGGTATGTAGGGGAGTCAATGATTGAATCGAAGTTCGTTCCTTGCAGATATTTTGTCTTTCTTGTGAGAATTGGGGGCATTCGACAATTAGGTGTTGTATGGTGTTTGGGATGCTGCAGATAGGGCAGATGGGAGGAGTATTCTAGTTAACAGATGAAGTGGCTTAGTTTACAGTGGCCTGTTCTTATTCTTGATATGATGACTTGCTCTCTCCTGCTTAATTTGCTGTTGAGTTTAAGGTTGTTGACATGCTCGATTTTCTTATGAAGGATACTGGCTTTTGATCTCTCCATATCTTGTCCCATTTTTCAAAGATATTTTGTTAATATATGTCCTTAAATCGTCAATTGTGTTGGATATGGTTAATACACTGTTTGAGTCTCCAACTGCCCTATCATTGTCGGGGCATATACTGTTGTCATCTATTGTTTCTTCTGTTTGGATCGTTTCTATTGTGATGGATTTCCCTGATTTGGTGATGTTGTAGTATAATTCTTGTATGTTAATAGCCATTTCAGTTTTGAGATTTCTTTTAGATATAGTGTGTATGATACCGGGAGATTTTATGTAAATTATAAATTGGCTGCGGTTTGTTTGGTTAGCCAATTTGAATGCTAACATTAGTGAGCACATATCTGCAGTGATCTTACTGCAGAAAGAGTGAAGTTGATGTTTAATTTTGGTTTCCTGCGTAGAGATAACTGAATAGGTTTCGTTTTCATTTTTTATTCCGTAGGCATATATACGGAGAGGGTTGTAATTTCCACTGGTGGGTTCAGCAGGTTGTAGATTCCGGGCTTTTGTTGTTTGGTTTGGTTCCTCGGCAGAAGTTGAAGCTGATTTGGTTAGTATTTCTGGTATAGTCCACGGAGGAATATTGTGTATTCTTGTCTTTTCTGTTGGTGTTATCTGGAAGCCTATTTCTTGCATAAGTGTTTTAATTTTTGCATATAGGGGAATGTATCTTGACTTTTCTTTGTATTCAGCTTGAATCACTGGATAAACATCGTGAAGTATTATTGGGTTGATTGAAGCAGCAGCATTGATGGCATATTTCAACATTAATGTATTTCTGCGATGTGCTAGATTTGGTTCGTTGGATTCAATTAGGATGCTTCCGATGGGGCTTGTGCGGTAGTAACCAGTACTGATTCTTAGGCCTTGGTTGTGTATAACTTCTAGTTTCTTGAGGTCGTTCCATCGGGCAGAATCATAAATTATAGATCCATAATCTAATTTAGCTCTTACTGTGGTTTTATACGTTAGTAATAACAGATTTTTATCTGCGCCCCAGTTGTTGTGTGAAAGGCATTTTAGTATGTTGAGCCTTTTTTTACATTCGTCTGACAAGATCTGTATGTGACTTTTCCACGACATTTTTGCGTCAAAATGCATTCCCAATATTTTTTGTTCTCTCTACGTACTTCAGATTGTGATCGCCGAGCCTAAGTGTAGGCAGATTCTCTTCATTGTGCTTGGCGAATAGTATGCATTCTGTTTTTTGGGCCAAGAATTTGAATCTGTTCTTTGGGTCCATTCATGGAGTCTGTTTTAAGGAAGCTTGCATGATTTGTTGGCTTGAGGAGATAGATTTGCCTCTGCAGAAGACGGTGATGTCATCTGCATATTTTCTTAAAAAACACAGGAGCTTCGATATTGCGTCTACATCGTTAATTGCAAGAAGAAAGAGTGTGACGCTCAATACGGATCCTTGGGGTACTCCGTTTTCTATCTTCATTTCTTCAGAGAGGCAGCCGTTGATTTTCACTTGTATAGTCCTGTCTTTCATAAGACTTTTGATAAATTGAAACATATGTTCTCCGATTCCAATCTGCTGTAATTTTCTTAGAATTCCGTGAATCCATACCATGTAAGCTTTTTCAATGTCTAAGTTGCTGGCTAGAACATGTTGGTTGTTTGAGAATGCTCTTGTCTATGCGTGTGTATGCTTATCAGGTGAGCTAAGGTTGAGTGGTTTGATCTGAAGCCAATGGTTATTGGATATAATTTTTTGAAAGTCGAGAAACCACCTGAGTCGTGAGTTAATTATTTATTTCAAAATTTTGCACATGTTGCACGTTAATGCGATAGGTCTGTAATTTTCACTTTTTGATCTGTCCTTGCCAGGTTTTGGGTATGGAACTACTATTGCAGTTTTTCCATACTTTAGGAAATATGTTCTTAGTCCAGATTAATTATATATTTTCAGAAGGGTTTTCAATTCCCTCTGTGGGTAATTGTTTAATGAGTATATTGCGGGATTCCATCGGGGCCTGGCGATGAATTTTGGTACTGTCAATAGTTGAGGTGAGTTCCTTTAGGGAGATGGGGTTGTTTAAATTGATATTGAGAACCGGTGTCTTGATTGCTGTTAAATGTAATCTCTTCTTTTTCTTCTTCTGCTTTATACTGAAGAAAATCAGCAGTATAATTTTGAGAGGCTGGAATTTGTTGTAAATTTATCGGCCAATAGTTTGCGATGCAGTAAGGCTCTGTAATCATTTTGTTGTCATTCTGTAGGAATGGAATTGACTTGTACAATTTACTTCCTTTATGGCATTAATCTTATTCCAGGAGTCTTTGATGTTGTTTGATGCTGAAATAGATGATACAAAGACAGTCCAAGATTTAGCTTTGCTTTCTTTGATGATCCTTCTTGCCTTCGCTCTCATTTTTTTTGTACTCAATCTTGTTTTCTAAGGTGTTGTGTTTTTTGTACTTGTTAAAGCTCTTTTGGATCTTTTTATTGCGTCACCGCATTCGTCGTTCCACCAGGGAACTGATCTTGTCTTATTTGTAGGCCTGGTGTATTTAATGGATTCATATGTAGCTATTGTTATAAACATTTGAGAAGGTCTGAATGATACGGTCAATATCGTCGTTTTCTTCAAATATCTTGCTGATTTAAGAGCTTACTGATACATTTTTGTATTGTTCCCAATTTGCTTTGTCGTAATTCCATTGAGAGATCGTGCAAAGCTATCAGGAATACTGTGGGGACAGTTCCACATACAGAAGTATTGGGAAGTGATCACTGTCGTGTAGCTGTTCGAGAACACCCCAGTTGCATTTTGGGGCAATTGCAGTGGAACATAAGGTAAGGTTTATTGCACCTAAGACGTCCGTTGCTCATGTTAAAATGAGTGGTTTGTCCGTTGTTCAAGATAATTAGGTCCTCTTCATCAATAATATTTTCCATGTGGCGTTCCTCTTGTGTCGGATTTGTTTGATCCCCATATTGTGTTATGGCTGTTGAAGTCGCCAAGTAAGATAAAAGGTTTTGGAAGTTGTTTAATCAAATCTTTAATTTCATTAGCATCGAGAGATTGGCTATTGGGAAGGTAAATATTACATACACTGATTGTCGCTGGGGCTTGGATTTTAATAGCTACAGCTTCAATCTCTGTTTGTATGTCAATTTGTTCTGCAGGCAAGTATTCTTTTGCAAAAATGGCAACACCACCGCTAGCTATATTGGAGTAGTGACGGTTTTTATTGTAGCATTTGAAACCTTTTAATTTACCTTTGCTGTTTGCCTTGAAGTTAGTTTCCTGAATGCAGATTATTTCGGGCTTGTGATTTTGGCATAGTAATTGTAGCCTTTCATATCTTGTGTAGAAACCATTTGCATTCCATTGTAGAATGTTCATTTCAGCTTTGAGAAAGGTTAGGTTCAGATATTTCTGTTGTGGTGGCTACATTTTGTAGTAGCCACCACAACATTCTCTTCATTATCTTGTTGGTAAGTCTTTTTGGATTCTTGCTGACAAATATTGGCCGAGTCAAATTTGTTGTATAATGGTTGTGGATACTCAGGTCAACAATGGTGTCCAGTGGTATTCCTTAGAGGTATCTTCGTTTGTTTGAATTTTATTTAATAATTGCAGGTTGATGTTTATCATGAGGTTTGTATTAAAAAGAATTCAGTGTCAGATTGTTTCCATGCTAGATTCTGAGTCGGATGTATCTGATTCTGGTATGTGTTTTAACAGCTTTTTCTTTAGTCTGGTAACTCTGCCTTTGATAACTCTGTCATTTAGTACAGAATGGATGTCGTTGAGCATTTTTATGACGGCTGGGATGTCATTGGAATAATCTTTGACAATGGTAAGAGGGTCAGCAGAGCCCAAAGCATTTTCTAGTAGTAGATGGAGTTGATTTTCTGACAGTGGAAAAGAGTTTTTGTTCTTTTCGAACAGAGCTTTAGTTGGACTGAGCATGTCCTCAAGAGAAGTAGCAGGGTTACTGTCTTGTTCCGTTTCATCTTGTTTTGCAGAATTCTTTTTCTGTTTCTTTTTTTTGTCTTTTTCACATTGTTGTCTTCATTGTGGCTGTCATTAGCATTGTTGTTTGTTTCAGAGGGGGAGGAGGATTCATTTGGGAGGCTTCTCTTAAGAAGGGGGGGAAATTTATAGGGTCACTGGTTGGGGAGGCAGTGGGTGAGTCAACTGTGATAGGTTGTACTTCAATGTGATTTGTGGGGTTTGAAGATATATTTGTACTTGTAGAATCCAGAAGGCAATTCTCTTTGTGGTGATTTTGGGGGCAGTTACTAGCAGTATGGCCTTCCATTTTGCAATTGAAACAGGTGATGTTTTCAGCAGAGAAAAAGATTCTATATGGAGTACCTTCATATACAATCACTGATGACTGAGGGAGTTTGTGAAGTTCTTCAGGTTGGATAAAAGTTTGCCTTCTGAAGCTCATAATGTGACTGAGATTGGGGTCAGACAGGCCAGCTCTGATGAAAGATATACTGGAGGCAGTTTTAATGTCATGGTTCTTAAAAATATTTGTTATTTCCTCGTTTGGAATGAATGGGTATACATTTGATATTATGATTCTTTTGAGTTTGTTAATTAGGGGTCTCACATTAACAGTTGTATTTTTAATGATCAGAGTAGGGTATTTGTTTGTTATAAAATCAGCATTGGTCTTGGAATTCAGAAACACACATATTCTATTATTGGATATTCTTGATATAAAAGTAATAGCACTGGGGGGAACAATTTCGGTTAGTTTACTTATATAGTCTTTGACAGTTAGATTTTCGCATGCGTCCAGTAGTATAGATTGTTCTTTTGATGGAAAACTCACAGTATTGGCGGCTCCGGCGTACGACTTCGTGGGTTGCTCCTGGAGGTTAGGTGACGGATTCATCTTGAGGTTGGATGGTACAGCTTTATTCATGTAGAGGCGTCGAGCCAGCCGGCAGGCCGGCCAGAAAAACACTGTACACTGCTTTCAACACTGATAGCACTTTAAATAACACTGTAAGGTAATGTTAATACTGAAATGTTTTGATTCGGAGATGTGGTATATCGATAAGCTGATAGAGCGCAGCAGTAGTTGTTGCCTCGACCGCTGTCGAACTACGAATGATAGAAACTTTGTCCGTTTCATGATGGAGTTTTCAAAGAAATTAATCAAATGTACTAAATGACCCTTAGTTCTTATTCGGAGTTGTATTGACTTTCTAGATTACTGACATTACTATGCATCCAGTCCAAAATAAGTCCAGTTGTATGATTCAAACTTTTAACGCCTGACACAGCCCAAAGTTTTCAAGCACATTTGGTAAAATATTATCCAGACGTTTGATCAACACCAGTCGTGTATTCTGATGCGTACTTCACGGCTACATTTTTTCTCTTTCCTCTCGGTTTTCAGTACTTCCCCAATATTTCCAGTGAATGAAGACATTCCTAATTGACATACACCTTTTTAGTGATCATTCCTCACAAGCCACAATTTTTTGCTGCTTTTATTCATTTTGTACACCATAAAACGTATAAATACATCGAGTATGAAAGGAAAATGCCGGCGTATCAACTGTGTTCATCTGACATAATACGGCGACAATTTGTAAAAGTATTACTTCACACTAAAGAAAAATTATTTTTTAGATAAAATCGTGAAATTATCCTTCATTTCTTCTCAAACCTCTCTTATTAGTTCGAAATCATGATTCATGAAACTAGAACGAATAGTGTGACGTCGTCATGAGAAGAGGAAGACACAGACACTGAGTTTACTGTACATATTATTTACAATAGCTTTATTACACTATGTACACTCCTAAGGAACGCTGCTCTCCACAGCACTCCGACCCCTGAGACGAGCCGCCTCAGTATTTACCAAGAGAACCCCAGCTCGCTACACTAGCGCCGCCCCTGGTCTCTTGTCCTGTGGCGAAAAGCCACGCCTCGCAAGACGCTGCTTGCGATCACCTCTGCACATCGATACGGTCAAACTCGACTGCCCAGGAAGCTTATTCCACCCGCCTCCCTTGCGAGGCATCACGTGACCGACCTCCCACGCACAAAGCCGTCATTTCCGCTCGAGATTTGGGCTGGCTGCAGATGGAGCCTGGCGTCCACCTGCGAACGATTTCTGTCGTCACACATCACTAGTGCGAACGGACAGCCGCCTTCTCAGACACGCCCCCCAGCGGAGAGACCCTCGAGAGACCCCGGGGGTCCGTCCGGTCGGGCGCCGGCACGAGAGGACTAGCCCCTCCCCTTTGCACGACTTGTGCGTTCGGCCGCGCCCAGTGCTATGACGCTACAAGAGAAAACAAAAGGTATCCGACCACATCATCACCATCTGAGTCCAAATTGCCCTCCTCTAAGCAAAAAATCTCTTCTAAACTCGAAACATTTCGCTTTATATAAATAATAACCAAGAAATATTTTGTCGTTGAACCATCATACGATAACAATCCTTTCCTTTCAAGTGACAATAATTTGATTTTAAAAACAGTGAAGATTTTGCTGCCCCGTGACGAAACAACTCATGATTCAAGACTTTACACGTATTGAACAAGAAGACCTGAAAACAATGCAACGCGGAAGGAATGCTCGCATATTTCTTAAGAAGGTACCTGAAATACTAGGAAACCCATTAAACAGTTTTCAGAGTTGAAAAATATGAAAGAGAACCTAAAAGATCGGCTTAGTATCCAAGGAGTGGAAATGACGCCCTCGCGGGTGTTCTAGGTAAATTCGATCATTTTTTTACGAAATATTTTTATTACGTGATTCAGTTTTTAACATACTGTAAATAATTGAAATTGATGAAATCGTATCTTTACGAAATCACAAAATTCTATCTTTAAAAACTAAGAAGTTACAAGAACATAAAGAGCGCTAGGAGTCAAAATGACGCCTCTGTGCGTTCTAATATTAAGAGAATGGTGAATGTCTCTTGTCCATTGAAAATCCTAATTTTTCTAAAATTGCAAAAATTAATTTTTTTCAGAGTTTTCCCGTAACTAAAATACTAGAGTTTTTACTTACCGAAATCTGTTCCTTAAAGATAGATTTTGAAATACAATTTTTCAAAAATTTGAGTGCTTTTCGCGTAATTTTACATGAAAATAGGGCAAGAAAGTAAGTGCTGTTTTAGCACTACTAGTTAGATCCGTGTTTATGTGTATAACTCTCCTTTGTGTTGCATACTTTCTTCCTATTTGGTGATAACTATTACGCACATTCTACATTTAAAATGAGTTTATAATGAGAGTCATAATACCATTTAGGATGCCTAGTTGTTAAATATGTTTACGCCAGGAGTTATCTGGAAGTTTAGACAAAGATATTGTAAATTATCCTATTTCAAATTTTCTGACTTTTTTTATTTCTCATAGATTCAGAGAATTTAATTGAAAACGTCATAAACAATTGATGCTCAACTGTATCGCAGGATGTAAATGTATAATTGAAAAGTATTTTTATAAATATATACTTTATAAAACGACTATCATTGGCATCCACAACAAAATTAAAGGGCAAAATACGAGACTAATGTATTCTGCATCCAAATTAATGATTTTTTTTACCTCGCACGTGATCAGCCGTGTATCAGTTATTGCGGTAAAATGGAATGGGTGTATCCTGTCATATGCCATTTTCCGGTCGATTGCATATTCTGAATTAGTATTAATTTCGGTTACAGTGGATGTTTTTACCGATACTTTGCATCTCAATATGGTATAAAAAGTCATTTTAAAACATTTTAATATTTATCATAGTAGATTATCAAATGTTTTCGAAAAACTATTGATTTTCTTATTTTTTCTTGATTCTCGTTGTAAATGAATGCTTTTTATGAGTTTCATAAAATAGTTATGGAAAATATTTGCATGTTAGAATGTCAAAAAAGTGCAACATTTTGTTACACGTATTATTTTTGTCGTTGGAATATTCTAACAACATGGATTGTTAAATTTCACTTATAGTTCTTGCCTCTTGAGAAACCTTTCGCTTACATGAGAATCGTTATTTGCACTTTTCTATTGTGATCGTTTTTTGAAACCTCGTTTATTCTGGGCTATAATTGTATTTAGCATATGCCTGACTATGTTGAGTCTTGTACCGCTGCTTTTGCCTTCTGTGTTACCCTTTCCATCGCCTCCAAAGTCTCTTCCTCGTATTCTGGTCCACCATGTCATGTATCGCTCTTATTCCTATGAAGTCGCCTCATCATTCCTTCCAAAGTGACTTCCCAGTTCCTCTTGTGCTGTCTTGTCCTACACTGATCCTTCCTCCACCATAATCTTACATTTCTTCCCTCCATGCCCTCCTCTTGGACTTCATTCCTTTCCATGCTGGCCTCTCTCACTCCGTCTCCTTCAATGCCGAACGCCAGTCTATTGCATCCCGAACATTTTCCTTGTTCTCTCTCATTCCCTCGCCATCCTCTTGCACGTTGTCCTTTTCCATGCTGTCAGCTCTCACTCCGTCGCCTCCATTGCCGTCCTCTTGTACTTGGTCCCTCTCCATGCTGCCCTATCTCATTCCATCTCCGCTCATGCCGTCCTCTTACACTTCGTCTCTTCCACTCCTTTTCATATCTTACACCATTCCCTCCCACGCCGCTCGGTCCCTCTCGCACACATCTCCTCCCGTCCCCACCCCCCCGCCCCCGCCCATTCCGTCCTCGCCTAGTTGGTCCCTTGCCCCGCACTTCTCTCACGCCAACTCCGCCATTTAGCGCAGAGAAGGGCCCGCCGCCGCCGCCCATCGACGCAGCAGTTTGGGCGAGAGCTGTTAACTGCCGAGGCGGAGGCTCCGCTGAGGAAACGCGGTAAATCAGTTCTGCCCAAGTAGCTATTAGTCACAAGGCGGCTGTCCTTCTCTGGGCACCGCGAGCCTGCGGCCTCCTGGAGAACGAGGAACACCAACACCCGCAAACCAGCGCTGCGGAGACGTCTGGCGTTGCAACAGGTTCATCCGTCTTCCGAGCTCTGCTCTTTGACAATAGGCGTCACCTTCGTGCGCTTTTTTATTTCCATTTGTATTTTTATATAATAGTTATATATGATGCGGGTCGTAAATGTGATATTTTATTTTGGGAGTAGGAAAGGTTGCGAGTCAAGACCTACAGGTCGTGTGGCTCAATCCAACGAGCATGTGTGCCATTCAATATTTTTTTAGACGACTTAATATACTTTTAATTTAATTTTAAAATTTAATAACCGTGACGTTGTGAATTGGATAATCTAAATACGTATATTGTTTGACCATGTCTATAATTTCTCCTCTGAATTTCACAGGCATCTCTGATCTCATTCTGCCTGACGTTTTGAATTTCATTATATTAGTTTTTTTGAGATTAACGTCGAGGAATTTTTTTCTGACAATACTTGGATAGCGTAACTACATTGTGTTCAAAATCTATCACATTGGTTGGCAGGATAATCAAATCATGAGCAAAAAGAAAAATGTCAGCATTTAACTCTATGTCAGTGAAACCTTCATCCACGAAGAAACTGATGATCTCTCGAAGGAA
Source organism: Acheta domesticus (assembly GCA_031308135.1). Taxonomy (NCBI): domain Eukaryota; kingdom Metazoa; phylum Arthropoda; class Insecta; order Orthoptera; family Gryllidae; genus Acheta; species Acheta domesticus. The sequence goes on along the minus strand of JAHLJT010003656.1, from coordinate 125,255,448 downwards.
AAGAGCAAATAGTGTAGGGCTAAACGAATCACCTTGTAGTAGGCCTTGTGTAACTTCTATCTAATTGGTAGTAGAATGAGTCTTGATTTTCACTTTCATAGATGCTCTTCCATGAAGATTCTGAAGAATCTTTATAATATTGCTACCTACCCCGAATTCATATAGTGATTCCCACAGAATAGTGTGAATCACTGAGTCGAAAGCTCTTCTGAAATCTAAAAACGCTGCATACAGTTTTCCTTTAGGTTTAAGGTTGACATTCAGTCAAAAAGTTGAAATTCTCACTCCACATTATCAATCGATTCGCAATCTGAGAAGTGAATATTTTGTTATCGAGTTTGCAAGCGCTATTACACAGTAATTGAGTGGATCTGCTTCGTTTCCCTTCCTGTGGATCAAAATAACTTCCGACTCACGTCGGCTTGATGAAACATATCCAGTGTGGAGAACCATGTTTAAGAATTTAAGTAACTGCTTCAACCAGTTTGGAGAAAGTCACTTGTAGAAAAGATTGGGTATTCCGTCAGATCCTGGTGGTTTATTGTTCTAATCAATTGGATCAGATACAAATGAACTTATACAAACGTATTTTGGGACTATCGAGAAGAACTCCTGGGTACTTGATTAGAATCGAAACTGGCTCAACTAAGATAGAATAAGAAATAATTAAATTATCCCTGACTTATATGACAAAATTGATATCTATGGAGTTTTGTCGACACCCAAGTATTATTTTCAAAAAACTTTTAGAATCAAGAAACGCATATCCAATTTCTAGTAAATACAACTGGTGTGTCCGTTCTGGACAGATTGATAAATGATTTGGGCATAATTATGCAGCAACAAAATCCGAATGTAATCAGAAATAGTATTCCTTCGATTGTTGCCACAATTGTAGGTAAAATCTTCAAGGACGATACGCGAAGAATCATGAATTCGTCGTACTGTACATACATTTGTTAAGACAGAAAAATTAAGCGAGAAATAAAAAAGCTCCGAATTTATACAATTTGACTTCTTTTTTATTTCTCGCTTAATTTTTCTGTCTGAACAAATATATTCATTTCTTTTGTAAATAATAAACAATTTTCATGTATCTAGAGTGTTTCTTTGCTTCCATGATCCAATGTTTTGCCTAGAAATCATTTTTTCAATCCAACTTTTGACTGCTTATTGCGGCTCAACCATTCGGAATAGCTACGTAGTTTATTAGACAAAATATACTTATAATTGTTTTAAGAGCTTATTTTTGAAGTTTCGACGTTTCCTCCCCGAACACCTTGTATAAAGAGTTTAGAGAACTACACCAAAATGATGTATTACCCTTTCCAAATTGTCTCATTGAACTAAACTCTGAAAGATCTAAACCTCTGTGCAATGTTATTTCATCAATTCTGAAATTACGATCTCCTTCAGAAAGTGCTTTTATGAAAAATAGTAAAAATGTTTTAATAAATGTTTATCTACTGCAATGCCCAGTTGATGTCATTTAAAAATTCCCTGTGCCTGACGATCAAGAGAAGCTGAAGTATTGAGAAAAGGGAAGGATGTTCCTCGGCGGCAAAAACCCCGCCCCGCGATCGTGCATGAGCCTCTGAATCGCGCAAGCGTTTAAGGGTTACACAAAACAACGCAAACTAATATTATTTTTATTAACTAGTTAAAAAAATGGAATTAGTTTATTACTAATATTTTTTCATTAATTTTCATTGCAGTGTAATGTGTTTTCCATTCATATTTGTACTTCGCTTCAGAAAATGCATAATTAAAATTGTTAAAATTTTAATTTTTAATTAATTACTTTTGTATATTTTTATTCCCAGGTGTCCACCAATGCAAATCAACTAAAATCCCACTCTTCTCAATCATAAATATTTTCCTGAATATTTCGTGAGGCTTTAGAAATATATAAAACAGTGAGAATCTAGGTGAGTAGTTTATGTACCAAATTAATGTATATTCGCACGGTAAATGTATACAAACGATCGATACAAGTCTTATCACGTGGGTATACTTGTTGTAGTATACAACATGAGTTGTGGGAATGTCTATTTAACAATTAAATTTTACCAACGTGAGTGTTCAATTCGCTTCAGAATTCAGAAATGTTTTGTCATATTACAACAGTACCTGTTAAACGACATATTACAAAATGACGTAGACAACAAATTACACAGACTTCCACTCGTGAAATTAAAACCAATAGTGTTTAACTATATATACTAAATTCCTCTATCAGGGCGGTGTATCTCAAAACGTTTATCGCTTTTTCTATCCGATTTTTCTTACCGCTACTCCCTCCTGGCCAGTCATGAACAGTGACTCCTCTATCTTAGAAGGTGGTGTATATCGTTCGCTATGTCGATGTCCAATAAATCGCCTATGTACTATAACATAACTTCATTAATTTTTACCTATTTTCAATATTTGGCGCAGTTTGGAATACTGATAAATATAATTTCATTCGTTGAACAGTCCTATTAAATACCGCTCGTGCTTTGGAAATTGTCAGATAGTCCTCGCTTCGCGAGTCGGAGATTTATCAGTAATTTCCAAAGCACTCCTGGTATAACTTACGATAACACAACATAGTCAAATAGGCAAGTTAATGTTTTTTTTATAGCATTTCTTTATTGTTCCTCACACATACGTTGTTTAAGAAATAAAATAAATAAGTGAAAGGTATTAATGCAAGAATGCGTTTTTTTCATTCATTTCCAATTAAAATATTTAATTTTATATAGACTTAGTTTCAACTAGTTGCCAGAGATAAATGTATTTCAATTTCAAATATGTACAGCATTTCTAGATCACCTCGTTTGTTTTTTATTAACACACTTTTTTTTAACACTTATGTGCTTAATATTGTTTTCATCATATCTCGTATCTGTAAAATAGTTCATAATAAGATCATGTTAATATTATAGGTATATATATATATATATATATATATATATATATATATACCTATTTTATTTTTTATACCTATATATAACTATATTCTATTTTTTTCGATATATATATATATATATATATATATATATACACACACATATACATATATATACACATATATATGTATATCGAAAAAAATAGAATTCGATGGCTTAGCGAAAAAAAGTTAGATTTCGATGCAAGAACATATAACAGCACCAATAAAACAGTTTTTAAAATGGGTGTAGGGGTGCCACAAACCCCACAAACACCCCATGTTTTGGCCTTTTTTTCGCTACTTTTTAGAAAATAAGGAATAAATATTATTTAATGTGATTTTTATCAACAGATATTTGGCTGAGGTGGTGCCCACATTACACTATAATTTTATGATCATCAAACTATACTTATTTGACTCAGTGTGCCACATTAGCTGGAATATGGCCAATTTTATGTTAAAACCATATAAATAGACACTTTTCAATTGACCATAGCTCCGTAAATTTTAATACAAAATACTTTTAATTTAAATATAATTAGATTTCAAAATCTCTACTTTAAGAACTTTGCTTCGATTCATTTAACTATTTCCCTGCAATCGGTTAAAATTGCGCCGCGCGCCATCACTATTTACGGCCCACATTTGTGCCGCACTACTGTATATGATTTCCTTATTCCCTTCCCTTTTAGGCTGTATTTAAGATATTTGTAGAGGCTTAGGGAAAAAAGTTAGTTTTTTGAGGCAATAATAAGAGCGTTTTTAAAATAGGTTCAGAGGTGACACAAAGCCCATAAACGCCACATTATCACCCTTTAGAACTTTTAGAACAACGCAACTTTTAAAAAATAAAAAATACATATAATTTATGGCATTTTTCAACGCATTTTGGTTGAGGTGGTGCCTACGTTATTCTACAATAATTCTACTACTACAAGCTCCTGTTCGTTTGAGTCACCACGGCGCTTAGATCCTTACATCATTACATCACATTACATCATCAAACATTATTATTTGACTATAACAGTGGGCCACATTAGTCCTATTATGGTCAATTTTATGTGAAAACGATATAAATACACTTTTCAATTAGTCGTAGTTGCGCAAATTTGTATCCAAAATACTTTCATTTTGAAAGATTAAAACTTGAAACCTCTATTTTAAGAACTTTGATTCGCATAATTTCACTATTTTATTGCAATTAGCTAAAATTAGGCTGCACGGCATCACTGATAGCGACCCTCATTTGAAGCGTACTGCTGTGACTGATTTCTTTAGTGTGTTGTTGTGGAATAACGAGGGCAGCCAAAATGCGTTGAAAAATGCCATACATTATATTTATTTTTTATTTTATAAAAGTTGCGAAAAAGACTAGAGGTCATTTCTATCCGCTTGAAAAGCATTTCTGAAATGATCCTCGGCATAAAATTTGAACACGCAAGAGGAAAATTACGCCGCTTTATGTTAAAAGGATTTTGCGATGCAAAAATATTTTATATGTAGGAAATCTTTTGCTTTCTCTTCTAATGTGCTGGATTATCGAAGTCCGAAAAAAATCTTCCTTTTTTCATTTACAAACCCTAGCAATGAGAAAACGAAAGGTAAATTACTGTTTTGTCTCTATGAATTTGGGCTTTAAAAAAGGCAATTTATGAAAATTATGCAAACGAGTCATGAATCATTGGAAGTATCTTACACCTAAATTAATTGACACTAAAAAAATATGCATTATACTACAAACGAACAAGTATCACAAGTAAAATATATTATAAGTAAAATTTAAAAATAGTTTACTGTTGTTAGTATTTTGAGTTGTACTGCACGTATATCATTCTATGGTTTTGCAGTATCGTGAAGATGGTTCTTAAATATATTTAATTTAATGCAGTGTGGGTGCAAAAGTGTTGTATTTGTTGTTAATATGCAGTGGGCATGCTACTTTTTGGAAAAACATTTTTTATGGTTTGGCGCAGTTTTGCTGCTCCAGGACCCCAACTTTAAAACATATAAGACGTAAGAGATAAGAACCCAGAACTATAGATTATTTACCCTTGAAAATATCTTTTATTACATCGGAGCAAATATTTTGTTAAGAATTATTTCCAAGCCGGTCATTTCTTTCTGTATTCAGAATTCAATTAGTGTGTGATTTAGGGTAGGGATCACAGAATTATGAAAACGTGCTCAGAATTCACTTCTCCCCGTAGCACATCACACACAGATTTTAACTGTTTTGACGTAAAATAAAATAAAATAATTTTTCCTAAAATAAAAAAATGTAACAAATTAACGCAAATAAAACGTAGACTGAATGCAAATAAAACTTGACTTTAATATTGCTGGAAATGAGAAGGCAGACACAACTGCAAAAATTGCAACATCATTACCAAACGTTGACCATCAAATTCATGGTACCCAAAAAGATATAAGAAATCTTTTCAAGGACTCTTCTTTGAAATATTGGAACTCACAATGGAAGATGGGGTCTACGAAACTACACCTAGTAAGAAACTCTATCCTGGAACCAAGTCTACCAAGATCAAACTTCAAAAGAAGTCGTCATAACAAGATTAAGGATCGGTCACTTTAATCTAAATTACTGTCATCTGTTTAAAAATTCTAACCCTGAACCCTGTCCTAAATGTGGCGCTACCATGTCTACTTCTCATATTATTCTCGAGTGTCAAGGACTTGATAATGTCAGAAAAGCATTAGAAATAGAAGGCAGTTTATATTCTCTGTTCAAATCAGAAGAAGGTTGTAAAAAATTTTGAAACTACTAAAAATAAGTAAGCTGTTTAATGTAATATAATAACTGACATAAACAAACTGAGGTCGCTGATGACCGAGCTGTTAAAAAGCGACCATAAATAAATAAATTAAAAAAAATTGACTTTCTTTTCATTCTTCGATTGGCATTTATTAGAGCAAAACAATATCTCGACAAAAAAGTTATATTCCAGCATTTTACAAGCATGTTTCCACAAATAGTATACGAGTCTTATTCTGTGTATTGCAAAGAATGCTCTGAAGCTTGAAAATCCGCGCACGCTGTGATCTGATTTATCTTCAAGCGTAGCAGCTCGTGTTCGTTTGAGTCACCACGGCGCTTAGATCCTTAGCATGCTTCCCACTACAGCTGGAAGACCTGCACCTCTTTACAAGATGAGAGGCTCTTCGCAGTGTCATACTATACAGAACTAACCTTGCTTCTGAACCCCTGCAGGTGGTGCAGCTGTTATCCAAGATGATGTCATTTCTACAGAAAGAAATTTGAAAGTCACCTTACGATGTTTGGTGATGTTGAAGTTATCAATCATTGCTTTTTCTGGAACTACAATGAGTCAATGTCTTGTGAAACATACGACTTTGACTCTTCGTATTTCAGTATAAACCTTCTTTGATAACTTCAAACTCACCTTATACTGTCGTATGTCTAGCGATAGCATGCATTGTCTATATAAAACTGTCAAAATGTTGCTGTCGCACTTTAATGGATGCGTAAGGAACAAGTGTGACACTTTAAACCACAAACGGACGATGTTGCGACCGGAATTCAGAAACTGTAAATGTCACGAATGAAAGCGTCACTTTTAATGTTCTCCAAGGTCCTCGCTATGGTATGGGTAACGCTTCACCTTCGTACCTGCTTAGGTGTCTGAGGACGTCAATTAGTGCCATTGCAGTGTCTCTGACTGGGAGGTCCTCGGGTTGAGAAGATCCCGACGTTGAGAGGATTTTCGATTACTAGCTAAATAGATAAAGCTCAGCCGTGCTCTGGATCAGAATTCTTGCGGTTGGCTGCTCTGATCGGTAGTTTTTCATGGTTTCTCCGACCAACACCGGACGAATGCCGGAGCAGTTCCCTAACAAACGGGCCACGGACCGCGCGCTATCTTCACTTTTTTTCCTTCTCCTTCCCTTACCCTTCCTTACATACACATGCACTACATTACACACATGTCCGGAGAGCAGTCGAGGGCTTAGAGCGTGCCCCGGCTGGGGCGTTGCCCGCTGATGGCAGGTACATGATTGGAGAAAACCCGGCAAGGGGACTTGTAGGTCGGCGCCGGACCTTGCCATCCAGTGGAGAAGATAGCCACCTCCCACCACGCAGTATACTTACGAGAATTATGAACTTAGCAGTTAATGGGCCCGGAAATACCGATCAAAGGTCAAAAAATCGCCTTCTTGGCGCTGTTCTTAGTTTCTAGCGTGGTTTGAAGGTTCTGTCACCTTGGGACCCGTCAATATTCTTCACGGTCGGATAGAAACGTGAAGCGGATCTGAGAATCTGAACCATAGGCAAAACTGTTAAAATGTGGCCGTTTATCGAAATTAGCACTTTCCATTTGTATAATTTAATAAGGGAAGAAAATGTTTCTCACGTTTCGACACGTTTTCATACGAATGAGATTCATAATCGCACTACATTCTACGTGTGCGTAATCTGATTGAAACTGAATGCCTTGGTGAGGTTTTGAAGGCTACGTTTAATACTATTTAAAATAATTTCACTGAATTTTGTAATGAGTAGCTTTTGAATGCATACGCCTCAAAGACAAACCATGTGTCACTTACAGTCATGTATTATTATTGTTTTCACTACTAATGACTACTCTTCTTCAGATTTTTTCATATAGTGGTATCGGATGAAAGCTGAAAAAATAATGTTCACAACGTAAAGCAGTTTTTGACTGGTAATAGCTCGTATATAAATTCACATTCAATCCCTACTTTTACAACTATCACTACACATTTTAAATTCCAATCTTAATTTTGAGTCGTACACAGGCCGCCGAATTTAAAACGGTGGTGACGCAATGTCGTTTGGACTGGCTAACAGAGAGCGTTGTTTTAAAAAAGACGAGCATTCATGACTTCTGACGTGTTGAGGTTGAGGCAGACGCATAACAGCGCGGAAAGCCTGCGGAGACAGCTTGGAAACAGTTCCGGATGTGGAGGCGGCCAGATAGCTGTCCTAGATTGATTGTTTTAAGACTTGTAAATAAACTGTCTGCAATCGAGATCAACAACTTGAGGCAAGACGTGGATGGAATCCACTACAGTAAGAAAATAAATTGATGCAAAGGGGTACTTCGACACGACGCTACAAGATTACCAGTGTCGGTGAACGAGAAAGAAATCGTCTTTTGAAACTAGGGAGATATTGTTTAGATTTCGGAAAATGAACATTCGTCGAGAGGGTGTTTTTAGTGTCAAAAGATATTTAGCGTCAGTTGTTCTAGGATATTGAAAACTTTCTTTTAAATGTTGAAATCAAACTCCTTCGTTACTGAAGGGTTGCGGGTTCAAGTCCCGCCTCGAACATGATTGTATGTGTTTGTCCTTTCACCCTCGATCATCACCATATTGTTTCATCCTAATAGATATCATAACGGTAAAATCCAAGTGGTCGCTGATGACCTAAAAGTTGATGCGACCTTAAATAAAACAAAAACATTATTTGCTAAGTGGATTTTTCATGACATAAGTTTCTAAATATTTTGAAATTAATAGTTTAGGGTGTCTAGGAATATAGAGTTTTACGCGCTCTAACCAGAACTTTCTGATGAATACTAGAACCATTTTCAGTGATTTTTCTTATTTTATTTGCATTTAGCCATTAACATTTTTACTTGATCTCCCGCGTAATAAAATGTGCACACCTAATTTGGTGAAATTGATTCAAGTTTCGAAATTTTAGTAACAAAGACTAAAGTGCAGGTGGTCAAGAATGAAAATTAAATTGAAACCGGGCCGTAGGATATACAAGAGAAGGCTTAAAGCTTCGAATTGTCAGTCAGAATGAAATTATGTTATCTTGGGTTTTAACATGCACACACAAGAGAGGAGAAATTATTCACGTTTTTGGCAATCCTCTGTAATTCGCTAAAAAAATACCAGGACTAATGCGTTACCTTTTATCCGCAATTATCCCATTAACTTCTCACATGAATTTCACCGTGTGCAAAGGCAAATGCTGTAGCCGTTTCCCAGTTATCCCGGGCTGAAAGAAAGACTCATTTTCAAAAACCATAGCCAAAATATTCCTACTCATATTCAATAACCAAATGACAAATACAAAGGATCATTCACAAGTAAGTGAACGTTGATACTTAATACAGTTTGTAGTAACTTTTTTAATTAGTGATTAATGGATCTTTTGTTTCAGTTGCCCGGAAAAGAGACGGAAATATTCAGCTCTACATATGTGTGTAAGGTTTCAATTTATAATATGGATTTTTTTAAAAACAGAACAGAAATCAAAGGATGAACATTAGGACAACTGAATTTAAAAAGAAGACACTATCCTCACTCCTACTCTGCGAACATTAAAAAACTTGACGACCAAAAGGAGTGCCATTGATCTCATTAAAATTAATAAACCCGATGAAAAATCTGTCCTTACATATCGTTTTTCTCGGTCAACAGATTTTTCTTATGACCAGTTCAATTTCCATTACTTTTCTTATAAGTTTATTTAAAATTAATTTTCTGTTTTATAGAAAAGTATGTTTATAAGCAATAACCAAATATAATGTTGAAAAAATGTCCTTATTTCTATTTTACTTTGGTAGCTCACTGTACGATTTGAAACTGTATGGTTGCTCAGATGCTTGGTAAGTTTGGCGACGACTGACGCAGCGCCATCAGTTTCATTCGGCCTCCGTCGCCTCCAGCGGAGCGGCCTTCCCTTTTCTGGAAATGGATGCGCCGTCAACACCTGCATCGCCGGCGCCTCACTCCGCCGCTGATGGGCAGCGCGCGGACTGGCTCGCGAGTGCAGCGAAGGGGCGCAGGAAGACTCGAGCGAGGGTAGAATCGAGGGAGGAGGCTGAGAGGTCTGAGAGGGACAGAAAGGGTGAAGAGGAAACGATCGAGAGGAAGTTAGAAATGTACAGGGTTGTTACAAATGATTCATCGGATTTAAAAGTACGAGTATGCATATAGACGGACGGACGTTTTAAGAAAAAAAAAACCTTTTCGGTGTCAAGGTTCCATAATTTCTGAAATTTGACTAAATATCAAGTTGGAAGGTGTAATTTACTACGTGTTAGAACGGGATTTATATACCTTTCATGTATCAGGGTTCCGCAATATGAGTTTTTTTTTCGAAGAATCGCCCTTTTTTTACTTCAGCATTACGTAACTTTCTCTCTCTCTCTCTCTCTCTCTCTCTCTCTCTCTCTCTATATATATATATATATATATATATATATATATATTACTCCGTATATACGTACGTATGCGAGAAAGTGAAAATCAGGACCTTTAAGGTTAGGTGAGTTAGGGTCATATGAACAGCACCAAGTCATCACCAACACATCACCCGAATCATCAGATGCGGAAGTCTACTACTCCAACAAGACGGTGCTCATCCGCACTGGATAGGGCAGTGGCCGCCACGGGCTCGCGATTGCTTCTGATTCAACTGCTAAGCTCATTAGCCAATACGGTTTCTCTCGGGAGTTGGGAGTGATCTTCCCCCGCTTCATAGCGAGATCCGGCACCGACCTAACGTCGGTTAGCGGGGTTTTTCCAAACCACGTGTCTCCCACCAGCGGGGCGTCGCTGTAGCCGGAACAAGCTCTAAGCTCCCGACAGATCTCCCAGCATGACTGGTAGTACAGCGCATGTGATTGTGTCTGCAAGGGATGATGACAGGACAAGGAATGGGAAGGAAACATCGCGCTCGGTGCTTGGTATTGATCGGAAGAAATACAGAGACCTACAAATCAGAGCAACCAGCCGCTAGAATTCTCCACGAGACAGCGACTGAACTCGTCCTTACAAGCTTGGATCGAAATTCCTTCCACTGTTGGGACTCGAACCCTAGACCTCCTGGTCAGAGGTTCTGCAGTGACATCAGACATGAGCCGCCTCTCCCGGCCGCAAACACTCTTTTTGCAAGTGACTAGAAAACGCTCGAAATAGCCTGCAGCGAGGCTGCGCAACAGCGCCGCATCGACGCATCACATCGTCATGCCGAGTGGCAGTTTGTCCCACCTGACCGCAGTGTTCAGGCCCGAAAGCCCCGGCGGCGGGGGCGGCGGGGGCGGCGGGGGCGGCGGGGGCGGCGGGGGCGGCGGGGGCGGCGGGGGCGGCGGGGGCGGCGGGGGCGGCGGGGGCGGCGGGGGCGGCGGGGGCGGCGGGGGCGGCGGGGGCGGCGGGGGCGGCGGGGGCGGCGGGGGCGGCGGGGGCGGCGGGGGCGGCGGGGGCGGCGGGGGCGGCGTGGGCGGCGGGGGCGGCGTGGGCGGCGTGGGCGGCGTGGGCGGCGTGGGCGGCGGCGGGGGCGGCGTGGGCGGCGTGGGCGGCGGCGTGGGCGGCGGGGGGGGCGGCGGGGGCGGCGGCGGCGGCGGGGGTGGCGGCGGCGGGGACGGCGGCGGGGGCGGCGGCGGGGGCGGCGGCGGGGGCGGCGGCGGGGGCGGCGGCGGCCGGGGAGGCGGGGGCGGCGGCGGCTGCGACGGGGGCGGGGGCGGCCAGCCGCGATGCGCAACTCTTCATGTGCGCGCGAGGCGCCGCGCTGCGTTGCGTCGCGTTTCGCGCGCCCGATAAACGCGCAGAGGCGCGCGTCGCCTCCTCCGGGACGCGTAACCCAATGAATTAGCCGCGGCCCATTGAAAACATTAGCGGTAATTGCAGGCGCGGTGATAATCACGCGGGCTGCCCGCTCCACCGTGTAGGAATTCCTGGGGGCAGGACACAGTTGGTCAGGAACAGGGCAAGCGCGACTAAAAGTACCGGCGGAGGGGGCTCAGTGGCAACAGCCACTGAGCATTGCAGAGCGTCTCTCCGCGTGAGTCTAGGGCTCGAGTCCCGGCGGATTTCCAACGTTAGCTCTATAGAATTCTAGCGACAGGTTGCTCTGATCGGTAGTTTTTCGTGGTTTCTCCGATCAATACTAGATGAATGCCGGAGCAGTAGCCTACCAAACGGGCCACGGACGGCGCGCGATCTTTCCTTCTTTTTTCTTGCCCTATTCTCACCCCTTACTTTCTTATACTTACTTTTACTTGCTCTACACTTCCCGGAAGACCGGTCGGGAGCTGACAGCTTGTCCCGGTTGGAGCAGTGCCCCGCTGGTGGGAGATACCTGGTTGAGGGGAAACCCCGCTAGCCGACGGGTAGGTCGGCGCCGGATCTCACAATCCAAAGAGAGAATATCACAGCCACCTCCGAAGCAAAACGGCATGCACTACTATAATGACCATAGCAGCTGACGTGCCCGGAATCACTAAAAAAACAGGAGGATACAACGAACTCAGCTGCTGTTTGGAGGAGAATTGTAGTGGTCGGCTGCTCCGATCGGTAGTTGTCCGTGGTTTCTCCGATGAACGCCAAGCGAATGCCGGAGCAGTAAGCTCAACGAAGATGTCGCGGATCGTGCGCGATGTTTTCTTCGTCATTGTCCCTTTCTCGCCACTTACCACCAAAAACTCCTTAACCTCAACTACAACACATGTCGGAAGAGCAATCGGTAGATTTTAGGGTTTATCCCTGCTATGGAGGATGGTGTCTTGGCACATGAAGGAGGACAACCTCCTAACTGGCCGTGTGGGTCGACACTGTATTTCACGTCTTAGTGTGGGAGGAGCACCGTCACCTCTAAACGGCAGCACGCATGCACACACGACGGGCCTAATGAACACAGAAGATGACACGCCCTGAAACCAAACACTCACTGACTCACTAACGCGTCTAAAATACAGAGCGACTATTGCATGAGAGTGACGCGAAAATTCCGCCTGAATGACGGGTAGACCATCGCTAAGCAAAACAGTCTCAACTCCTAGGGGATGGATTCAGGTGCCGCAGCCTTTAGGCGTGTTTTCCAAGACTTTTTCCAAGTCATTTTAATTATTCGAGAACTTTAAAGAAAAATGTAGAGCCATTTTTGAGAAAAGTAAGGGATTGTCTCAGATACTTCATTTAAAGTACCCCATAAATACGAAGAATTCGCTTTAAAATTTTTAGGGCCTCGAGGCAGTTCAGAAGAATCAAGGAATATTTATTTTGGCGAAATTGCTGTAAATAGTGTCGATAGTGTTGTTTACATACGACGGACGGTTCGACGTTTTGTCATAAACAAATTTTTCGGTAGGAAGGGGCCCCTGATTCTTGATGTTGGCCGCACAGCGTGGTAGAGGGAGTCATTTACTACATATTGAAAGAAAATTTCTCTAGTTTTTCTCTATCAATGTCCCATACCACGGATTTTTGCCAAAAATCACCGTTTTTTGCCAATACATCTTATAAGTTTCTCTATAATACGTATATAACTCCATATTTAAGTAATTATATGAGAAAGTAAAAAGTACTATATTGTTGGGTAGTATGATACTCGCAACTTTTTTCCGAGGTTTGGCCACATCTGCCGCACTGCACGGCGACAGCTGCAACATGTTCCATTACCTGCACTCCAATCACACTAATTGCCTTCAACAGATCTGTACCGCCTTGGGGTAAGAGACGTTGACAAGGAGCGTACTAGGATAGGGGTCAGAAGTAGGGGGAATCCCATCAGCTTTAAAGGTCAGAATTGATGGTCGATTTGCAGAAAAAATTGTCAGACATGTTCATGTGCCATATATTCGTAGGAAGAAGCATTTTTATTTTATTGGCATTAATTTTTCCTTCGAACAGGTCACTTGGGGCCACGCAGGCAGGACTGCGCATGCAATTGATTAGAAGGGATCAGCATTTTGCTGAATCCAATCTTTACTTCCCAGGGTTGGTAGCCCTGGGGGTATGGAAGATGAATGATGATGATAATGAGAAGTGAAAGGACGGCACATACACATATTGACATACACAAATACACCCATGCTGGAAGCGGGGCTCGTACCCGCGGACCCTGCGGTCCCAGATTGCCACGACATTACTGCTTTAGCGATCTCGGCGATAGGGCCAACTTATTGGCATTATTATTATAATTATATCATCACAGGTAATTTATTTTTATCAAAAGTTCGTCAAAATATGTAGGCAGCGTACTGCACTCACTGAATAATAATGAAGATGAATGTGTTAACACAAGTTCGTTACGACTATTATTAATTAAATGGTACTGTTATAACTTTGTATGTTAAATCATTGATAAATTTAGATATCTGAAATAGCGTTAATAAATAATCCCCTTTTAAATTGTATGTGTAGTTAGAGACTATACCGTCAGTAAATTTAATAATAGTAAAGAAAACGTACGTGGTATTTTAAATAAATACATTATAACCGGGAATCAAAAGAGAATTTGCGTGCTATGGTTCCGTATTTTATCAGCATTAACCTTTCACTTTGATATCTCATCATTCACAATAATTTCGCCCGTGATGTATTAATTTACTTTATATTTTAAATATTATTTTGTATTTCAAGTAAAGTATTCAGGTTAAATTATTCATTAGCTTTTTGTTCACTTTATATTTTCATGAATTTTGAAGCGCATTTGTATTTAGATCCGCAAAAGTTTCCGTTTCCATAATAATTTTATTGGCTTGAAGTACTTCCGTAATTAATGAAATGCTTGCGTTGGGATCATACTTTCATTTCGGTTCGTTTTTCAATTTATTACTATGTCCGGAACACTTAACCTCGTGGAGATGATGATATTTGGAGTGGATATAAAGCACTGGTGGATGATTGTTATTGAAAGATTTGATTTTAAGGTCAAATTGTATGAAATACACCATAAATTAACTTCGATGGATTATCCTTTTGAGCAACTAGTAGGCCTCCATAACAAGGAATTAATTCCAGTAATATAGTTAAAGCAAGTATTAAATTAGAAAGTAAGTAACAGATAAAAGTATTAAATTGGAAGTAAGTAAACAGATAAAATAAACAATGTTGTTTCTATTTTTTCCGCGATGTAATAAGTAATAACTTAAACATTAGATGTTGTGACAATAGACTTTTGGAATTACGATATCTTTATTTCAAAGAAATTAATATAAATATATGGAACAAGTGTATTTGAATGAATGCTGAGAAATTGCAAATACTTTTGTGAATGTAGTACTGTTTAATACACCGAAATCCGATTAATTGAAAATACACTCGTAATAGTACAGAAAAATACACTGTTATAAAAGTAAGGAGTGCAAATGTTTGAAATAAATGAAAAAAGAACATCAAACCCTAACAAAATGTGTAACTTCCACTGTAAGTGAATGATTTTACGATTGTGACCTTAAATTTGGTGACCTTTGAGGTGACCTGCAAATGATATGATGTGAATTGCAATCCTTATTATATTTCACCTTAGTACCTTGCAATAAAGATTGATCTGCATGCATTTCTTTTGGAATTTAAATTATTTTAAAGATACTGGACTCAAAGATCTAAAATAGAAAATTTCTCACTTTTCTTTGTTCGCAACGGTCAAACTACAGTGATTTTTAGCAACACGACTATGAAAAAGTAGTTAATGATATCTCTAAACAATATTTTTAAAACCATGATTTATTTTTTCGTTTATTACCTTACTTAACAGAAAAAATAAAAGTATTTACCTACAATTTAATTGATTGCATGGCAGACTTTTAAAATTGGACCCGAAAACCAACTCTAGAATCCAGAATAACCGGATTCACATCACATTTATTTCTGATGGGAGACGACAACTCCAACCCCGACCCGTCTAATCACATCACCGCTCACCGTCCTCTTCATCACCAGCCGACAAATAGGGCAGCACCTCCTCCGGCCCCCAGCCGCAACCAACGTGCGTCGCAACCGCCAGCACCAAAACAACCCTCCACCCCCCCATTTCCCCCCCGCCACAACAATTCCCCTCCCCCACCCCACCCCCACCACCGCAGTCTGTGAAAGCCCTGGCCACCGCCGCTGCCGCCATACCTCCCGCCCGCGGGCCGTCCGCTCCCATCGTCCGAAGCCACTTAACGTCCACAATGCCCCAGCACGTAATCACCATCATCGTGTTCCAAACCTCTCCGTCGAGCGCTACCTCCGCCATCGCTGCTTCAGTAATTGCTGTTGCGGTCTCCCTCCTCCCTTCGACCTGGGTGATTCGGCGCTATCTCTTGCGACTCCAACACGTTCGTCTCTCAATTATAAAGCGATGTTTTGTGGCGTACTCTCTCCCTGAGAAACTGGGAATCGCCCCAAATGGACCTGTGATTCTGACGTACAGATATGCGAGGATTTGTTCGAAGGATCGTAAGAGGTAGTTTATTAGAGGATGGAAGATCAGCCAATCGCCCTGCTAAAGATGTACGCGGGGACAGGTTGGGGAGGGAAGGTTCGCGAACGGCCTGTAAGTCATTGTCTAAAGTCTGGCATCTGCCCAGAGGTCACGGAAAATATGGACGGAAAAAGATCAGAAAAGCAGGCATCTGGTATCCTGGGAAACTTTGACTTCAACCAACGTACTAGCTGGACTATTGCCGGAACCATCATTCAGATCGCTCTAACCGACGAGGGTGGAGTAGCTAATACATAAAACGCAGGGGATACAGTTATTTAATACAAACCCTCTCGTCGATTCCGACAGCACATACATGGTTATTCTGTTCCGTCGTTCACCAAAACTATCGCTTCCTTCACCGCCTTCCCGCATGTAGCTTTCTACAAACGCGTGACGTATGTAGCCTTCGTTATCATCGTCACCGTCACCGTAACTATTCCTAAGACACCCCACTTCCGCCACCGTCCACCATCTCCACGTCACTTACCACCACAACCTACTTCATTATCGTCTTTACTACTACTACTACTACTACTACTACTACTACTACTACTACTACTACTACTACAACCACCACACCTCTGCTACCACAACCATCACTGTCATCGTCAGCGTCACCATTACCACGCTACTGCCCCCGTCAATATCACCGCCACCATTCCCCACTATCGTCACCATCAGCACTATCGTCATCGTGGCGACCATCTCTGTAGCACCTCGCCCGCCGTGGCCACCTCCGCCTCCGCTCTCGCCTCCGCGCTGCCACCACCCCGCTTCCAACCCCGTCTCCCGCTCCGCCACCGCCTGCGACCTCATCTCCGCCTCCGACGCCGCCTCCGCCAACGCCTCCGCCCACGCCTCCGCCAACGCCTCCGCCTCCGCCCACGTCTCCGCCTCCGTCTCCAGCTCCGCCTCAGCCTCCCACCCCGCCTCCGGCCTCCCACCTCCCGCCGCCGCATCCACTCTCGCCTCCAACCACGTCTCTGCCACGGCCTCCAAACTTGCCTCCCTCTTGGCCCCCTCCTCCAACCCCACCCCGACCCCGCCTCCGACCCCGCCTCGAACTCCTCCACCCCTCTCCGCCCCCACCTCCTTCGTCCGTCACCGCCTCCACCACCACGTCCCTCTCCCATGTGCGCCCGCCAGCGCAGCCCGCGGCGGCCCTGAGTTCCCACTCGACGCGAGATCCGCTTTGCGCCTGTAATGCCCCGCATAACCGCATCATCGTTTCTCGATGCGATCTCCGGTAGTCCGCCGCAGTCGACGCACTTCCCCGACTGGCGTCGTTACGCCCCAACGACCGACGCTAACACTGCAGCGTCCTGTGCATCTCCCCGCCCGCCCCGCCCGCAATTGGCGATGTTACTGCCTCTGACCACTCCCGCCCCAGCGCTGTTGCCACTGCTGAATCTCCCCTTCTCCCTCGGGATCGTGTATTCCGCCGCAATCAGTTCACTGGGGAAAGATTTGATCTCGTCGCCAGACTACTCACTGGTGACAATTTACTTTGGCAAGTCGCGTCCCCTCTCTGCACTCCCCACTTTGTGGCCTGCTACGTTCCCCTTCCCGATTTCCCGTCTGCGAAACTCGCATGTTGGAAAAGGTTTTGGCCACAGTAAAGAGATAAGGGTGGTGGCGTGAGTGACAGTAATAGGAGGGCCGTATTGATAACGATCTTGAGTCTTTTATTTTCACTGTGGTCGCCCCATGTGAAAATAAATGTTTCGACTATAATTTGGATAGTATTGGGAGGAGTACTGTACAGGCCAAAAATGCAACGTTTGAAAACAACATTTACACCAGTAGGAAAGGATTCCGAAGAAAACTACTTTACTTGCACTTCTTGTAAAATTTTAATTTGCATACGGAATGAGTTGCAAATAGGTATTAGCATTATCAGGCCGATATAGAGCAAATAATGGACACAGTTAAAGTTTGTAAAGTGAAGCGAAATTAAGAAACCAATCGTATTTGCGATATCGGCCGTGCGTAGTTTCACACTTTTAGTAATATCAATTATTATAAGCAACCCTTAAAAGAATTATAAACATAAATTATTTCATTATGAACTACTCCTAGGCCCATCTTTAAGGTCTCATCATCGGCTATGAGAGACTATTCCTCAATGCAAATGCCATTTTTTTAAAAATATCTGGGCCGGAAATGAGCAGAGATTATCTCTTTCCCCACACGTCATATACAGTTTTTACTGTTTTTGACCAAATAAATAAATAAATGACAGAAAATTCCTTAATGAACGCTGGTTCTGAGAGTGACTTTTCTTTCCTTGTTTAACGGCCATTATGTCAATATAACCAGTACAGTATGACAATATAAAAAACGACAGTTAATTTATTTACAATATTCAGCGTACATGCACAACCAAATCAGGGATATTTTTATTGTCAGTTTCCACACTTTCGGCCCGCTCTGAGATCATCCACCAACAAGTATTTATGAATTTATGAATGGTGAAGATATGGATGATGTAAGGAAATATATATCAATTTTTATTGACTTCCTTTACGCGTCCCTGACGTCGCAAGGAGAAAACAAGCTTTATCTACAACTCGAACCGACATCATTGTACACCATACACATTGGTTTTGTATCTGCAGCTTTCTGCACTTCACAGGCCGACAGGCTAACTCCTAAAATAACGAATTTAGTAGGGAATGACTTCTGCGATTGGAGAAAATGGACTTTTGCATGTCCAGCAAACGCCGCTCCCTAGGCAGTATTGCCAACGTTTTGGATATCACGTTAAAACGTTTAGAGAGATTCCGATGAATCCTTTCTTTCTGCTCACCTAGCGCCACCAACATGTCCCCTTTCTCTCTCCTCACTGCCACTCTCCGCCCCGCCCTCCTCATCCCTTCCCACTCCCCATCTGTAATTCTACCGGTCCGCCACTGTTAGTTAATGCCTTATTTTACGTGGCGAGACTCTTCCGTCTTACCACGCAAATTTCTACGCTTCTTTCCCCAACTAGAGGCAGGGACCGAAAAGGTATTGAATACCGATAAAATACCGGTAAAATACCGATACTGTTTCATACCGGTATAAAATACCTTTTATTCCTTTTATACCGGTAAAATACTTTATAGGACATCTATACCGGTATGGACGTCCATAAAGGTTATACCGGTATTATACCGGTATTTTCAATGGAAATAGTGTCGCGTTTCGCGCGCTCCCCACACGCGCGCGTGAACCACACGCGCGTTTGTGCACCGAAACGCGCGTTCGTTCCCTTACACGCGCGCGCGACCCCAAACGCGCGTTCACGCCCTAACGCGCGCGTTTGCGCCCAATACACGCGCGTTCGCTCCTCACACTCGCGCGTTCGCATCCCCCACACACGCACGTTCGTTCCCTTACACGCGCGCGCGACCCCACAAGTGCGTTCGCGCCCCCACGCCCCCTGATTGGATACGAAACCCCTTCTCCCTAGTCAGCCGTTAGTTGTCAAGTACACAAAACTATTATTCGTACTCATATACATAACACTATTATTCGTACTCATATACATAACACTATTATTCGTACTCATATACATAAAACTATTATTCATACTCATATGCATAAAACTATTATTTGTAGTAAACAGAGAGCCCACCTCCCGAGCCAGCTGCCCGTGGCCCCTGGCAGGGGCGGATTCAGCCCGACCATTTTCTTTTTTTTGGGGAGGGGCGCTTTCATAGATTTTTGTTAAATAATAAACATATTTGTTATTATATTGTGTTTTAGGTTTTGTAGCGTTCGCTATACTATACACTATTATTGTTTAAATAATTATTTTAAATGAATTTTGCCAAATAAAGGGAGGTGACAAACGAAAACTGTTAGGTCTCTTCGGGTGGGGGAGGGTATCCACGGCCCCATGCCCTCCCCCCTGGGTCCACCACTGGCGCTTGGTTGCCGTGTTGATCGCAGGGTGGCAAATGCGTTCGGTGCGAGGGCCAGTGCGGCGCCACACCGCAGCGGCCGCACCGCGCTCGGAGCTTTCACGCGGTCGCCTCTCCGCATGACTCATGGCGCCGGGGTCAACACACGCCGCACTTCCAGCGGACGGCGCGCAGCTCGATTCGGATCAAGGACGTGCAGTCGGAATACGAACCGTGCACAGCCCGTTTACAATTTAATTGCAGGACGGGACAGAACGAAATCGACCGGTTGATGGAGCTCACAGCAATAGCTGTTGTCCACTCCAGTGTCTGACCGGGAGTCCCGACGGTGGAGGATTTTCTACAAAGCTAGGTCGAATGCAGCCGCTTTGGAGGAGAATTTGAGCGGTGTCGGATGCACTGGACCAGTAGTTTTCCGTGGTTTTCTCCAATCAATACCAGTAGCAGTACCTGAACATACGGGTCACGGACAGCGCGCGATCTTTCCTTTCCTATCTTTGTAAGCAACATTTTACCTACATACACACACTTCCATGCACTACACGATCGCGCATTTCGGGAGACCTGTCGGGGGCTTACAGCTCGTCCCGCCTGGGGAGGATTTCCCCCTCCAAACCTAAAATGTTCAGCGCCTCATCTTAGCTAGTAGCGGGGCAGAAACCCGCCGGTACATAACGTGTATTTGAACTTACGGGACTGATGTCAATAGCAGTCGACGTACCAGAAAAGGGAAATAGTCAATCAATGCACGGAAGTTCCATATTTGCCGATCGAAGCTTTCAGGTGTTTGTCAGTATCCATTCGATGCTGTGTAGGAAAATAGAGATCACGCAGTTAAAATGGACAATTCGATTTCACATTTGAAACATTTTAACTGACATGAAAATTGGACGCCAGGAAATAATTCAAAGTAACTAACGGAACAACTATAATTTGTTGATTTGCCCGTTACAGTGCTAGCTCAGCCTATTTGTGGGTCCTGCTCAGTAACAATTCGCTTTCCTGCGATCAGCAAAATTGCCACTGGACCCGCCCTCCGTAGCGCGAAATCTGAAAGTATACGTTATCTATCTGCACAACTAACATGCTAGTTTGCACAATAATATCCATTGGATTTCATGTAAACAGAATAACAGATTATTCAATATCCTTTGTACTTCCCTCGCTACTTTCTGGCCAACATCTTTTAATAACTTTCTATTTCAAAACGTAGACCGTAATATCGGTCATGACCTTTCCTCAGTTCATAGCTAGCTTTTTCTAGACAATATCAGAGCTCTCTTGGTTGTATGGGATGGCGCCTCGTAGAACCAAACCAAGGCTTCCGCCACGTCTACCGTACTCTCTTTCGACCAATTCTTGGGGTCATCTGCTTCGCTCTTCTTTCGATTCCCTAAATTCCCTATTCTGAATTATGACTGCGAGAAACATCCCCACAATTCATTACTGGCACTAATATGGCATCTAATATACGAAAATTAACTCTCGCCACACGATCTGGCATTTACAGCACCCAGCCTCCGCTCAATTGTTATAAACAAGCTGAGCGCGCACCATACTAACGCCCCTAACAACCACATATGTTCAAGCTTTACGTTTATTACTTGACGTTCGCTGTCAACTACCTAACCCGCCATGTTTTGTATGTCACACATTGGAATCTAAGGATGTGCAGTTGAAATGAGAAGCATGCAGAACACTTTAATTCGAAAGCTGCAGCGTTGCTGCTCCGATAACTGTATCTTGTAATGCATGAAACATCTTGACAAATTAATATATCGGAGCTTTCATATGGTCTCGAGACCACACGACACAGCATGGAAAGGAAAACTAAGTTCTACAACACAAATGAGCGGCGCGAAATATAATTATGACTTTGGACCTAAGGGATTTTGTAGTTATAATGGGAAAAGTGCAGTCAGTTCCATATTTCTATCTGAGACCCTACAATTCTAAATTGAGGCGTAACAGAACGTTTTATAATGTAAATTGCAAGCCGGAGATTGGGGAAGTACATTTTGGCTTCTGCCAAACATGTTCGTGCATGTAGGATATCTTTGTACGTTTCCTCAAAATGTCACTACTTACATCAGTTTTTATTCTAATATTATCTGCTTAAAACAATCATAGATGCATCCCATTAATGAAAATCGCGTGAAACAAATGTGAACATACTTACATAAATTATTGATATCTGAATGTTGACAATAGAAGTGCATGGAGACATTCCAGCCATACATACCTGTAACAAAAACATATCTGTTAATAATATGTAGAGAAACGGGTGTCGTAAGGTAAATACGCTTACCCCTTGACACACCGTTCATAAAAGCACAATCTTTAAAAAAATTAGATCACACAAAATTCCAGGCTTCAACTAGTCTCCCGAGAAATATAAGAAGCAGCGAAAGGAGAATAGATAAAATTATTACTTGTGTGTACTGGTGTTCTGAATCAGAGAATGAATGTGCAATCATTTTAGAAATGTTGAATTCTATAAATTCTAACTGCGAATTGATAATACTTTGTTGGGATTCAATTTTAATACATTTCTTAGAAGGAAGTATTTGAATTTCAATACCAGTTACCAGGCTGAAAATAACCACTTATGACAGTAACTACTTACAATTTATTAATCCAAGAAAAGTGGAAATCCTTTTCAGATAAATAAGGATTCCGAGTGAAATGTGTAATAACGAGACGCTATCAGCGTTATCATCACTAATTAAAGAGAAAACAGTCAATAACATTTTGAACTACATGAGACCGGATACATTTACGATAAAAATAACCACAGAATTGCATGAACTACCACACGAAAGACAATTCTTCCCGGTCGCCCAATGTGCAGAAAGCGTCGGCATTGACTTTCTGGGCGGCGTTTCCTGCGAGTCCCGAGTTCCTGTCTAGCAGCAGCGCCGCGTAGACCTGCCGGTTGACCGCCGGACGAAAATACTCGGGCGCAGCGAGCGGGGGCGGGGGCGGGGGCGGGGCGGGGTGGCCGTAAACCCGATTCGGCGCTGGCGCAGTCGTCAGCCGCCGCTCCGCGACAGCCGCTGGCAGCCGCACTAAATCTCCCGGCCGCGCTGCGGATGGCGGTGGCGCGGGCGGCGCAGGCGGCGGGGGACGGTGAGGGCGGCGAGGACAGTGTGGGCGGTGAGGGCGCTGAGGGCGGCGAGGACGGTGTGCGGTGAGGGAGGAGGTGAGGACGGTGAGAGCGGTGAGAGCGGGTGACGGCGGTGAGGGCGATGAGGGCTGTAAGGGAGGTGTGGGCGATGAGGGCAATGAGGGCGGCGCGGGCGATATGGGCGGCGGGGACGGTGAGAGCGGTGAGTGTGGTGAGGGCGATGAGGGCATCGTGGTGGCGGAGGTAGCGGCAGAACGACGTGGCCAGCGGACACGAAGCCGCACGCGGTGAGACGGCTGAGGTGTAGCAGGGGTGTGGAGGCGGCTGGTGCGGAGGGGGTCGTTGCGGGTGGAGAGACCGGGTGACCGCGTGGACGATGAGACAGCCGGCTGAGGACAAGGGTGGGCGTAAACAGTGAAGCCGGCTAGGCAACGGACAGGGCCGGCGATGTCAACTGAGACGGCGGGAACGAGGAACATTTTGTACGATTAGGTTTCACGCGAGAAGGCTGAGGCGGCTGATGTTTGCAGATGTTGGAGAGACGGCTTATAGAGTTGGAGCGGGTAGGGCGGAGAGCCCAAGTGACGATGTGGTGACGAGTGACGGTGTGGACGATGGGACAGCGGAAACAACGGTGGGGACGGTAGAGACGGTTGAGTGGCGGTGAGGACGACAAGGCCGCCTGGGCGACGGACAGGTTTCGCGATGTCAATTGAGACGGCGGGAACGTCGAACGTTTCGCTAGTGCATGCAATTAGGCCCGCGGCGAGAACAGTCAGGCGGCTGAGATGTAGTGAAGTAGGGGAGACGGCATATAGAGCGGGAGTCGATGGGGAAATAGAGGTTAGGTGGGAAGGAAGAATGGGAAGCGGTGATGGCAACTGAGACGGCGGAGAGGGGAGCGTGTTAGGCAGTGTGTACTAGTAGGGGGCACGGCGCAAAGAGAACGGTGGGGTAGTGAAATAAGAGAGACGGCATCTGGAGCGGAAACCGTAGTGGGTAGAGTGACAGAGTGGCCGTGTGTGATAAAGAACAACGGATACGATGAAGACGGTGGAGATAGAGCGAATTCGATGGTGTAATGGTTAGCATACCGGACTGTCGTACCCAAGTTCGCGGGGTTCAAACCCGATCGTAGCCGTGAATTTTTAAGGGCGAAAAAATCCTTCGTACGCCTTCCGCGGAGGGGAAGTAAAGCCGGCTGTCCCATGTTAGTAGATTTACTTGCATGTAAAAGATCCTCAATGATGCCTCTGAGCTAAATTCAAATCGCCCTGTTTCGTTACCCGAGATACCTTCTTTCTTCGCTAGTTGGTGAAAGGTGCATAGCGAAATTTGCGTGGTCAGGCGGAAGAGCGGGCCTGATGGCTCTAGTCTCGCCACGTAAAATAAGGCATTAACCAACTAATAGAGAGTTTAGGCGAACGGCGGCTGACTGGAGCGGCGGGAATGGACGAAGGCCGTCGAGTGGCCGGCGATGTCGTCTGAGATGACGGGAAAAAGAAGCATTTTAGACCGCACATACGGCTGTTCGCGGGCGTTGAGAATGTTAAGACAGGAGAGGTAGTGAGTTCGTGGGAATGGCGAAGAGCGAGGAAGTGCTGTGGGAGGAGATGAAGCGTGTGCGGCGTGGCAGTGATTGTGAGGACGGTGAGTCTGAACGTGATGGAAATGTTCGGTAGTCGTCGGATCACCAGGGTGACAAGAACACAAAAACTGGCTGAGCGGTGGTAGGTACGATGGTAGGTCGGCGCCGAATCTCGCCATTCAGCGGGGGAATAATAACGCCCCATCCCAAGGAAAAACATGCATTACACTTAAGTGACTAATGACCTTATCAGTTAACGCCCCGGAATCACTAGCAATCAATCAATCAATCATTTGAAGACCGGAATGGTTTGCCTGATTAGCGTGAGTGCCTCGACACAGTACAATGATGTAGGGGCGAGAATGATGTGGTCACCCAACACCCGAGCTCAGCTTGTTTACAACTTGTGTCTCGTGGGAGTGTTGTGCATGTAAATATGCATGTGAGTAAAGGGAGACAGAACAAAGATGAGGAATGCAATATTGCCCGTTCTTCGTGGCCCGATTAGGGAACAGCTACGGCATTTGCCTGATATTTACCAGCGGACTTTGTATTGAATATTGACCAGTACTGGCTGCTATAATTATCCCCCAGACACTGGTTTAAAAAGATCCAGATATGAAGTTACAATCGAAAGTCCGCCATTGGTACTTAAACACGCTTTTTAAATCACTCCGAAATCATTCAAATTTACATCAGTAAACAAAGATGCACAAACGTAACCATAAACTAGTCTTCTTTTTATCCTGTATGTAAATGCGACTTTTTCGAGAACAATATTCCGCGGGAGGGCGCACGCAACCGCTATAAATAATTTCCTGCAAACGTTTTATCTCCTCGGGACCTTCCACCTGTCATCCGAGGCGCGGGACAGAAAAAACCACGTTCAACGCGTCCTCGCGGACTTTCTGAAATATGAGACACTCATTCGATTCCGCGGCGGTTGGCAGCGGACGCGGAGAAAAATCGACAGTCGGAGACGTGTGTCACTCTTGCGCCGCATACGAGCGGTTTTCTTTAGATCTCGAAGTAGGGACAACAAACATCGACCAAAACCTCGTTGACGCAAAGTTATTTATGGCTCGTATAAACGATGATTTAAATAATTTTGCAAGAAGAAAGTAATGCCACAATGTTTGTCACGTGAATATGGATTTTACATTGTCGAATCATTACTTATTATTAGAGGGTGGATTGTAATGAAATGTCTTTTTCTTTTCACTTTAAAACAATGCATTTTAGTATACACTTTAATTTTATTTTATGACAAAAGCAAATTACCCATTTTATAGGGCATTTTTTAGCATTTTCATTCGATTTTGACAAATACGTCGTTTTGAAATCATTTTTTCAGTCATATTGTAGTAGTTGTTCATTGATTTCATTAATTTTAATGTCATTGTAATGATACTTTCCACAAATATTCTCCACAGTATTTCACAGTCATATTCAGTACCCTATTCGATTTCTTTGCTCAGAAATTGTAATGACAGCTATTGTAAGTATATAATATAAAGTTCTTATGGCACCTATCAGCGCCATTGTCGGGTCAGCTGATTTCAGGAAAACTAAAGACTGGAATTTCCTGGTAAAGAACAGTCCAAACCAAAAGCTTGCAAGCTGACTTCACATGCACGAAAAGGAGCCTCGATTTCTGAGTAAGCTGAGTAATATATCCAACAACTTTTGTTATTCATCTGGCTTTGATGAAAATTTTTGTAATTTTCTTTCGATTTAGGCATTTTAGAAACATTTTAAGTGCATTTTATTTATCATTTTTGGCGATGTTTTGGATCATCAAAATGTGCCCCCTATTCATTACGCATGCAAGTGTAAACGCAAATTTGGAGTGAACTAATTAATGTTGAAAATGAGCAAAATCAAATTATCTCTTAAATAATTTAATTAATCACAGAAAACTATTTGTATTCAAATATTTTACATGAAAAATTAGATCTAACAGTGAAGAAAGTGAAGCAAAGGTGAAAGCTAAAGAACAATTTCTTAATACTCCTGTTCGCAGTATTTTTGCAAATTCCAGGGACTACTATATTTCAGACTTTAACGTTTCGCCAGGATATAAAAATATCAAGCATTTGGGTCAGGATTATTTTTGGCTAACCTTCGAGTAAATATGACATTTATCTAAAAAATGAGAGAATTTTAGTAGTGTTTGTTGTTCTATTCACCGAAGTCAATAGAACTTCAGTTTAAAATGAAAGCTTTCATGAAAGATAAACACTGCCTTTTTGAGGTCGACCAACTATCTTAGTTTCGTAATTTTCATTCAACATGTCTCTATATATAAAACAAAGTTGTGTTAGTTACACCATTTACAACTCAAGAACGACTGGACCAATTTTAATTATCTCTGTTTTGTTGGATTCATGGCCGTGAGGGAAAAATGGAATGAGAGAGAAAATTAGAGAGAGAGAGATGGGGGAAAATAGAGAGGGAAGGAAAATAGAGAAAGAAGGAAAATAGAGGGAAAACAGAGAGAAGGGGAAATAGAGAAAGAGATGGAAAACAGAGAACGGAAAAAGAAAGAGAGAGAGTAAAAGATAGAGTGAGGGGAGACACAGAAGGAAGAAGAGACAGAGAGGGGAAGAAGAGACAGAGGGGAAAAAGAGACATAGATGTGGGAAAGAGAGACAGAGAGTGGGGAAATGAGAGAGGGGGAAAGAGAGACAGGAAAAAAAGAGAGAGGGGGAGACGAATATTTCCTCAATTATTTCTTTTGCGGCAGCAACAAGCCGGGTACCAGCTGGTTGAAATATAAAATTTAATGTACTTTATTTACTGTTAGGCAGTGTTATAAAGCTGCGTATCACAGCTTGCATTCCTACAGAAGAAACGTTTATTAATATATGATAAATAGTCTCATTTTGTAAAATTCACTGATTTGAAATGACAGTTTGTTAAGGTAACGTAGCTTACTAGTGTTTGCAGATATTGCATCCAGAGCAACTGGCGCGTTGTTTAAAGTAAGAGTTGTATAAATTGTTCAGAGGTGGTGAAACGCCAATTTATACCTGGCCTATGACAGTTTTATTGCGAGTTATTGTCCAAAAAGTTATATTAATTCTCATTTCCTGTTATAAAGCTGAGAAAGGGTCCAATAACATGAAATATATCAGAAATATTTTATCAATTGATAGAAAAGTTAAACAGTTTGAATGGAGCTGATTTTGATTTTTTAATCGTATTTTCTTCAGAGTGCAATAACTACATTTCTACGTTTAGGTTAGGAGGAATAACAGAGAAAGACGTAATTTAAACATAATAAAACATTAAATTCTTGATTGTATGTTAGAAAAAAGAAGGCAAATATACTTTCGTTTAAAGCAACCATTCTTCATATTTAGCGCTTTGTGCTTATCTTATCCGCTGCAGTGTACGTTCACCGGGAGAGGTGGCTCAGGGCATCGACTGATGCCCTAGGTTCGAGTGCCGACGATGGCAGAATCCTCGACACTAGCTTGTCTGCTAGGTAGAGTACAGTCGCTGCCTGGAGGAGAATTCTCGCGGCCGGCTGCTCTGGTTGGTAGTTTTCCATGATTTCTCCGATTAACATCACGCGAATGCCGGAGCAAATACCTAACAAACGCATCACGGACCACGCGCGATCTTTCCTTCCTTTTATCTTGTTTTATCCTCACCCCTCACTAAAACACATTCACACTTACATATACTACATTATCACACATATCGCAATGCCGGTCCGAGCTTAGAGCTCAGAGTGTCTTGTCTGGGGCGTTACTCCGCTGGCGGGATATACCTAGTTGAAGAAAGCCCGTTAGTCGACGGTAGATCGGCTCCGAATTTCACCTTCCAGCGAGGGAAGATCACCGCCCCCTCTGGAGGAAAACACACGCACTACACTTACGGCACTAATTACCTAAACAGTTGACGCTCTAATCAGAGTGCGGAGTCAGAAGAAGTTTCTCATGCTCTCCAGAGCGTCGGCCTTCCCAAGCGGCAAGGAACTCGAGCGGGCGCGGTTCGACTGCCTGTCTTCCTGGGTTTGGAAACTTCAGAGCGTTCGGAAAATAGAAGCATGCATTCATCTCGATTGGGAGAAAAGGTTTATTCCTTTGGTGCTGCTTGTTCAGTTCAAACTGGTCACGATACCGAAAAGCCAATGAGCAGAGTTCGCAGTTACGGGGTGTGACGTGGCGCATGTCCTGGCCGACGCGGGTGATGAAAACAATGATAGCATGTTGGGGACTGAAAAAATGATGAAATGATTTGTGAGATGTCACACAATGTAGAATATGTTGTCACTATTGTTGATGCAACGCATTCATTATTTTGCAGTCATAATTACAACCATACATTATATATAATTATCTTAAGCAAAACTTCGATAAAGGCTCAGATCGTGAAGAAGACTGGTCAGCAATTCTATTTTCCATACACCAAAATATTACATACCCTAGTGTTTACTGGAGTACAAGTTTCATATATTGCACCAAGTTTCTCTAAAAGAAACAGTATAACGGCGTCAAGTTGGTTCAGGGGTGGCGACAAATCACATCGCCCTTCGACTTGCCAACACTGACCTCTCTGTCCACGATTGTGCACCGATCACGTTCGTGCATCGACAGATATGCGTTGGTGGGGTGACGGTGATTTCGATAGTGTTTGACGGTGCACAAGTGTTGCTCAAGCATATAACAAAGGTCATGTATAGTGTAGCGAAAGTTCACTCTCATAGAAGAGATGCAAGAGGGGGATTACTTGGTGTAGAGTTGTAGTTGTTTGGTAGGGTTGTAGTTAGTTTGAAAGTAAATAAGTCGTTAAGTAACAAGTAAATAAATGAAAAAATAAATAATTAACTCAATAAACAAAGAAGTAACCATTAAATAAATAAATGAACACTTTACGGGTCAACTGAGAGTGGGTATCCGAGAAATGGGGTCAATCTGTTGAAACCGCTAGAGCCTGGTTACAGGCCGACAGAGTTAATACTATCCCCACGAGAGGGAGCAAACAGACGTTAATACTTTCTTTGACGGACAACAGACACAAAGAGTTGTAGCGGCGTCTTAGTCGATGGAGCTGACGTTTCGGCCATCTTGCTGTGGCCTTCTTCAGAGCTATACTACATACTAGAGGTCTGCATTCTCCGCGATTTTTACCGACCAGCGCTCGCTTGCCTCTCTTCTCTCGAGACCACGCGCTCGACTGTCCTTGGCAGCCGGTTGCGGACTCCCGGTCGCCGGCGGCCGACCGAGACTCGGTCGGTTATCGCTAACCGGCGGACCCCGTTCAGGCGAATTGCTTCTCGCAATAATCAGCCGCCACGTCGGAGTAAATATCTAATGCCAAGTTTCAGGAAAAGGAAAGAGTATTGAATGGTTTTTAAAATAAGTGACCAGTAATTTCGTTTTTTTTAAAATTTATTATATAGATGAATTTTAATAATAATTTTCAAATAATAAATTTTAATATAAAAAAGAATAAAAAGCTTTAAAAATCGACTCCTCGGACGCACTGGAGAACCTCAGGTGGATCTATTGCAGTTCTGCCTGTGAATTCAAAGAAAAGACATTCAAAAGTTTTAGAGATAAATTCCGTTCTTTGTAATGACTAGACATTGGATGTTTAGGAAATTGCCTATTTTATTCCAATGAATTCAACTAATAAAATCATTAATTTTCCTTCATTTTATGTAGTGTAAATACAAATGCTCTGCTAAATTTAGATACAAATGCAATGAAATATATTAGTTCCCTTCACTTCCAATTTTGTATTTTTGTTGCCTTTTCCCAAATATTTTTGTTGTTGTTGTTGTTGTTGTAATTTTCAGGCATCTGAAACCCAGGTCTTAGTTTCTTAACCCGGCAGTAGGCGCACGGGGTGCCTCAGTCACCTCAGCATTGTTTTTGAACTCATTGTACCTTTAGTTTTATTTATAATCTTCCAAGCTTCTCAATACCTTTCGAGAAAAGCTTTGCGCACATATCTCGACCATTCTCTTTCAACTGCTTCCTGTCCTTTTCTGGAAATTTCGTCGCAAAGGCGATGGCGCGCTGCGTGGGGACCACCGAGTCACGTCGCGCAACCTTTGCTATCGCTTCTTGCCACGCTGTTCACAGTAGTTCACCCAAAGGAAGGAGGTCTTGTGGAGCTTTATTACTACTCCACAGAAGTCAATGATTCACAATTACAGCTTTTACGATTTTTTAATTACAATTAATCGCTTATCTTGTATTGAAACGAAAAATAATGAAGTAGTTGAAAAATATTGTACTCATACATATAAAACTGTATATGCATCATTTCGTGAATACATATTTTTGCCGAATTTAAATTAATGTTAAACAACGTGTGTATATAATAGTAAATAATGTATTTTGAATTATTGAATTGAATAGGCTGATGTGCTGTGAGCGCTGTTGTTTGGCCGCCGACTGAGTCGCCCAATTCAGAGGCCGTAGCGGCTTACATCAACTATTTCACAATAAATTATTACGCCCAATGACAAGACGTTTTGACGCAAGGAAAATAGTACCCACCTCATTTTTGTTTAGCATATGCATTTTTCTTATATACTCGATAAATTATGACCAAATATTCATTGTATTTAATAAATATGCCTTAAATTCGGGTTTGTAAGAAACTTAAATGACATTACAATTGGTACGAAACGAATTATTTTCCCTTAAGCACTATAAATATAAAAAACAATATAAAATTCATGCAATAAAGGTTTAAGTTTATTTTCAGACTCTTTGTTTGCCTTAATTCTTTCAAAAAATAGTATTGTTTTGTCTCTATAAATTATTTCCAATCAATCGATAAATTGTTACTTTTCAACGAATTAATCGTTTAATTGAAATTGTATTTTGTTTCGATTACAATGAATTGAAAGAGTTTTGCGATCTCTACGCGCGACGACTTTATATCCCGTACATGCATTCAACGGCAAAGCTACCGAGCAGTCCGGTGCCGCGGGTCGAGCGGCCGAGCTTTCCGAGCGGCCGAGCGGCCGAGCGGCCGAGCGGCCGAGCGCTCGAGCGCCCGGGCGCTCGGCGACTACCGAGTCTCGGCGACGCTCGACAGTTCTGCGGCTGAGCGCGAGCCCCAAGGCGGCCGGTCGAAATGTCCGTTAAACAGCTATCTCTTCCCCTCCGAGCGAGGTCCCCCTCCCTTCGCCGAGCGTCGGAGCGGAGCCCGAGAGTCTCGAGCGGTTGTTTTCGCCTGATTGCAGAGCTCTACTACATACAGAGCGGAATGTCAGCTCCATCGATTCAAAGGCGGCTCATCCCGGACAGCTAAGAATACAATACGAGAAAGTAATTAGTGATGGATTCGAAGTTAACCCCCTGCGAAAATACTTACTACGTATATCTAGTTTCTTGACGACGATAGTACGTACACACATAGTTAATCACATTTTGTTTACAATGATTTTCTATTCGTTTATTGTTTTGATGTAAACAGATCCATCCCATTCGAGTACAATGACTCCGGCCGCGGAAGCCTACGAATTCATACTTTCTCGCATACGTACGTATATGTGGAGTAGTATACGTAGTACAGAGACAGTTATGTAATGGTGCGGAAAACGATTTCGCGATTTCAACGGACATACACGTTTTGGGGTCCGCTGATACGAAAAATGTTTTTTTTTAATGAACATCCGTATGTCTGTGAACACCACTAGCGTCGAAATCATAGGTAGGATTTTTCAAAATGGATATTCCCCGGTCGATCTGGCTCGGCTCTAAATTTTGCGATTTTGAAAAACATTCATTAAAATTTGGAGGACTTTACATGACGCCCCCCGGTTAAGTTAAAAAATTTCTCACAAATGGCTCCAAATGTTTTTCAAAACTTTTCCAACGTATAGTACTATTTACGTTTAATATGATATAATGTTCATTTTGAGGTATGCTTCTGTTTTTCCCAAAAATTACACAAATGTATTTTTTAAAATATCTCTCATGCCGTTAATATGCACATTTCCAGCGATTTGTAAACACTATTACATTTGTAAGTTAAAGTTCTTTAAATGACATGTAATGAAAGCATACGGAAACTCAAATATTTTATGTGAAAAAGAGCTTCAAATTTTGCATTTACAGTAATGTTTAAACATCTTTTTATTAAAAATGGCTCCCAAGTTTTCAATAAATATTTCCTTATAAGACGAGATTTTACTCTCCTTTAATATTCTTAAAGTAATATTTCGGTTCTTCGATTAGGAAACCGAAAACTTGAGGACATTTAAAAAGACCTGTGCTTTGGACGGCGATAGATGACAGCTGGCAAGAGAATGTGATAAGTCCGAATAACTAGCCGAGACCGAAGAAAATAGAAAACTAATACGAGAAAGTATGTGCCATTTGTAGCACCACTAGTGTTGTTAGGTCGTAACAGTTTCCTAGCATTCTATATATGAAACATTCCTGAGTGTGCGAGAACCCTTTTGAGATGTTTGCTGCTGTAGGTTTAAAACCGAAACGAAAATAAAAATAAACGGTGAAGAAAAAGAGGAAAAAATAACGAAAAAAGAGATTCAGACGTTGTGAATGGTGAAGGTCGGGAAGCCGCAGAGGGGAAGCAAATCATCCGCCGAGAAGGCCCTCCGGAAGGAGGGAGGGCGGGAAAGGAAGTTGGAGGGAAAGAGATAGTGCGGAGCGGGAGGAGGCCGCCACACAGTGGTCGGGATTTCAACTTCTCTTCATGCGGGCTCGACTTTCACTCAACTTCATGCGCGCGCTGCCTGAATTTTTATTGTTAAGTGTTATACAGAGTGAGCCATTGCAGGTAAAAGAAAAGCACCACTGTCTTCTTTTCCATTAAATAAACACATGTTTTAAGGACACTTTAATCAGGCAAGTCAAACGGGCGCTCCTCCAGGCATGGGCCCCTGACTGCGCAAACACTTCCCCTTCAAATTCGGAAAGGGGTGTACATGCGCAAGCTGGAGCGGTGTAAGTTGGTGAATAGTACCTTCATACGAAAATAGGTTTTCCATTCTTTTTCTTCCCAATAACCGAGAATTGTATTATGCTTATATTCTGCACAACTTATTTCAATTTGATGTTTATTTTCTTTCTAAATTCTCCCTTATATAAACATCTTTGGCAAGTGACCGGAATGTGTTTAAATGGCGAAATTTGTCCGTGATTTTCTTTTGTGTTGAGTTATTAAATCATTCAGTTATTAATTTATTTAACAATAAACAAGAATATTTGTCGAGGATCTGAATGATGTCAAGAATCCTGGAAATTGAAACATATTTTTTTACGGTACTTTACCCCCAAACTCAATTTTATTTCTTTACATCTTTTTCTCGAATAGAGCAAAAGACGTTTAAAAATGGAGTAGATCGAATTTTGGCTGAGCCATCTGAATTTTCGAAAATTCCAAAGAACTAGTGGGTGCTACAGAATGGCACAGACTTTTCCGTATTAGATTTCTATTTCCTTGGTTCTTCGCTGACTATTCGGAAATTGCCACATACTCTTTCTTGCCAGCTGCCATCTATCACCACGCCGAAAGTACATTTTTTTATCATTTTCTTAATTTTTTGGTTTCCTGTAGATAGAACGAAAATATTCATTTTAGAATATTAAAGAACACAAAAACCTAGTCCTAAATGGCAATTTTCTTTTAAAAATTATGTGCCGTTTTAAAGAAAATTGCGTTCAGCGCTACTAAAAATGCAAAATGTGAAGTTCATTTTCACAGAAAATTTTTGAGTTTTCAAAATAGTTTATTTGAAGCACTTACACTCATAAATATAATAATCTTTACAAATTGCTGGTAATGTGGATATTGAAGATGTGAGAGATCTTTCAAAAAAATATTTATGTAATTTTTGAAAAATCAAAAATACCACCACCTGAACTTTACGTCATATTAAAGAGTATATTTAGCACTGCCCGTTACAAAAGTTTCAAGAAAAAAATTGCCATACAATTTGAAAAAATAAAATTACGTTTAAGCATTTCTGAAAATACGGAATTTTGAGCTACTTTTCACAGAAAACAGTTGTGTTTTCGAGAAACTTTACTTGACATTATTTAAAGCACATGTACTCATAAATATAATAATGTGAAAAAATTGCTGCTAATGTAAATATTAACGACGTGAGAGACAAGTCAAAAAATTACATTTTTCCAATTTTTGAAAAAAACAAAAGAATAGAGCAATATGGCTTTTCTGTCATCTTATAAAACACATTAGGCACTATACTATCAAAAGTTCAAAGAAAAAATTTGGAGCCGTTTTTGAGAAAATCTTGTTTTAGTAGATTTTTAAAATTGCACATATTGCACGCAATATTGGGCAAAAACTACTGAAATATTCAAATAAAAATGTACATGACCTTAAAGAAAGAACTAACTATGGAGAATAAATTTTATTTGAAGGAAAAATCTCTATCTGCAATTTTGTATTTGGAGGAAGACGCCAAATAAATTCAAGCTTTTGCAATTTTCGAAAATTCAGTTATCCGTGAAAATCGGACCTATGCCACCTTAATAAGTGTATTTTACTCTATTTTTATAAGAAATTTAAAGAAAAAATTTGGAGCCGATTTTGAGAAATTTTTGAAAATGTACGGGGGCTTCATTTAAAGTACCCCCAAATTTACTCTTTTTCAAAATCTCAAAGTTTTCACTAGAATCAGATCGAGGAATATCCATTTTGGAAGAAATCGAACGTAAGGTTTAGGTGTTAGCAGTGTTCACAGACGGACAGACGGACGGACAGACGAACGAATAGACGGACGTTTTCCTTTCATTTGTTTTTTTGGTATCAAGGACCTAGAAAACAGGGTTTCTGGCTACACCACATGTTAGGGGATTTTTTTTCTTAATTTAGCATTTGGTTTTATCCACTTATTCGTTATCAGCGCCCAGCAACAAATTTGTTTCTGGCGAAACTTGGCCTTTTTTTCGGGCCGCATTACATAACTTTCCCTATACTACGTATATCACTCCGTGTTGTACGTAGTACGTATACAAGAAAGTAAAATTAACATTGTCGAAATACAATATTGACATTACAATATTGACATTATTTACATCTGGAAATATGTTTTTAAAACTATATCTGGAATTAATAAATCTGTAAATTAAACACTGAAATTTCAAAATCTGCAAATGCAAATATTTAACTTACTTTTGACTTCGGAAAGAAAAGGTCCTTAGCTGTGTAGCTGGTGGTGTAGGGGGAACGTCTCAGGCATGTTAACTTTAAGGATCCGAGATTGAACTACAGTCTAGGGAAATTATTTCCTGTTAGAAAGTTGTTTTTTTTAATCAAGATTACGTAGTCCCTATTGCATATTGCGTAGCCATTACAAATAAGCCGTGATAGTATGTGCTGTTCAAGGAACACTAGTTTTGAACATAACGCACTGTCTAAATAGTATATATAGTAAGATAAACTAATTTACATGGATAAACTTCGCCTATTCACTTAGATTGTCTATAATCAATCTTGATAAAACTGAGGTTAGTGCCGTAATAAGAGTTATAATGATACATATATCCAGGCTTCATTAACGTTAAAAGTAATAATTTGTGTACTGCAAGTAATATTAGCACAAACCATGGCTTAATTACTATCAACATAAGTAATCAGAAGTCATCTTTCGTAGGAAAATAAGAGTCAAATGTAAATAAAAATTATAGTTCTCAATTTTAAATAAAAATTACTGTTCACTTTAATGTTGACAAAATTGCGACTCTTTCAAAAACGATTGGGAACGCTTTCGAAAACGATTGGGAAATATATTTAGTAATTATGAGTCGCACGTGATACGAATGCTAATTGCTCATTTCCGAGATGGTGAATAGGTCGAACATTTGTTTAAAAAATATAATATATTACACCACACTTACATTGCATTAAATTTTTTTTAACTGGCTATGAATTCGTAATTTTTACTTTCCCGTATACGTACGTATACACGGAGTGATATACGTAGTATAGGGAACGTTATGTAATGCTGCGCGAAAGAAAGGCCAATTTTCGCCAGAAAAAATTCGTTGCTTTGCCGTGATAACAAAAAAGTGGATAAATTCATTTGGTAAATTAAAAATATCCCTTAACACATGGTGTAGCCAGAACCCCTCTTTGTGTGTCCTTGATACCGAAAATCCCATTGAAAACAAAACGTCATTCTGTCCGTCCGTCAGTCTGTGAACACTGATCGCGCCTAAACCATACGCAAGATTTCTTCCAAATGGATATTCCTCAGTCAATCTGGTTCAAGTCAAAGCTTTGAGATTTTGAAAAATATTCTAGAAAATTTGGGGGTACTTTACATCAAGCCCCTATGACATTTTCAAAATTTTCTCAAAATCGGCCCCAAATTTTTTCTTTAAATTTCTTGTAAGAACAGAGTAAAATGCTCTTATTAAGGTAACACAGGTCCAATTTTTACGGGTAACTCTGTATTTTCAAAAATTGCGAAAGTTTGAATTTTATTTGGCGTCTTTCCCTAACTACAAAATTGCAGATAGAGATTTTTCCTACAAATAAAATTAATTCTCCATAGTGAATTTTTTCTTTAAGGTCATGTACATTTTTCTGAAAATTTTAGTACTTTTCGCGCGATATTGCGTTTAATATGAGCAATATTTAAAAAAAACACAAAAACAAGATTTCTCAAAAACGGCTCCAAATTTTGTCCTTAAACTTTTGGTAGGGATAGTGCTAAATGTACTCTATGAGATGACATAAACTCCATATCGTCTGTTCTTTTGTTTTTTTCAAAAATTGCAAAAGAGTATTTTTTTGACTTGCCTCTCACGTCGTTAATATTTACATTAGTGATGATTTATTTACATTATTATATTTACGAGTTCAAGTGCTTTAAATAGTGTGCTTTAAGTAACGTTTCTCGAATGCTCAACAGTTTTCTGTGAAAACTAGCTCAAAATTCCGTGTTTTCAGACACTCTCAAACTCCATTTCCTCATGAATGGCTGCAAATGTTTTCTTCAAACTTTTGTAACGGATAGTGCTAATTGCACTCTTTAACGTTGAACTCTTAAACGTTAAGTTCATTTGTGGGTATTTTTTGTTTTTTCAAAAATTACACAATTGTATTTTTTTAAACATCTCTCACATCTTTAATATGCACATTACCAGAAATTTGTAAACACCATTGTATTTGTGAGTTAATGTCCTTTAAATGACTTTAAGTGAAGTTTTTGAAAACTTAAAAATTTTCTGTGAAAATGAGCTTCAAATTTCGCATTTTTAGTAGCGCTTAAATGCCATTTTCTTAAAAACAGCTACAAATTTTTAAATGAAAATTGCCATGTAAGACGAACTTTGTGTGTTCTTTAATATTTTAAAATTAATATTTCCATTCTACGAAACCGAAAAATTAAGAAAATGTCAAAAACATGTAGTTTGGGTGACGATAGATGGCAGCTGCCACGAGTATCTGGCAGTTCCGAATAGCTTGCCGACACCGAAGTAAATAGGAAACTAATTCGGGAAAGTCTGTGCCATCTGTAGCACCACTAGTTTACTTTCTCGCTCATGAACATGTATGGTATAATATAAAAAATAAAATATAAAATATAGAAAGGTATTCAAACTGCCGAAAATGGATTTCGAGAGTTTAACTGAAATACAATTTTTAAGGATTCCTGACACAGTGAAAGGTTCTTTTAATAATATCAAGAATTAATTTCATAAACTGAACAGGAAAATATTGACTAATTCCCGTGTTTGACGGCCGGACAGAAAAATGCGAACTTCTGTTAGAACTGTGCCAGTGACCCAGAACTCTTGATACAAGTGTAGGAAACTTTTTTTTATGGTTTATAAATTTCTACGAGCAAAGAAAACTAACCAGTAATTATACAATATTTCCTTTGTTTTTTTTCGTGTGTCCATATGTTCATTAGAAGTTTTGGCAAAGTCGTTATTTGCTATTGAGAACATTTGTCAGTGGCTTTGATAAGCCTAAAGCATGTTTGTTAGGATTATTTTTGCTATATGCTGAGAAAATGGAAATTAATTTTTTCAATCATTTGGGTAGTCTTTTATAAAACGTTTGTGGCATTTCTAAAACATTATGATCACCATTGACAACTCTGATAATATTTCGGTTTTCCCCTACATACGAATGTTTCAACTGTAAACGAGTTGCAAGAAAAAAGACGTTTTATATTTACATTTTGAGTCGGAGATTCCAGGCAAAATCGCCCCCACGTTCTAGGACATGGGCGCCTTCTCGAGGGCCAAAGCGTGCCCCGGATAATGTCGATTGCGGACACTGTCACCCCTCCCCCCTCCCCTCCCCCTGTCCCTCCCCTTCCCCCCTACCGAGCGCGACGATGCGTGACGCCAGGCAGCCGCTCGTTTCCTCGGCCCTTAGCAGCGCCGGTCCATCCCGCCCCGCCCCACCCCGCCCCGCCCCGCCCCGCCCCCCCCGCCCCGCCCCGCCCCGCCGAGCCCCTCGAGGCCCCCGCCCCGCCAAGGCCCCTGCCCCGCCGCGCCCGCGACGCCGGAATTCCGACGCCCTTTCATCACTGCGGGTCGAGAGAGAGGCCAGAAGGGGGGGCGGGAAAAGTCATTGGAGGAGACGTCGGATGGAGACGGTGTCGATAACGGTAGCGAGTCTTGGGAGTTGTTTGGGGCGAAGACGGGCGAGTGATGGTGGCAGTGAGCGAGAACTGTGGGTAAGGACAGGTGTGAGGTAGAAACGAAGGTGAAGGTAAAGGCAGAAGGCGAAGCGAATGAGGATGGAAGTGAAGGCAGAAATAGGGAAGGGAACGGAGCCGTGGAAAGTTGTTGTAGGGTTGGGTTGGGGAGGCTGAGATGGAAACGGTGTCGATAACGAAAGCTTGGTTAAATTGCTTGTTTGTACTTGGAGCGTCGGCTCGTTTACAAGCCATGGCCTACCAGCAGCACCCCGACATCGCGTCCATGAGTTGAAGGAGTAGTGTGGTTAGCACGCAGACATCCCCACGCCATATTCTGGTTTTCTGAACCTGAGAAGTGAATTTTCTCATCGTCACACAGCAACATGAACTGGGATATTTCAAGAAACATGCACATCATAATCTTGCCCGACTTGGAATCGAACCCGGGGTCGCGTCGTGGAAAGCCAACACACTGATCGCCAGGGCAAACTTAGTTATGGTATATGAAGAGAAATTCAAGGTCGGAAATAAACTGCTTTTGAATCTGCAAGAAGTAGTCGGTTCGTATGCGCCTAAAGCAATCTTAAATTTGAATTGGTAACTAAAATTACCAATAGATTACATTGTGGTAACCAAAATTACCAATACATTACTCGTTTAATATTCTAAGAGAGTAATCCTGTGAGCATTTTTCTGGAATAATTAAGTAATTACAATTTGGGGGTATTATATTTGTGAAGACCCCACCACACAAGGAGTGTCAGTATCACTTAAAATTATCGTCTTATACGTGACGAACATTCATGACATGTACGTAAATTACCTGATATTTTATAAATAATTATATTATCATATGATGTAATATTTTATAAATAAAATGTATCGTCTTAAATGAAATTACATTTTATAAAACGGGGTCCACCCGGAAGCTACTAATCAGGAAGTAATTATTTTTCACTAGACCAGTTAAGTGCTAAGATAGCGTAAGTTACTCGGTAAAAAAATCTGGCAGAAAAGGATGACATTTGAAAACACGCTGCAATTTATGCCAGAAATGGCTGTGTACCGATCACTAAATGCAAAGTGTGTGTGTGTGTGTGTGTGTGTGTGTATGCACGCGTGAGTGTGTGAGCGAGCATGTGTATACATATGTGCACACGTACACGAGGAATGTTCGTGTCCGTGCGTGCATGTTCGCGCATGCGTGCATATATGTGCATGTCTGTGTGCGTGCAGTGTGCTTGCAATGAATAAGAGACGCCAACATTTTATTGTATAAAACCACATGGCGGAGTATACGAGTAACTGGCAAACTGAATTCCCGTTTGAACATAGAGTTGAGCGTGTACACATCGAAATTATGAAGTATACATCGAAAATGAACCGTTTATTCCATGCGTAATTTTCGATGTTGCCGCCGAGAACGATGGAAGCAAGCATTCCATGCTCTAATGAGTGCACACTACTGTGTAAGGCTCAGTGATCTCAACAGTATAGCTGAATGTACAACTGCAATGCTTTGAAGTGCTGAAAATCATTAGCGTTTTTTGTTGCATTAACTGAGATGGACGTCTACTTCTAGACTTTCTTACGAGTGCCTTGTATATTTTTATGGTGATGCTTATCAACATATTAATATTAACAGCAAAATTTCATAAAATATTAAAAATGTATCTCAACAAAAAGAGCTCCAAAATTTTCAGTGAATTCCTTAAATATTATTTTTTTGAAAATTGGGGAGAATTGACCATTCAATAGGAAACCAGGTTAATAAACTGTTTGTTTCAATTTATGTGAAAAAATATATCCACTCCCCGCCCCTGTCCGAGGGGTCTGAGGGTCCCGGGGTGGTGAAGGGAGCCGAGTACGCGACGAACTATTAGATTTGTTTGACAAATGATCTTGAGACCTCGATGGTCTTGGGAAACACACCTCGTTTCAAAATCCACACTATTCCCTCTCCTTTACTCTGAGGTTGCCACTCAGAAAACGCATGACGTTACAGAATCGTGGACATCAGAATTCAACTTATACAGCTCCTCATTGTCAGTTACAATCCAGTCAGAATTCTATGTGTTGGTTCAGTTTTGTTAATCTATCTATTAAGCCAATGTCAAATGCCATACGTAGCACAGCCATGCAGTGTAAATTAAAGGGTAAAAATTCAGAATTTTAAGATGAAGGTTTATCAACTGACAATAAAATAGTATTTACCATAGTCAACTTTTTTTCATAATAATTCCATTTAACTCCATATGTTGAATAAAATAACTACATATATGTTTACATATAAATCCGTTCCACCTTATAATCGTCTGTAAACGAAAATGTAAAAGTATTGCGTAGCATTCGGTTGTGAGGAGCATCAAGAAATGTAAACTCAATGCGAATGTTATTAGATGAGATATTATTTGGCATTCATTACTTCAATATTTTTTACCGATGAATATTGTTTGCTAAAAGTTGATCAAACTAACTAATTAAAGATACGTAAACCGAGAACACTCGCTTGCTGCTATTTGGCTCTGAGATAACTATGACAGAATAGACGTTATGGCAGACCGTCACGGTTTCTGAGTGTTGTCTCCAGTCTTCACTAGAGCTCACGGGAAGCGCAGTCTCACTTTAGTAGACGTTCTATGACCAACGCTCCAACGTGAGGTGAAGAAATCCAGGGCCCTGCAACTCTCCATCAAAACCGGGGGCAAAGCTTGAGGGCGCTGCTATAGGAGGCGCTAGTGTCGCCGGGTACCGCTGCAGGTTAGACTCACCAACTTCCGCACACACAAATTGGCTAATTGGTGAGAAATACGAAAAGTGCATTCTAAATTTTCAATTATTCATAATATATGCATATAAGAAACCGCTGAAGAAAACGCGAACATCGATTCTATCTTTTCTAACACTACGTGCGCTTGCGTCTTGCGAACCTACACAGCAGCCACGCACTTTGTAAGTATCGTTGGTGGCAGTTCCAGTTTTCAATTCCTGTAATAAGGTGCTACAGGAGAGCGCGCCACTATAACGGTCTCCACCACGTTATATGGGAGTTAAAAGGCCCTGAAAAAAGCTCTACAGTAGAAGTGTTTCCGAGGGCAACGTAAGACGAGCGTCACTACGACCAGCTGGCGTCTCGTTGTGTCGTGTTTTGTGATAGTGTTATGATTTTGCGGAAGAAATTCATTAAGGCAAGTTTTTCGAATTAACTGTGGCATAAAATTACTAATCCCCAAGTATCACATTTTAACTCTGTAGTCCATTACAGTGAAATTATACAAAATGCAGTATCTCGCTTCCGTGCGTTCACTTCTTTACGAAACAACCTCTGTATTCAGCTTGAGCAGCATGAGCAGATAAATCAAGAGAGGATGTGACCTGCAGATGTTCAATGAAGGCATCATAGAATCATGTTAGTACATTGAAATAGTTAGTTCTATGAAGGCACCATAGAATCATGTTAGTACGTGTGTTTGCCATTGTGACGAGGTTTTATTCTTTTTTTAATATTTTTAAAGTAATATTTCGGTTCTTCTATTAGTAAACCTAAAAATTGAGGAAATTGCAAAAAAAAATGTCGGAATAGCTATTCCAGACCAAAGAAAATAGAAAACTAATACGAGAAATTCTGTGCCATTCTGTAGTATTACTAGTTTTAATGTTAATTACATTATTGGTTTGAATGCTTAGAAATTACAAGAGATTTAACATAATTGCAGTTTGGTTGAATTATAAATTATGGGGTTGGAATATGGGATTAATCGTTCCTGGTGAGGTTCGTTCCAAAATTTTGATTCAAATACTAATTTTGCCCTTGCAGCTTTTCGATTCAGAGTTTGTGTTCACCAATGAGTCCTGGCAACACATTGTCCCCCATTGAACAACACATTGTCCCACATTGCCAGCTCAGAGAGCCAGCCGT
Source organism: Acheta domesticus (assembly GCA_031308135.1). Taxonomy (NCBI): domain Eukaryota; kingdom Metazoa; phylum Arthropoda; class Insecta; order Orthoptera; family Gryllidae; genus Acheta; species Acheta domesticus. The sequence goes on along the minus strand of JAHLJT010003656.1, from coordinate 125,212,132 downwards.
AGGTAGTGAAGGGCAGAAACGGCAAACAGCATTTCACGCACATTTGTTCCAAACATGAATTTTATCGGAGTTATCAAACAACTGTTGTGTGGTACCACTTAATAATCTCAGCGAATGAATCTACGCCGAGAACGGAGAAAAAATACTGGAACGAACAAGAGCAGTTCACTGATTAGATTAAATGACGCTTGCGAGGTAATTAGCTTACTACAGTTCGCGAGTAGCTGAATCCACAACAACTGACGGGATTTGAAAGTAAGGGCTGAATACGTTGCTCCGGATTGGCGGAACATCACTAGATACCTTCCCCATAACAAGCTTTTGGAGACGTCAGTTGACAGTTATCGCATTAAATTTACCTGTTCTAATTCCCAATGCCCATGTAATTCCTAATTCCCAATACCAAGCAAAGAAATGACACACGAATATGGACCGACATGTAGCAAATTGTGAATTGAGAACTTAAAACATTGAATCGAAAGGTTCTTTATTTCGTAATCGTCGCCAGTTTAGAGGGAGATAACTGCATTAACTTCTCAGGTTTACGTTTAATAGACAAATATTGACTCTTCTAAGAGATTTTCACCGGAAAGAGAACCTTATTAATTTATTTCACGTTATTAATTATTAAACATATCCACAAAAAGCTAAAACAAGCATAGAATTTGTCATTCGAACATATTACTATATCTTGGCAAAAATGTTTATATAAGGCAGAATTTAAAAATGCAATTAACATGAAATATAGTAATACGTTTTTACTTATATAAATATAATTTAAATCTCTATTGTTCGATAAAAAACTCAGGCAAAAATACTTTCTTATGAAGCAACTATTCTTCATGGTAAAGTGATCGCGCTTTGTTCTTAGTTTCCTCGGCTACAAGCTTATGCGCACACACCCCTTTCTGGGTTTAGAGGGAAAATGCGAGCGGAGTCAGGGCTCGTATGATCGCAATGTGATGTAACTGGCTTTAAAAAATAGCTGCTTTGAATTTTGAGAATGTACGTGATAATTCGGTAACTAACCGTTCGTCAACAACGTACTTTGATAAAAATGCGGTGGAAATTATACTATACACAGAATGATGTGTTTAATATAAATTGCAAATAAAAGTATTTTCGTAGGTATTTACATAAAAGTATTTTATGTAAATTGACGATGAAAGAATTTTGACAAGAAATTCAGTTGTAGACGATACGTTGCTCCAACTCAATTTTTACTTTGAACTGTCATTTGTGGGTTCACGTTGGACTTTGTTTCTTTTTGCAGTAGGAGTAGATTCCTCTCGATGGGTGAAAAAAGGGAATAGGTCCATTTATTTTAAATCTGACTCTTTTTGTACTTTATTCTTTTCCTGTTGCCCGCCCTTCTCCTACAACCGTGCCGCTTCCTACCTCCACCGCCTCTCGGGCTCTGCTCGAGATCTCATTGGGGTGCCGTGCGTTCCTAGGATTTTCCACGGCGACCGGCCACCATTTCACCCAAAACCCGAAGAATTCCTCAGCCTGCAGCAGTTCCCTCTCCTGGAGATTCATCGAGCTCTGCGCGAAAAACACTTATTTCATTTCCGTTTCTGGAAATGTCTAGCGGCGGCGTGCAGTTAAGAAAATCTTAGTTGAATTTTACTCCACAATAAGTAATTTATGACGTTTAGCTGGTCAATGGAAATTCAAGTAGAATCTTCGCAATGTGTCCCAGAAATTTCGATTATTTCCCACGTATTCCCAACTATTAAGAATCTTTGGGTTGCATTGTGCTAATATCTGTTTTCATGGTTTTCTCAGAACTGGCATTTTAATTTTGAGATTTTAAAAAGTTTGTGTTACTATATTCTGAACTGTATTGCGCCCTGAAGTGTTGAATTTAAAACGTTATTCAAATGGTCAACTACGAATAATATTTGTGTCCTTTTCTATTACGTACGCTAGGGTTAAATATTAGATTTTCGAAATCAATTCACTTTACGTTCGTTTATTTCCAGACATAGATAATGAAATGTGAAAATACTACAAAAAATGAGGTTAGAAAACACATGTGGTATTACACGCGGAGAAAATGTTATATCTCAAACAAATTTCTCCAAATATTTCTTGATCTCTATTTTTACTAGTGGAAAAGGTATCATTTGAAATAAAAATTGCTTTGAACTCTGTTGGTAAGGATTCTCTAATATTTCTAATATACGTTAAAACGAAACAAAAAATGCTACTACGTATACAATAGAATCTTCCCGTTTGAATCTTCTACCAATACTAGTATAATAAAATTCATTTTAGTAGAAAAATACCAAATAGGGAACTAATATTAACAACGATTTCTGCAGTGAATTCAAAGGATTTATCTCTCAACATGCGAGAGCAGGAGCAATGAACAACCACATGTAATTGTGCAATCTATTTACGATAAATTACACACAAACCGAATCAAAACTAAATTACAAAATACCGCCAACATTCCCTCGGTGGATTAGTCCTTGTGGGCAGAGAACAGTTATGATCATAGCTTTTATGGTAATAATTACCCTTCTGATGTTCAATAACATTAGGTGAACTCGATCGCATGCTAACGGGCAGAGTCCTATTTAAGCGAGAGCGACGACCCCAGAAACAAACGCGAAGTTGCTGTGAAATGCCGACCCGAAATAGCGTCCGTGTGGTTGCAGGATCCCCGTGCTTCTCTGTTGCGGATTGTGTAGTGTGCTATTGCAGAGTGCTTACGGCCTGTTAACCTGTTTGAAAGATTTACTATTATAATTTGCGCCTCTTTCTTAGAAAGCATTTATTATGGGATCTCGTTTTCACTGCATCAATTGATATCATGATGTGAATGAATATCGTTAAGGCCGGAATAATTTGTACTTCCCTGTGGTGGGACTTTAGACAGTTGACAACTGAGACAGTTTGTAATTCTCTTTCCTGCTTTTTATATATTTTAGTTTCTTTAATTGTAATGATTTTCTGACCTTCATGGAACAATGGTAGGAAACGCGGCTGAAAAGGCCGCATACTAACATAAAAACTGACGCTGAAGAACCAACGCCTCATATGCATTTCTTCACGGAACATACACAAAAATGCTTTTTTAACAATTTCTTTCCACTTAGAGGATTTCCATTAGCGGATTTTCGAATGGTAATAATGCTAATAATAATAATTATTATTATTGTTATTATTATTATTATTATTCCTCTAAATCACGACTAAAGATGTTATGTGTCGGCTGAATATAAAATCTACTCCAGGTTGCAACCAGCTACCTAAGGGGTAGATCTAGGGAATGTCGGTGCCTCTACAATACTTTGCGCAAAATGTGGGCTGTTCCAAATAAAGCGATTTCTTGCACTTCCCAGTCTTTTGGATTACCAGGGACTTTAGACAAGTTCTTACACAAATTTTGCGGAACAAATCCCAGAGCTCCGATAACTATCGGGACGACCTGTGCTTTTACGCCCCACATTCGGCTGATCTCGATTTCCAAACACTTGTATTTAAGACGTTTCTCTGCCTCCTTGGTAACGACGTTTTGATCGCAAGGTACAGCAACATCCACAAGTAAACACGATTTGTTCTCCAAATCCCGGATGACTATATCCGGTTTGTTTGCTGCTATCGTGCGATCAGTTTGAATTTGTTGATCGTACAATATCGTACACAATCCAACAGACGTCACCGGTTTCGGTGAGTGTTCGTACCACTTGGGGCATGTGTTTGGAACTGCGAGGGCGGTACAGATCTGCCAGTGGAGGTAGCTACACACCCTGTCGTGTCTTTTCAATTATTATTATTATTATTATTATTATTATTATTATTATTATTATTATTATTATTATTATTATTATAGTCCGTTATCATCACGTAGAGGGCAAGGGCCTCCGGTTGTCGGGCGAGCTACACAATGGAAGAATTCTCGAGCACCCAATTCGGGAACTTCCCTATACAGACGCTGTTTACACACAAGATAAGAAAATGTAAACGCTATTTATACACAAAACACAAAATAAATAGCTAACATTTCATCTTACTACTTTCTGCAATGGCACTTAACAGTTGGTGAGAAATTGAATAATCTAGTGTATGTTCATTGTGTTATATTTAGACATGGTCTTCCACTTCTGACAATACTTTGCCCAGGTACCCATTAGTTGCCAAACAGCATTTTCAGGTCGGTCCGACCACATTATGCCTGCCAGTAGATGTACTTTGTATGTTCTGGCGCACTTTCACTATCTCAATGAATTTAGTCACAAAAAATGTCCAAATTAAATTTGAGCAAGTAGTTGCCCAATGCGCCAAGAGAAAATGTAAGTGTAAACTAAATTAGACAAAATTGATTAAAATTAACGAAAATGAATTAAATACCAAAAATGATTAATTTTTTTTGTTTTAAAATAAAAATAAATATATACGATGGAAAATACTAAGAAGATGTTTACAATTGAGGAGATGAACGAACTGTCGGAGAGCCGACTTAAACAAATATGTAAAGCCAAGAAGATCCGCGGCTGTAGTTCTTTAAGTAAGAACAAACTAATCAAAAGATTAAAACAATACCAAGACACACCAGAAGAATTAAGTGATATTTTCTCTTTGAAACTTAACCAATTAAAAGACCACTGTAGAAAGAATAATATTAAGGGTTACTCGAATTTGAATCGAGAAAAGCTCATCAGATACATCATTAAAGAAGAAATCAAACAACTACCGATTAAACAATTACCCTTTACCACTACCGACGATCAAGAACTTTTCACAAATCCTCAAATAAGAGATCAACTAAATGTACAAAAAACAGATACATCATTCGAAAGCAGACTTGAAACTTGGACATTTGAACAGAAAGATATTAAATTAGATACTAGTCCAATACATTCGTTTCTAAACAGAATAACACCAGCTGTAATTAAAAAGATTGAAAGCAGTCTTCGAAGAAACAATTCACTGAAAATCAATGTCAAATTACTATGTGATTACAAAAAAGAAGATGATATTCATGAGTTCAACTTTAAGACAGAAAATCAAATTGTACTACAACTCGACAATTTACAAGATTATATGATTAATGCTAAAAACAAATTACTAAGCGAAATGTGCGAGTTTCAAGGAAGAGGTTCCGGTTGGTCACTTCATCGAATTAAAAGTTTTGAATTAAGATTAAATAAGTACGTACCAATTAGCGGCAACTCATATTTCGATTTGCCTGATAAAATCAAACATAAAAAAGCAGTAGTGAACATTAAGAATAAAGATGATAAGTGCTTCTTATACTGTTTGAAGGCTTACTTACATCCTATGCCTCGAGATGCTGAGAGAGTTTCTAAATACATTAACCTTAAGGACGACATTGACAACGCTTTTAAAGATATTAAATTTCCAGTAGAACTTAAAGATATATCAAAAATAGAACAACGAACTGGATTACAAATTAATGTATTCGGTTATGATAAAAATCATAAAATTTTCCCTTATTATCCAAACAAAGGCAGACGACCTTCTAACAAAGATGTTGATTTATTACTCGCTACTAAAGGTGAAAAGAAACATTATTGCCTTATTCGTAATCTCTCACGTTTAATCTCATCACAGATAAGCAAACACACAGAAAAAAAGTATATATGTAGAGGTTGTTTACTCCACTTTAATACAGAATCAAAATATAAAGAACATATCATAATGTGTTGTACAAATGAACGAGCTATGATTGAAATGCCAGAGCCTGGTGAAAAGGTTCAATTTAAAAACATACAAAACACAATGAAAGTACCATATGTTATTTATGCCGACTTCGAATGTTTAAATTGTAAGTTAGATACTTGCCAACCAAATCCTAATTATAAATACACAACTAAATGTCAGAAGCATGAACCCAGCGGTTTCTCTTATTGTGTTGTTAAAAATGGAACAGCTGAAACACTTAAGTACTATAGAGGAAAAAATGCACCAAGAAAATTTATTGAAAGTCTAATGAAACAAGCTGAGAAGATTGCACATATATACAAAAACAAATTAGATATTATTTACAAAAAAGGAGATAAAGAAAGATTGAAAAATGCAACAACATGTACCTATTGTAACAAGTGTTTCACTAAGAAGAATTATAAAGTTGCACATCATGATCATGTAACAGGAAAGTTCATTGCACCAGCTTGTAACAACTGCAATCTTAAACTGAAAGTACCAACATTTGTACCAGTCTTTTTACATAATCTCTCGGGGTACGATTCACATCTATTTGTTAAGGAATTAGGCTGTACAACTCTATCTATTAATCTTATTCCAGACAACGAAGAAAAATACATTACATTTTCAAAGGATGTTGGTTCTATTAAATTAAGATTTCTCGATTCGTTTTAGATTTATGCCATCCTCTCTTGCTTCATTAGTTAACAATTTAAATCATGACCAACTGAATATAACAAAAGAATACTTTGATGACACGGAATTAGAATTAGTTTCTAGAAAGGGTGTTTACCCATATGATTATATGGATTCTTGGAATAAGTTTAAGGAAACACAACTCCCACCAAAAAGCAAATTCTTCAACAGTCTTGAACAAACACATATAACAGATGAAGATTACAAACACGCAAAAAGAATATGGAAACATTTCAATCTTAAGAACATGGGACAATACCACGATTTGTATCTTAAAACCGATACTCTTTTGCTTTCTGACGTATTCGAAAATTTTAGAACAACATGTATGAATGGTTATAATCTCGATCCAGCGTGGTATTATACAAGTCCTGGTTTAGCATTTGATGCAATGTTGAAGATGACTAAGGTTAAACTCGACTTACTAAGCGATTATGATATGGTACTTATGACTGAGAAAGGTATTAGAGGTGGAATTTCTCAATGTTGCCAAAGATACTCAAAAGCAAATAATAAATATATGACAGACTATGATCAAACAAAAGAAAGTACTTATCTAGCCTACTTAGATTCGAATAATCTTTATGGCTGGGCTATGTCACAATATTTACCTTATGGCGATTTTAAATGGCTAACTGAAAATGAGATTAAAAACCTTAATATTAATAACATATCAAAAGAAAGCAAATCGGCTACATCCTAGAGGTTGATTTAGAATATCCTGTACAGTTACACGATTTCCATAAAGACTTTCCATTAGCACCAGAAAACAAATGTCCGCCTGATTCTAACCAACCGAAATTATTAACAACATTAGATAACAAAGAAAAATATGTCATTCATTATAGAAACTTACAACAGTGTTTAAAACTAGGACTAAAACTAAAGAAAATCCATAGAGTAATAAAGTTTAAACAATCTAACTGGTTGAAGAATTATATTGACTTTAACACTCAAATGAGAACCAAAGCAACTAACGATTTCGAAAAAGACTTTTACAAACTTATGAATAATTCTGTATTCGGTAAAACAATGGAAAACATACGTAATAGAGTTGTTATAAGATTAATCTCGAATCCTAAGTTATGTGATAAACTCATTGCCAAACCAAACTTCAAACACAGAACCATATACACAGAACACCTTGCAGCAATTCATATGAACAAAACAAAAATCAAATTTAACAACCTATTTATGTTGGAATGTGTATTCTCGATATATCTAAAGAACTAATGTATGACTTCCATTACAACATAATGAAACCTAAATACGGAAACAATATTTCAATCTGTTATATGGATACCGATTCTCTTACATACGAAATTAAAACTGATGACTTTTATCAAGATGTAAAACAAATGATTAACTACTTCGACACAAGCGACTATCCAATCGACAACCCGTACAATATACCCCAAGTCAATAAGAAAGTATTAGGAAAAATGAAAGATGAACTTAAAGGAAAAATCATGAAAGAGTTTGTCGGCTTGAGGTCTAAGATGTATGCTATGAATTCGGAAACTGGTCAAATCAAAAAGGCTAAAGGAATTAAGAAATGTATTGTGAAAAATGAATTAAAGTTCGAAGACTATAAATCATGCTTAGATAAACAAACTGAAATTTATAAAACGATGAGACTCATTCGAAGTCAGAAACATGAAATACATACAATAGAAGTAAACAAACTCGCACTCAGCTTTAAAGATGATAAACGATACATACTACCAAATGGAATAAACACATTACCTTGGGGACATTATAAAATTGAACAATTGAAAAAATTAAGATATGTAAACCTTTAACCCCCGAAAAATGAACGAAAATGATTAAAATAAAATATGTTTAAGATAAATATTGAGATGATAGTTATGGAGAATAAATCTACCCTACAACTTAAACAATACTGTAGAAAAAATGGAATCCATGGTATTCAAACCTTAGAAAAACAGATCTAATAGCCTTAATCAACAAACACAAACACAACCTCAAAATAACCTAACCGCTTTGGTAAAGAATCAACAAAGCATTATTAATAAACTTCTAACGATTGTACCAAACGACAAACTAGTGAGCTCTATGATGATGAAGAATTAAGACATGATGTAGTGAAAACACTTAGAACTAAAAACATTAAATGGAAAAAAGTATCAGCTTATCCCAACCTTCAGAAGACTTCATAAGAGAATTTGAAACGAATTAGATTGGTCTGAAATGTCATATAATCAAAAGTTTATTATAAGAGAGTTCAGTCACAAAGTTGATTGGAATGGTATTGGCTGTTCACAAAAAATAAGCGAAGATTTCATCAGAGAATTTAAAGATAAAGAATTCAATTGGTTACATTTTATTAACTATCAAAAAGTGTCAGAAGATTTCATTAGAGAGTTTCAAGATAAATATATGTATAAATCCCCAAGCACTTGGTCAATGATTCTAACGATTAGGAAAGATTTTTCAGAACAGTTTTTAAGAGATTTTAGCAAAAATTACGACAGCAATACGTGGTATACAGTTTGTAAATATCAAAAGTTAAGTGAACAATTCATTCGAGACTTTAAAGATCAAGTTAATTGGGATGTTGTTTGCTCTAACCAAGAACTTTCAGATGATTTCATTATAGAGTTTGCAACTAAAGTTAATTGGAACACTTTAATAAATAATAATAAGGTATCTAATGCCGTAATCGAAAGACTCAATCGTAGTATGTATAAAAGTGTTGGGAAAAATAGAAAAACTTGTAGCATATGTTTGTTCGTTAGACGTCGTGCTAATAAGGTAAAAACAGTTTGTAATCATTTTTTCTGTGAATCGTGTTTAGAAACCTGGTTACAAAATAACAACACCTGCCCAACATGTAGAAATCTTTTAAAAGTTACACCATTTGAAAGTGATGAGTATAACTTTAATAATTCGTTTATTTCTGACAGTGAATGGGATACTGACTCTGACTCTGACTATGAAGGTGAAATACGTGTTAGAACTCGATATGAATCTGACTCTGACTAACAAAAATGATTTTAAAAAATATTTTTAATTATATAATAAATAGGATCATGGAGTCCATTATTAATAAACTCAATCAAATCAACAAGCCCAATGTTCAATTCAGGAGTCTAAATGAAATACAAAAAACAAAACACTATTAATCAAAAAGATCGAATTAAAGAAACTAAACTTGGAAATAAGATTGTTGTTTTCATCCGCGACTTCAAGATGTTTTTACCAGATCGTTATATTGAACTGTTTGATGAAGAAACTCTAAATATAATTAACGCAGGTAAAGAGCAACTATATCTAGTTTATCAAGGTAAAATCAAATTGAGTGGAGGTAGAAGTTTCCATAAGATTGAATTTACAGATAAATCAGACGAAAAACAATTAGAACCAAAAACTAGTGGCAGTGAAGATGAAGAAGATGATGAATAAATGTTTTTGTTTTAAGATCGCTCTTTTATGGCATTTAACCATAAAAGTAATTTAAACCAACTACACTTGCTTTATTAATCCATGAGTTATGAGAACTATCAAACCTAACCATTTAACAAACACTTTATCACCTTTCTTTCTCAATACCTTTTCAACCAAATAAACATCTGAATATTTTGTCTTAAGTAATTCAGGTTCATAAAACAAACCTTCAACATGATCTCCGTTTAAATCCTTGATCCTATAAGTTGGCGGATTAGATGGTATGGTTTCATAAACCTCAAATATTTCTGTTGACCAGTTAGGAGTATAACCTTTTTCAAACAAGCCTTTGGATTTGCTTATTCTAACTTTATCTCCAATCTTATACTTATTTTTAACAACAGCGCACTGCTGCTTAACACACTATTTAACAACATTTGATCATCTTTTTTACTAACATCTTTAGGTTTCATACCAATAGTCGAATGAACTGTATTATTGTATTCACTTACAAGTTTAGGCAACAATTCAACCCATTTGTACGATCCCTGCATAGAGAACGCTTTGAACATTTTCTCTTCAATGTTCTGTTAAACCCTTCAACTACAGCAGCCTTAATACCGCTATGTGTTGAATAATGATTAATATTGTTTAACTTCATCAGTTGTTTAAAATCCTTGTTATAGTAATTCTCTTCCTTCATCTGTATGTAAGTTTTTTGGTATTCGTTCTTAAACACAGTTTTCAAATGCATTTATTATATTCGAACTAGTTATCTTTTAAAGGTATAACCCGAGCAAACTTACTGAATACATCAATTATAGTTAACAAGTACTTAAAGCCTTTATTAATTTTGAAATACCTTTCAGTTTTCCACTATCCATTTCTACTAAATCAGCTTGCCAAAGATCATCAATTCCATTTGTAATAATGTTTCTTCGTTTGAAGTTACGTCTTGTTGGTTTATGTAATTCTTTAACAATTTCTTCCTTAATGTTAATTGGCTTCTGTTCTTGTTTAATTTCGATTGCATCATACTCCTGCTTAATCTTTACATCCACATGTTCCTGCTTAATTCCTTTACCGAACTGACATTTTATAGAACCACATTCATTACAAGTACTTTTATGTATAAACCTACCATTAGATGTTAATTCCTTTCTTAGAGAACCTTTAACAAAATCAGTTGTTTCTTACACTTTACACAATACATTTATTAAATAATTTGTTAAATAATGAGTGGATTGACGTTACTCTTTAATGGTATGTTAACAAAGGAAAACTACATTCTCGAAAAACGACTTAGCTATCCAATCAGACATATTGATGCTTCTGTTTCATTAGTTAGTTTTTATTCAGCTTATTTAACTCCAAATGTAACCAACAAAACAATATCTTGCATTATGATGATGATAAGCAAATCGAAATTGAAATAGGGCAATATAAGAACATAGAAGAACTAGCAAAACATATTCAATCAAAAGAACCGTTTAATTCAACAAACATTCAGATAAAAGCTAACACAATTAAGAATAGAGTAGAAGTAATATCTGATTCAAATTAAGGTTTAATCAGCCTAACTCAATTGGTAAAGTTTTAGGTTTTGAAGAAGATGTAGAAGCTAAAACAAAAAGCGTTGGTAAAAGAGTTTCCAAAGATATTACCTTTCAACACAATTAATGTTCACTGTGATTTGGCTGATGGGATGATATTTAAATATGATGATCATAAGCATTCAACATCTAACATCATTTCAACTTTCAACATTTCAAATATTCAATTAGGTCGTTTAATATCATTTGAACCAAAACACCTTTTATATTTTCCTCTCAATCAAAGAATAGAAAGAATACGTATTTGGTTTACAGATGAAAATAACAATCCGATTGATTTTGATGGAGCTAATGTAACAGTTGTTTTAAATATTCAATTGTGAAAACTTTTAAAATAAATATGAGTAGAGAAGAGCTTGACGATGAGAATCGAAACAGTAGGTGTAAAAATTGCTTCTTTTCTTTTATACACTTGATACATGAGTTTCTAGCATGAGCTTGTAAGAAGGAGAGTTGATAGATGATTTGATTTAGACATTCTTTTATGGTTTGGATCGCCATAAAAGTCTTATAATAAATGAGATAGAAGAAAGAAAGTTGATTGGAATATTAATGTACGCTTACCTGAAAAAAACAAAAAAACAAAACGTAACGGTGAACTATTACCTGAATCAATTCGTTGTTTAATTGTTGGTCCTTCTAATTGTGGAAAAACTACTTTAATGATTGATAATTTATTCTTTTCTCCGGGTGGTTAGATTGGAAGGGTAAACACTTATATATATTCTCGACAAGCTTTAAATCAACCAAAGTACTCTCAATTACAAGACTATTACAATTCAATTGAAAAAGATATAGGTCATCCAATTGCAACATTTCGAAAGAGATATGACCTGACGTTGTAAAAATAATTCTGTAGTAGTGTTTGATGATTATATGTTAGTGAATCAAATAATGTGCGTGATTTCTTTACACGTGGTAGACCATAAGAATATTGATTGTTTTTATATTTAGCTCAACATACACCAAGTACCAAAGCAATGTGTAAGAGACAATGTGAACTTTCTATGTTTATTTAGACAAGATAATACGAACCTAAACACATTTATGATGATTTTGTTTGTGGTGATGTAACCTTTGATGAATTGGAGAACTATGTGTAGTGAGTGTTGGATGAAGACTATGGTTTTATGACGATTGATATGACGAGAAAACTAAAAGATGGTAAATATCGTAATAAAATTAAAGACTTTCTTTTCACATAGATGTGTTTAGTTGTTTTTAAGTTATGTTAACGTTATGTTTACGTTTAAAATTATTTCTTTATAATAAATGGCTAGTAAGATGAAGATCCTTATGATGTTGAAAAAAGCTGAAGAAGCAATGAAGATGAGAGAATACTTAAGAGATAGATTTAGAGGTTGGGCAAACAAAAGAGTTGATGAGTATGACAATACAAAAAACAGGAACAACCGATGATTGAGCAATTGGTAACCTTGGCGAAAGACTTGAAAGCAAACTAGATAAAGGCTATTGAAATCAAAAGTAAGAACTTGTTCCATTTAGAAAGTATCCATTAATAAACACAAGTGAAGATTTGGAAGTCAACAGAACATTAAACGAATCGGAAGTAGATAACGTGCTTCGTGATTTTGCAGAAGAAACTCAAAAAGAGAAATGAAATACATAGCAAACCAAATGGCTCGTGATTATCAACAAGATGAAGAATCACAAGAACTTGGCGCAACTCCAAAACGAAAACCAACTTTTATAGGATTACGATTATTAAAATACCTGAACAACTGCAACGACAAAACTTTCGGCTTAAAATCACAAGGTGCAGAAAAATATATTGGTGACGAACCTGTAGAATTTAGCACATTAACAATTGGTGGAAGACAAATTGATCAGTTAAGTGTACTAGGAAAAACATATGAAGCCACTAATGGTTTAATGAATCTTCTTACTCAAAAGGATATTACTATGGAGGATCTTGACTCAAAATTTGAAGAAGATGATATGCAGAATTATGCTGAAATTTTACTTGGAACAAATGCAATTTTGTAAAGGTAAACCGAGAGCAAGTAAAGGAGCAAATACAAATCAATAATTAAGCACATTCTAGGAAAAACATGCACAAACGAAAGCAGTTCAACATTCGAAGGAGAATCAAGTTTCGAAACTAGTACACCAAGGAGAAGAACACCAAAAAGCGGAGAAGGCTTTGTGAAAGAATATAATGAGTTACCGGTTGAATATGTTTGGATGAATGATGTTAGAGACTTAATTGATCGTTTGGCTGTTATCGACGGGGAAGAGAAAGCAGGTAATAATAATTATCGAAATGAAAAAGTCTCTATAATGAAAATGCTATCTTCCAAGTTCAATGATTTTGTAGTTAATAATCCTAAAGGCACATCATACGTAATAAAATTCTTAAACATGTTACCACCATCGTTCTGGGAAAATAAGAAATATGGTAAAGGAATAATTAATTGGGCTTTAAATAATCTTAAAATGCCTGAGCTTCATATTCCTGGATACAGGTACTGCGGCCGTTTACTAAGTTAAAAGAACGCTTAGAAAGAGGTGATGAAGGTATTAATAATTTAGATGAGGCTTGTAAAGAACACGATATAGCTTATCACGAAAACAAAGAATTAAGCAAAAGACACGAAGCAGATAAAGTTCTACAAGACAAAGCATTAGTTAATGTATTTAGTAAAGATTCAGATTGGAAAGAAAAATTAGCATCGGCAGGTGTTGCTGGTATTATGTATACGAAAAGGAAAATGGTTGGGGTTTATAAATAGTTAGTTGTTAAACTTAGATTATGCTTTTATGAATAATGGTTCATAAAAGTTTTTTTCTTTAAATAAATGGCTGTTAATGGAGCTTCGTTTAAGTTGAGTGAGAATGAGTTGAGAGTAATGAATATTGACCACATTTTAACCAAGAAACAAATAAGCGAAAAAGAGAAATGTTTAGCAAAGGGTCAAGGTATGACTTTAACTTTAAGTGTAGCACAGATGAAAAATTAGTAAAAGAAAAGAAACATGTTGGTGGTTTTATTTTTACAATACCTGCAATTTTAGCTGCTATCGGTGCAATAGGAAGTGTTGCTGGTGGTGCTGCTGCTATTGCTAAAACCGTTTCAGACGTTCACAAAAATAAGAGCGAACTTGAAGAAATGAAACGACACAACTTAGCTATGGAGAAGAAAGGTACTGGAATTAAGAAGTCAAAAAACTCAAAGGCAAAAAACTGAGTCCGTTGTCTAATTTTGATATTGTTGAAATTGTTAGGAAAATGAATATAAAGAATTTTAGAGGTGTTTTTATGGCTGATGAACTTCCTAATAATCCGTTAACAAATGAGTGTGCTGTAGTCAATTTGGATGAATCACGAAACGAAGGAACACATTGGGTTTGTTATTGGAAAGAAGGAAATGTTTCATATATATTTGATTCTTATGGTGGGAGACCTTCGAAAGAAATAGTTACATATTTGAAGAACACAAGAATATTTTACAATGACAAAAGGATTCAAGATTTTAATACTGTTATTTGCGGACATTTGTGTTTATTTGTTTTGAATGAGCTTTCTAATGATAAGAGTTTTGATGAGGTATTAAATATGTTAGTTTAACTTTTATGGGTAAAAATCCATAAAAAATTATTAAATAAATGTATTTAAGTGTGTTTGGTAATGAGTCAGAAGAAGGTAGTTCTAAGGAAGTTGACTTATCAGATGTAGGTTCTTTAGTTCGTAGTTTGAAGGAAAACATAGATAAACTATCAGATGATTTAACTAGAAGAGATCGTATTATTACAGGATTAAATAAGAGTATGAGTTGCCATTAAGAGGAATTTAAATTTCGAATCGGGGCATATTTGTTAAAGGAATAAAATTAACTCATTTGAAAGATGGAACTGAACCGACAGATGCTATTAATAAAAGTCAAATGGAAAGTATAATGAAAGATCACAAAAAGAAACAGAAGGTTTAATAGCAATTTTACCTAAAGTTGGTTCATCTGGAAATTATAACTTTCATGGTAAATTATTAAGGAAAGTGGGAGCAGGAACATTAGACAACGATGTGGTTATTAAGTCTCAGCTAGATGAAGAAATAAAAAATTGAAAGAAATAACATCATTAACGATATAGCTATTAGGTCTCAATTAGTGATGAAATAAAAGAATTGAAAGAAAAATAGAGAAGAAACCGACTGAACTTCCTGAACCAATGGAATTAAAAGACCCGATTCCTTTAGACTATTTTCAAAAGAACATTACAAGTATTCTTGTGCTTTATGGAACTTTAAAAGATGATGGGAAATTTGAATTTTTTGGTTTGCCCTTTTTCGAAGTTATGTATAATGGTTGGGTGACAAGTATATCAACAAACATACTAAGAGATGATTTAGAGATTTATGTAACAAGACCACCTGAGTCATTGAAAAGAAGTCTTAATCATTTTAATCCTTTTAAAGTTTATTTCCAGAAAGGTGATCGGTTGTATGTTACTGTTAAGAGGGTAAAGGATATAAGGCTGGTTACAAGTTAATTGTTCATGCGACTGTAATTGTTAAAACTGAAGAGTGAAGAATGAAAATGTCTTTTTATGGATAAATATTCATAAAAATTAAAAATATATTTATAATAAATGGAGAAGGTAGAAAGTTATGAATTCCAGTCATTTCCACCAAATGACCGAACAAAAGGAAATATCAATTTGTACAATCAAAACATTGACTTTGACATAAATATTGGTGATGGGTTTTGTTATCCTCACCACGCTCATTGCTATATGCAATTCGAAGTTGTTCATAAAGATGATGGGTCAAATTTTACTACTTACCCTTCAAATATTAAACTGGTGGAAAATTTCTTTCCTCATATGTTTTCAGATATAACGATTAGGAAACATGGTACAATTATTGAAAGAATTGATCATCCAGGAATTGTTTCAACTACTATGGTTAGATCCTATTATTCGTCAGATGACACAAAAGAGTTAAGCATGTGTTTCTTTACTGGTGAGAAAATTCAAAGAAAGGAAAATGAAATTCTCTTTCCGCTTAAATTGCTATTTGGGTTCTTTCAAGATTACCAGGAAATAATGTGGAAAGGAGGTTTACAGATTTCTTTTAGACGCGGTGCGAATGATGATAATTGTTTATTCAGATGGGGTGATGCATCAACGACACCAAAAGAAGGAAAAATTGTAATTAAAAACATTTCAGTAAAAATGCCTATTGTTGTTTATCAATCTAACTATGCTGATCAAATAAGAGGAACGATGTTAAAGAACCGAAAAACATCTATAACATTTGGAACTAATCAGTGTATTGAATTTTCAGGTTTAAACGGTAAACAATTTGAACTAGATTTAACAACGCAATTCAACTCTAAGGAATTTGATATGCCTGATTTTGTATTCGTCGTATTTCAAACCAATCGAAAAGAAAATCAAAATGCTGACTCTAGTCTATTCGATCATTGTAAACTAGAAAATTTGTATTTGAAAAACAGTAAGAATGAGGTTTTTCCTCTTGAATTTTGGAATTTAGATATTAATAAGAAAATGTATTTAAATGCTTATGAGGCATACACAGCGTTTCAAAGAGTTGTTAGACAGAGGACGAGAATGATGTTAGATCCTGAAACATTTATTGACAAAAGTCCTATTTTTGTGATAAATGCTAGCAAGAGGAAAAGAGAAACAATTAACTTTAGAAATAATATTAAACTTTGTGGAACACTTTCGAATAATATGCCTGCTAATACTTGCTGTTATGTAAACCTACTTGGCGACAAAACATTGATTTATGATTTGGAGAATGAGAAAATAATTGAAAAGTTTTAGATAAGTTGCAATTCTAATTATATTGTTGTTTATGATAGGATTGGCCATAAAACTTATCGGACGTATTTAATCGCGGAAGTTATGTAATGTAAGCTTGGCAGCTTCCACGGCGCGCGCTTGGTTGACCTTGAGTAAGAAGAGAGAGAAGAATACAGCGCTCCACGTTGTTTGTACATTCGCTGATAGATTACGCTAGTGCTGATCGTTGTGTAACATATCGTCCTACAATGGATTGGCTCAGTAGCTACAGTCGCAAAGGCAGTGGCTTTGAGCACAGCCGACTCGGGTTCGAATCCTGGGTTGGCGCATATTTATTGAGAATACACTTTCCGTCGATTCAATTCAAGGTGGATTCTGATTGGCCATATATGTTAACACTAAGAATTGATTGAGGCGGAAAATGAGTTCATGACCTATTCTCAAAATACTCTCTCTCTCTTCCTTGTCTAGTGGAGCGGAAAGTTGTGTTGCTACTCGCAAGTTGTGTGACGTGTAAAACGTGGCATGGCAAAAAGGATAAGTAGAGTAGCAGCAGATAGGAGCTCCTTAGATGAGGATTGTAGAAACGAAATAAGGGGGTATTTTGCTCTTGTTATTAAATACAGTGGGCCAATGATTAAAAGTATATGGTCAAAAATTATACAGTGGGTCAAATATTAAAGTATATGGTCAAAAATACAGTAGGGGTCAAATGATTAAAATATATGGTCAAAAAT